>CALYLW010000066.1:692500-1102500 GCA_944989445.1 Ampullaceana balthica | reverse complement strand
CTGTAAGCGTCTTTACCATGGGATCGTTTATTACAACATTCATTATTTCCAGCACACAACTGTATCAGACCTCAATGAATTATATTAATGCGGATAAATGTTTGTGTGAAAGTTCGGATGCACGATGACTACAAGTGTAGAATTTAATTTATGACAACTCAACGTAAATAACCAAAATATAATCAGATATATAATACTTAAACAGCGTTTACTAAATGTTATATGTAAACATACAAATACTTCAACTTAACTAGATTATTTACCATAAATCAGAAGTTTTCAAACTATTTTTATTGTTTCGGTTATAAGTGACCTCAATATCATTTGCCATTTGGAAGCTAGATAAATACCAGGAAACTTAGGAAATAATACCCTATAGTCGGGTTCTATAGAAAACTATTGGAATGGTTCGTTAGTGAAATTTTCAAGTCTTTAGACTTAAAACTAAAAATGTCCCTTCTGTTTGGAGCGTACCAAAGATTTTTTTCATATATTTTTTTAGAAAAATCTCCACAATCTATCACAGAATTGAATGTAATGAATATCAACTTTTTAAACACTGTCATTATCTGGCAATGTTTTATGTAAGTCCCTCTGTCCTATGTCTAACTTTGTACAAGTCACTCAGTCCTACGTCTAATTTTAAACAAGTCCCTCTGTCCTATGTCTAACTTTGTACAAGTCCCTCTGTCCTATGTCTAATTTTGTATTAGTCCCTCTGTCCTATGTCTAACTTTGTACAAGTCCCTCTGTCCTATGTCGAATTTCAACGTGAAAATCTGTAGTCTTAAAACATAAAATAAACACGAACATTGACTTATGACTCTCTTGTTTCATGGAATAAGAAATAACTTTTTTTATATAGAAGTCATTTTCTCATGTTTATCTGTAGCTTTTGGGTAACAAATATTTATGGCCCGGGGGGGGGGTTAATAATTAATATATCCACAATCTGCAGGTAACTGTTATGGTTTGCATCATGCTTTGTTGTTGATAGATGCAAACGATAAAGAATTCGTGTTTTCTTTCTAATATTAATTTATAGTTTTCTATATACTCCTAAATGTCTTCAGTGCCTCTGAATGTATCATTCATTTTTATAAAGTCTTGTCTAGTTATGTCATAGGTTAAGATTTTTAAAATCTATTTTTCAAAAAATAATAATTCAAGATTATTTAAATCCTTATATTTAAAAAAATATTATCAATTAGCTACAATAATGTAGAGACAAATGTAATTTTCATTTAATATTTCTTTATCTATCTATAGTGGCTAAAACTCTATCGTTTAAATTACACAATACACTCGACTTATAAAGTTTAAATTACACAATGCACTCGACTAATAAAGTTTAAATTACACAATACACTCGACTTATAAAGTTTAAATTACACAATACACTCGACTTATAAAGTTTAAATTACACAATGCACTCGACTAATAAAGTTTAAATTGCACAATACACTCGACTTATAAAGTTTAAATTACACAATACACTCGACTTATAAAGTTTAAATTTTCCCCAACGTAGTACAGCTAAAAAAATGTATTTAAAAAATGAAGTAAAAGTTTTATTTTGAGCAATAATAATTAAACTTAACAAGTTTATCAACAAACACCGTGGAATAAGCTGCCAAACAAACCCAGAAACCGAACACGCTAACTTCATTCACAAATCTATTTAAATTACAAGACTACCCTCAATCCATAGATAAGTGTAGGACTCAATAATCTTCTAAATTCGAAGAGCCTCTGTAATGTATAAGGTAAGATATTTGGAGGTCAAAATCTTCCTTCAAAAATTTACACAATTTCATGTTCATCCTAGTTCTCACCTATATCATTCCGGAGTTCTTCGTCCACGTGACCATCACAATCATTGTCCAGTTGATCTCCAGGCATTGATCCGTTTTCAGTGGGTTGACATAACTGGAGGATACAACATTTCTTGACTTGTGTTGGTGGCACTTTATGTGACCTTTCTTAGTAATTTCGGGGTGTTTGTAAGTCAAGGGTTGTAGTCATCAAAGGGTTGGTAGTCAGTAAAGGGTTGGTAGTCATCAAAGGGTTGGTAGTCAGTCAAGGGTTGGTAGTCATCAAAGGGTTGGTAGTCAGTAAAGGGTTGGTAGTCATCAAAGGGTTGGTAGTCAGTCAAGGGTTGGTAGTCATCAAAGGGTTGGTAGATTTGTTAAGTTTTGCCTACCAACTCACAACTAACTATATTATTGATGGGTGCCACTAGGTACCCCCACTGGGAGATTTGTTTAGTTGTGCCTACCAACTCACCGTGTTGATAGGTGCCACTAGGTACCCCACTGGGAGGTTTGTCTAGTTGCGCCTACCAACTCGACTCACCGTGTTTATAGGTGCCACTAGGTACCCCACTGAGGTCATGAAACCATAGCCTTGCTGTATACCGTACGTGTACAAGCCAAAGTTGATGCCGTTGGTGCTGAGGGACTCCAGCCTCGTGTTGTTGTGACGTAGATGGCCGACACTCCAATCTGGCAGGCCGGCGACCAATCCCCACTTAACGCTGTCAGACAAGTGGACAGGACGTTTTGTTTATTTTACACAAAATTCAATGTCAATGGGGGTGGGGGTGGGGCAGGAAATAAATGCGTCGCTTTGATAACAAATCAATAAAAAGGCGAACAATAAATTTTATTTTATGCTTGAATAAAAGAAATAATAATTAAAGGACGTAAGGCTTAGCCTAACATACCCAGATGGTAAATGATATAGTTGTTTAGGCTAACATACCCAGATGGTGACCGATGTGGTTGAGCTATTGTTTAGGCTAACATGCCCAGATGGTAAATGATGTAGTTAAACTATTGTTTAGGCTAACATACCCAGATGGTAAATGATATAGTTGAACTATTGTTTATGCTAACATACCCAGATGGTAAATGATATAGTTGAACTATTGTTTATGCTAACATACCGAGATGGTAAATGATATATTTGAACTATTGTTTATGCTAACATACCCAGATGGTAAATAATATAGTTGAACTATTCTTTATGCTAACATACCGAGATGGTAAATGATATATTTGAACTATTGTTTAGGCTAACATACCCAGATGGTAAATAATATAGTTGAACTATTCTTTATGCTAACATACCGAGATGGTAAATGATATATTTGAACTATTGTTTAGGCTAACTTACTCAGATGGTAAATGATATAGTTGAACTATTGTTTAGGCTAACCCAGATGGTAAAAAATATAGTTGAACTATTCTTTATGCTAACATACCGAGATGGTAAATGATATATTTGAACTATTGTTTAGGCTAACTTACTCAGATGGTAAATGATATAGTTGAACTATTGTTTAGGCTAACATACCCAGATGGTGACCGATGTGGTTGAGCTATTGTTTAGGCTAACATACCCAGATGGTAAATAATATAGTTGAACTATTGTTTATGCTAACATACCGAGATGGTAAATGATATATTTGAACTATTGTTTAGGCTAACATACCCAGATGGTAAATAATATAGTTGAACTATTCTTTATGCTAACATACCGAGATGGTAAATGATATATTTGAACTATTGTTTAGGCTAACTTACTCAGATGGTAAATGATATAGTTGAACTATTGTTTAGGCTAACCCAGATGGTAAATAATATAGTTGAACTATTCTTTATGCTAACATACCGAGATGGTAAATGATATATTTGAACTATTGTTTAGGCTAACTTACTCAGATGGTAAATGATATAGTTGAACTATTGTTTAGGCTAACATACCCAGATGGTGACCGATGTGGTTGAGCTATTGTTTAGGCTAACATGCCCAGATGGTAAATGATGTAGTTAAACTATTGTTTAGGCTAACATACACAGATGGTAAATGATATAGTTGAACTATTGTTTAGGCTAACCCAGATGGTAAATAATATAGTTGAACTATTCTTTATGCTAACATACCGAGATGGTAAATGATATAGTTGAACTATTGCTTAGGCTAACGTACCCAGATGGTAAATAATATAGTTGAACTATTGTTTAGGCTAAGAGAAAAGTGTTTGAAATGTCACGAAACTTTAAATACAAAAACATTTCTTAAAATTATACATTCATATTATTTTGGTTTTACTGTTAATGATCTCAATAAAAACACCAATAATTACGTTGCTAGTGATGGTAAATAGGTGAAACCAGTGGCGTAGCTAGAACTTTTGCCGCCCGGGGCGGTCTCCAATTTGCCGCCCTTTTTAAATGACGTCACGCACCGGGGCGGGGGTGGCACACATTTGTGACGATGTGAGACGAGGGGGTGTGTGTTTAAGAAATGTGACGTCACGACAAAACGAGCTAATTTAAATAAAATTTCCACTTACATATTTGATTACTGACACTATATTTAATGACGTTTATGTAAAACGCGTGTTACAATATTAGAGTGCAGCCTTGGACTAAAAACATACTTAAATGACAAAATTTTTATTTGAAACTTGCTAATTTTCAGACAGAAAATGTGGCTTTTAATGAAAGCTTTGTGACGTCTTATATTGAAGAAGGGGTCTAAGTTTTTGTGACGACGTGTGACGAGGGGAGGGGGTGAAAAATCAGCCAAAATCGCATGACGTCATTTATGGACGGCCAGTTAGTCGATTATACTATGGTTTTTATCAATTAATAAACATCAATAAACAATTGTAAGTGAAACTAAGTAAAGGTGGGGAACATGTTTACCAGTGCATGCCATATTTATGTAAGCAGTAATAAAAGAGGCCGCATAAGATTATATACCTATAAATACAAATTTATAAAATACAAGATACTTTTTTTAAAGGCCACAAGAAAGTTAGTGAGGTAGCAGGTCCTACCCTCCCCCCCAATGAGACAAAACATATTACAAATTTACACACAAAAAAACTATTACCAATCACTATTCTTTTATTTTGTATTTATAAATAAATGATTTTTTATTTACAAACAAAGAAATTGTATGCATTAGTATGTAAACATATTTATTTTATACATTTACTTTCCTAACTTTCATAATAGAAAATATCGTGTATTATGCTATCAAAATTAAAATTATCTGCACTATCTTGTTCTATGGACTATGGAGAGTATTGCAAGATTTTGTTGTCTTTAATCGCGCATTGTGGAACGAAGATAATTTTTTATCAACTTCAGTTTGGAGAAGCTCCTTTCATAACTAGCGACACTGATAGCAATAGTTGAACAAATTCATAGCAACATTACAATGTTGGGTACAGAATTTTCAAATGTATACTGTTGAGTAAATTTTAATATATTAAGGAGGCCTTTTCCCCCGTTTTTCTAACCTAATGCCTCTTCTTGTAGTGTAGCCTAGGTACAGCCATAAAAACCTGGATCCTTTTTCTTTCCATATTGAACTGTTCTTTATCAATGTCAAAACAGTAAGTTATTTGATGTTCAAATGCTTCATTTTGTAGGTTACATGGTATTAAATACGAATATTTTCTTGCAAGGACATGCAACTCATCAAAGCGTCCTTTTATACTCCCATCCATTTCTCGATGTACTTCTTTTTCTAAAGATAGAACCACGTCTTTTTAATTTTCCCCACTCATATTTTTTCCTAACTCCGCGTTTAGTTGATATCTCCAACTCTTCACAAATTATTTCGCTGTTATAACATATTTTTTCTATTAGCAGGTCTGTTTTTTCCATGCAATGGGTTTGAATTAATTTAAAAAATGACGGGTTCCCATAAACTGATATAACATAGAAAAGAAAAAGATTGCATTGAAGTAAGTAAAATTCCAGCATCTGATCTCTTTTTACTAGTTACTTCTTTAGATGTCATTTTTTCCAAGACGCTTGAAATTTTAAAGTACTGCTATGTCTCTTTTCGAAATTATCTATGCCTATTGTGGTGTTTATTAAAGGAGAAATTTTCATATTCTTATCATAAATCTTAATTATTTTCCATAAAATAGACGAATTCAACTTATTTACACATTACTTCATTAAATTGGATAAGCGCAACATTTTTAATGAATAACCGCATTTTAATGAAAAACACTAATTATTTGTGCTACTTTAATGCAATAAAAGCAAAATAAATTAATTTTTTAATAACTTACCTTACAAAAATTTTATGAAAACAGAAACAGTAATATAAATGACTGCTTGCAAGTTAAACACAATATTTGAACCACCATGCCTTGTAGGTACGTTTTCGCGCATCATTCTGCGAATGTCGAAATTCCACGCAAAAACTGTCGTGGCGATAATAATAGCACATATTATTCAGCCAAGCGGTGGTGTGGTTTTTTTTGGTACTTTTCTTATAAAAGAGTCATCTGTGACTTATACCGCTTAGTTTTCCAAACAAATGGATACGTATTTTGAGCGATTAAAAAATTTTGAACGGTTTTGCGTTAGTTATAATATCCACTATGTAATCAAACAAATGTTGTGCGAAACCGTTAATTAAGCATCGAAAGTACAAATATTTTTGTTTCATCTTGGTTTTCCCCCTGGAAAAGAAAAATGGCGGTTGTCGGAAATGGTTGTACTTTTCAAATGCCCACAAATGCCGCCCCCTTAATGAGTGCCGCCCGGGGCGGACCGCAACCACCGCCCCCCCCTAGCTACGCCACTGGGTGAAACATGTTGTTACTCACGTAAGAGGTATAGGTTCGTCATTGATTCGAATGTTACTTATATAATGCAATCGGCATACAAAGATGACGAAAATATCGAACTTAAATCTTTGACTTCTAGGAAAGCTGAAAAGAAACGCGTTATACTGTTATGATATACATTTTAGAGGACGCAATTATCTTCTGTATAGGAGCGTCTGTAACAGATAAGATAAGAGGTAGATTCACCTGCTAGAACATATTCATAGATGTAACATTGAAATTATTGTTAGCGAATAAGTTACAAGTTACTGTAATGCACGGTATTAAAAGTTTTACCGTAATATATAAGTGTTGAGAAATAGTTCATTCGGGACGATGACTGTTATAAAAGGCCCTCCCATGTTGACGCCCTTGCACGGAGTAACGCCCACGTAGTAACAGGCTACGGCGAAATTTGCTTTAAAAAGTCGATTGGACCGTACCGGACCTGGCTCCTGAAAGTAGAAGAATCAATATTAGATTACTTCCCCTTTCGACAGGAACATTTCTTAAAATCGATATACATCAACACTCTTATTGACAGGCTATAATACTAATAATACATAAATTTGCAATCTCTGTCACGTCTGTCATAAGGTCTGTCGGTGACGCTACTAATTTTAGAAAGCAGTGCACCAAATTACTGCACGAAAAATAACACTTTTCGAACGTTCCGCATAAAATTGTTCAATATGATAATAAATGAATCTGATAATAATAAATAAAAGTGATCTATTACATTATTTATTATTCTGATGTGTATTTTTTCAAAATTAATAGATTTCAGCTGAAATGTATTCATTTTGAAAACGTCCGTCATTTTTACACTAGTACTAATATATACTCTAACATCAACACTCATACTGACAGGCTATAATACTAATATATACTCTAACATCAACACTCATACTGACAGGCTATAATACTAATATATACTCTAACATCAACACTCATATTGACAGGCTATAATACTAATATATACTCTAACATCAACACTCATATTGACAGGCTATAATACTAATATATACTATAACATCAACACTCATATTGACAGGCTATAATACTAATATATACTCTAACATCAACACTCATATTGACAGGCTATAATACTAATATATACTCTAACATCAACACTCATATTGACAGGCTATAATACTAATATATACTCTAACATCAACACTCATATTGACAGGCTATAATACTAATATATACTCTAACATCAACACTCATATTGACAGGCTATAATACTAATATATACTGTAACACCGATTGACAGTAATATAGATATTCCGTAACACCTATGTGTGTAACAAGGATGTCCACACATCAGTTAACAGATGTCCATACAGTGGACATTTCAAAACAACGCTGGGCAGACGTACAATACGTGTGTACTAGTTAGCAGGTCCTACCTTGACGAAATCACCAGGCGTGTCCAGTGTGAGAGCATAAGTCTGGACATCAAAGGCACCGTGATGTACCAGGACCTGCGTGTTGGCGACTGTTGCTACGATGACCACATACCCGGGGGAGAGACCCTCAATGTCAAAGATGACGAACATTTTCCCATAGGATTCAACAGGCCCGGACATGTCTGGGGAAATATTCATAGTCTCTTAGCAACATGCCTGGGGAAATATTCATAGTCTCTTACCAAAATGTCTGGGCAAATAGTCATAGTCTCTTACCAACAAGTCTGGGGGAATATTCATAGTCTCTTACCAACAATTCTGGGGGAATATTCATAGTCTCTTACCAACAATTCTGGGGAAATATTCATAGTCTCTTAGCAACATGCCTGGGGAAATATTCATAGTGTCTTACCAAAATGTCTGGGGAAATATTCATAGTCTCTTACTAACATGTCTGGGGAATATTCATAGTCTCTTACCAACAATTCTGGGGAAATATTCATAGTCTCTTAGCAACATGCCTGGGGAAATATTCATAGTGTCTTACCAAAATGTCTGGGGAAATATTCATAGTCTCTTACCAACATGTCTGGGGAAATATGCATAGTTTCTTACCAAAATGTACATGGACCAAGTCATTGTCTGTCACCAACATGTCTTTGGACCACACCACTGCTAGCAGCAGTTGATTGGTATATTAACATAAAAATGACAGTCTTTTCTAAAATTAAGTTTCATAGTTACAATAATATGGCACTCTTGCCTAGAGTTGATTTACATACCTACAAGATGACACAGCAGCCAACAGGTAACTGCCATATGTGCTATATAAGTCAATGCTATTGGTGCTATAAAAGTCACTGCCATTTCTGCTATATTAGTCACTGCTTTAGGTGATATATAAGTCACTGCTATAGGTGCTATATAAGTCACTGTTATATGTGCTATATTTTATTATTATTATTTCCTTCGTCCGTCTATACGACGAGGACCACTCTAGTCATCCGAGGGTTGTCTGTGCGTGCGCAAATGGCTGATGAGGTCGATCCTTGCATGGAAGGTTCGGGAACAGAATGGACAAGGGACGAGTGGGACATCTCCAGGAGGGTTGACAGCATAGGCCTTTCGGGATTGCCTCTTCTTTTCAGCGTCGGTGATCCGGTTTGCCTCGCATGACCTGGCACCTTCGTGGATTGAAGAGCGCCAGGTGGATCGTCCATTGCAGCTCGTTCCCACGTGTCTGGATTGATTGCAAACGCTTTCATTGAGGCTTTCAGTGTGTCTTTGAAGCGTTTCTTTTGCCCACCGTGGGACCGCTGGCCATACTGGAGCTCACCATAGAAGATTCTCTTTGGCAGTCTCTCGTCTGGCATTCGGACAACGTGCCCTACCCAGCGAAGCTGGGTCTGTATCAGGAGGGTGAAGATGTTGGAAAGACCTGCCCTGGTCAGTACCACTGTGTCTGGAATTTTCTTCTGCCACTTTATGCCGAGATCTTCCTGAGGCTTGTTGTATGAAAGCGGTTAAGCTTTCTTGCATGGCGCTGATAAACAGTCCAAGTTTCACAAGCATATAGCACTGTGGGGAGCACCACTGCCCTGTACTCTTTCAGCTTGGTCTGGATGGTAATGCCTCTTCTGTTCCAGACATTAGGGTACAACCTGCGAAAGTGGAGCTGGCTCTGGCAATTCTGACGTTCACTTCGTCATCGATGGTGACATTTTGAGACAGTGTGCA
Source organism: Ampullaceana balthica (assembly GCA_944989445.1). Taxonomy (NCBI): domain Eukaryota; kingdom Metazoa; phylum Mollusca; class Gastropoda; family Lymnaeidae; genus Ampullaceana; species Ampullaceana balthica. The sequence continues at coordinate 1,092,705 of CALYLW010000066.1, read as the reverse complement.
GCCTAGGTATGTGAACCGGTGCACTGTGATGAGTCTCTGGCTATATAAGTCACTGCTATAGGTGCTATATGTCACTGCTATAGGTGACATATGTCACTGCTATAGGTGCTATATGTCACTGCTATCGCCAGGGCATTGTCAAGAATGACTCAATTATCCACAATGGTGTACTTGTTGAATAGAACTAAACTGAGATAACCAGTGTTGTAATGACACAAACCAGGAAACCACATTGACAATGACCCTCTTTGCATGTTGTGTGGCCTTCTTGACCTACTCACACAAGGTCATATCCATGACGTCACTGGATTCATCACATGGCATTTTGTGTGGCCATCTTGCCCTACTCACCCAAGGTCATATCCATGACGTCACTAGATTCATCACACGTTATGTTGGATGATTTCGTCATACAGTTGCCGGTAACCACGCCCACTGGTTTATCAGCTGTAACCAAGGAACCTTCAGAGACACACATAAAAAATGGTTTCTTGTCATAGAGACGCGTCACTCATGTTTTCATTGCATTTGTTTGACTTTTGTCGTTAATTTGTTATTTTAATTTTAATTTAATCTATTTTTAATTCCCAAAATTGTGAGCTTAAAATCGATTTTCACATTTTAATTTAATTTTTTTTGTGTGTGGAACTATATAATGGGATTATAATTTTAATGCTTGTGTAAGTGCAAGTTATTTGTGTTGACGACGGCGTTGACTGAAAAGTCTACTTTTGTTTTTGGTTATTAATAAAGCTTTAATGTATTGCTTTGATTACACAATTTATTTGTGCTTCTTGTATTTTATTTAAAAGCCTTACAATAATCATATTCTAAATGATTTATTATTTGAAAAATTAAGGTCCTTTTAATAACGTTCCAAAATTTACTTGAATAAATACATAGCGGGTTTTAAAAGACTTTGGGATAGTCCTTAAATGACGTCACGCACCTAGGGGAAAGGGGAGGTCCACACATTTGTAACAATGCGTGACGATGTGTGACGAGGGGCAGGGAGTGTTTGAGAAATGTGACGACACATCAAAACTGGAAATTTTTAAATAAAAGTTCCACTTGAATATTTGATTTCTCACAATTTATTGTTTGACGTCATATCTTATCTTAAGCTTGTGCCACTTTTTTATTTTCATTCTTTAAATATTTTCTTTTACATTTCACCATGTAAAATTAATTAGAGTTCACACATTCACTCACACATCCACACTCAAAGTTCCATCACTCGTGTAGGTCTGCCGTGCTTAACTATTCTAACGTTATGTGCCAACTTCGGCTTAGGTCAAGGTGGTCCGATGCTGACAATTATAAGTGACATTCCATTTTGTTTTTGCATTTTAAAAAAAAATTGCATTCTTCTTATTATTATTATCTATATATATAATTATCTTCATGGGACCATGGGAGACACCACAACACAAGCAAGTATGTGCAAACAAGCATGACGAATGACCCTCGCTGGGGTCAACTAAACACAGTTAACGGTTGGCAAGCGAAGGTAGTGGAGGGGTCACCAACAATGGTCCTTGCGTTTTATTTGCATTGTTCCTTCACAGAAAACGCGAGATTCGTAGTATACTGGTTATCCCGCACGCCTCATGCGGGGAGGTCCTGGGTTCAAGCCCCAGTGAATACGTTGTTTTTTGTTGTTGTTTTTTAAAATGTTTGTTTGTGCCCGTTCTCTTACTCCTTTATTGCATAGCATACGCCACAGACTTGCTCATCATAGACACAGACTTGCTCATCATAGACACAGACTTGCTCATCATAGACAGTGCAACATACGCCACAGACTTGCTCATCATAGACACAGACTTGCTCATCATAGACAGTGCAACATACGCCACAGACTTGCTCATCATAGACACAGACTTGCTCATCATAGACACAGACTTGCTCATCATAGACAGTGCAACATACGCCACAGACTTGCTCATCATAGACACAGACTTGCTCATCATAGACACAGACTTGCTCATCATAGACACAGACTTGCTCATCATAGACACAGACTTGCTCATCATAGACAGTGCAACATACGCCACAGACTTGCTCATCATAGACACAGACTTGCTCATCATAGACAGTGCAACATACGCCACAGACTTGCTCATCATAGACACAGACTTGCTCATCATAGACACAGACTTGCTCATCATAGACAGTGCAACATACGCCACAGACTTGCTCATCATAGACAGTGCAACATACGCCACAGACTTGCTCATCATAGACACAGACTTGCTCATCATAGACAGTGCAACATACGCCACAGACTTGCTCATCATAGACACAGACTTGCTCATCATAGACACAGACTTGCTCATCATAGACAGTGCAACATACGCCACAGACTTGCTCATCATAGACACAGACTTGCTCATCATAGACAGTGCAACATACGCCACAGACTTGCTCATCATAGACACAGACTTGCTCATCATAGACACAGACTTGCTCATCATAGACAGTGCAACATACGCCACAGACTTGCTCATCATAGACACAGACTTGCTCATCATAGACAGTGCAACATACGCCACAGACTTGCTCATCATAGACACAGACTTGCTCATCATAGACACAGACTTGCTCATCATAGACACAGACTTGCTCATCATAGACACAGACTTGCTCATCATAGACACAGACTTGCTCATCATAGACACAGACTTGCTCATCATAGACACAGACTTGCTCATCATAGACACAGACTTGCTCATCATAGACACAGACTTGCTCATCATAGACACAGACTTGCTCATCATAGACACAGACTTGCTCATCATAGACAGTGCAAAGAACGATTGAGAGTACAGACACAAAAAGCAGCACCAAGTAAATAAATAGAAGTAAAAATAAGATTTTTAAAAACCACGTTTTTATAAGTGGACTAAAAAGAAGAAAATAATTTAAAACGTATAACTCCAAGCACTTCCATTTAATATGACTAAAAACGTGGGGCGGGCGCTTATGAGGTTTAACATATGCGGTTCACTCATTCTCTCACTTATGGATCTCTCTTTTGCCTTCTAAATTAGAAATCTTTAATTTTTATACCAAACACCCCCCTACCCAACGTTTTAAGTCATATTAAATCAAAGTACTTGAACTTATAAGTTTTAAATTATTTTCTTCTTTTTAGTCCACTTATAAAAACGTGTTTTTTTAAAATCTTATTTTTACTTCTATTTATTTTATTCTTTTTAGTCCACTTATAACAACCTGGTTTTTTTAAAATATTATTTTTACCTCTATTTATTTTACCAAACACCTCATAAGCGCCCGCCCAACGTTTTAAAACACGGTGATGTGGTCACGGGGTGAACGTATGGATGTCAACAAAAGCAGACGGTACAGATGCTTATATATAGATAAACTAAAAAGTTCAATAACTTAATAACGATACATTCGATCGATCTGAAATTTTTGAACAATGCTTTGTCATCCAAGATCTATCTGTGGTGAAATTTTGAGATCTCTAGGACCATCAGAAATGGTTTAATTTTACGTTGGCAGATTTGAAAAATGTTGGACAGACACACAATGCCACAGGAACGAAAGCGAGTTAATAAAAACGTGGTAAATAAAAAAAATAGCGAGTAAACGTAAAGTCATGCACACTGAGGTTGTGTTTACCCGACACCCATTTAATACTACCATCCCTTAAACATAAACTGTAATTGCCCGACCCTAGCGAGGGTTAGTTATATTTAGGTTTTTTAATTGCGTGTTGTTGTTGTGGAAAACCGATTATCGATCATTTAACTCCGATTTTAAAACCGATTATTGTTTTATAGCTGACTTCATAGAAGTTAGGGGTGTACCGAATTTCACCTGCAAATGTCTCAAAACCAACAATGAGTTGGCAGTCCCCCCCCCCAACCGACGTTCACTCGCGTTGTTTTGATTTCTTTGTGCTGTAGTTTGTGTCTGTTCTTTCTCCACTTTCTTTGCACTCTCCATGAGCAAGTATGCGGCGTATGCTACGCCGCGGGGCGTCTAGTTATTAATTTTATTTCAACATTTTCTCTACATAAACGGGATCTTGCCGTGAACAACGTAAGAGCCTTGATTAAAAGCAAGATTACCTGTTAGTCCATCTTCAGACGTCTCCATACATCCATGCATTTGTAAATTAAACGCCTTCTCCCTGGCAAGCAATATTGCATGTGAGAGTTAATGTAATAGAGAAGTGTCATGTGAAACATTGATTACCATTACCGTTATATATTACTGTAGACGAGTTCAAAAACATAATTATTAGAATAAAACAAATCATAATAGTTTCAATGGAAACAAAATGTATTACCGTATTTTTTTTTATAATATTTTTTTAAAACGTGATATTAGATTAAATGTGATAGAAATTAAAAACTACTTATATTAACTGTATTAGAAATAAATCTGATACTCGATTAATGTTTTAAGATATTCATGCACAATTTGATCAATGCTATTAAAAATTTTAATTGTAAGATTAGATCATTGGTATAAAAATGATAAGTAAAATTAGATCACTGGAATAAGAAAGAAACGTAAAAATATATATCAATAGTACAACAAAGAGATAATGTGTAATTAAACATACGTGGAATATTAGCAAGAATGTATTAGAAACAATTGTAATACTTTATTAAATGCATAACACAAACATATATTTATTATATTACTTGTATCATTAACAAACGTTTGTCACGATGTCTTTAAAATTTCTTGGTTTGAAATTACTCCTAGAGGGTAAATAAAACTTAGACATTCCACGCTGTCATCATTAGAATGACACACCAAATGATGTACAGTATCTTGAAATATTCTTGTATTTTCATTGAACCACAAAAGTTTATTCACAGCTTCTTACGAACTTGAATATTCAAAAACTACGATAGCTGCTAATATTTCTTATTTTAATGAATACTTTCCTTTTTGGAAATATCCAATATTTATTTCCACGAAACCTCCTTTCTAAAATCTTTTGTACTGTGTTCACATAGAACTTTTACTTCTGCACTAATGTAACGATAACTATATATTTCTCTTTATGTAGGCGTTCTCACAGTAATTAATCTTGTGTACAATAATTCACTGAAGAATTCGTTTATCCAAAACAACTTTAATATATATATATATGTATATGTACACACAGATATAATTTGAGGTAATATAACGTGGAAATCTTGAATCATTCATCACACAACCTTCCTCGACGGAAGTCTACCCACCACCATTCGTCCAACACTTTCAACCAATAGAAATGCTCCTTTCTTCCCGCGTTTCTTATACATGTGACCTTACGTCACAAAATTATGTTAATCACATGTGACAAGTATAACAGTTTCATCTATACTCTGTACCACTTATCACACTTATTAACAACCACATCAGAACTATGTGAATGCCTAGTAATATTTTTTAAATTTTAAACTGACGATGTGCCTGCTGTTCTAATGTTTCATTGTTGTTGTTTTTTAAATATTATTTTTAAGCGAACATTTCTAAACTTTGTTTGGTTAAATCACATAACAAAGCTACGACAAATAAACTGAGACTATTGGCTCAAGCGGCTTGCAGATTCCCCCCTCCCCCTCCTTGACCATTCACTACTGGCAATTCTTATAATGACACTGTAACGTTCTTTAGTACTTAAGTATAATCATGAACTCACGCATGAAGATAAAATGAAGTTCTCCTTCCGTTTATGAAAATCAGGTTGTCGACATAAACATCAAACACTTCGCTCGGGTTGTTGACTTCAATGATGACCTTAGTCATGTTTTTATTTGAAATGACACTAACAAATGACCCGGTGCTATAGAAAAAATCAATGGAAGATGTCACATGTTGCTACAACTTTAACAAATGACCCAGTGCTATAGAGAATTTAAGGTTAGATATTACATTGTGCTACATCACCGACATATGATCTGGTGCTATAGAACATTCAATATAGATGTTGTTACATTGTGCTACAACACCGACACATGATCTGGTGCTATAGAACATTCAATATTAGATGTAACATTGCGCTACAACACCGACACATGATCTGGTGCTATAGAACATTCAATATTAGATGTTCTAACATTGTGCTACAACACCGACGCATGATCTGGTGCTATAGAACATTCAATATTAGATGTTCTAACATTGTGCTACAACACCGACACATGATCTGGTGCTATAGAACATTCAATATTAGATGTAACATTGCGCTACAACACCGACACATGATCTGGTGCTATAGAACATTCAATATTAGATGTAACATTGCGCTACAACACCGACACATGATCTGGTGCTATAGAACATTCAATATTAGATGTAACATTGCGCTACAACACCGACACATGATCTGGTGCTATAGAACATTAAATGTTAGATGTATCTCCAATTTAGTATTATCTTGAATAGCAGGAAAGCATTCTTCTTCTATTTTATATTTCTGCGAACAGAGGCGAGTGGTTTTATTTATTGATTGTTGTATTTCTATTTGTATTATGTTGAACAGCTGAGTGTTTCCTTCTAGCGAGTTAACATAAGACTTCTTTAGGGTAGTCTGTTTGTCTGGCTATATGGCATTATGAACTGCCACCTCACCTCTACCCGGCTTGTCCCGCCAGTACACGCATGTGTGTTGGCTCCGATGAAGTCAGCCATGTGTACGACTTGTATATTAAAGACTTTTTCATGCAGCCTTACACAAACAACATTAGTTGTTCTATGTTACGTAAAAATATTGCAGCGCTTTCAGTTATGTTCCTTTTACACATATTGAAGTACTAGCTTTAATTTCCCTATGATATATTGTCACAATGATTTATTATAAAACGTTTCATATTTCATGATATCACGTTTGTATTACAATGATATATATCATAGAACTTACTCGAGAGTAACAATGTAGTACTTCTGACCAAAAGCGGCTACAGGTATGGCTACCATAACAGCAATGACACCATCTTTGTTTGGAATGTAGGCAGCGACACCAAAGTAGCCGCCCCCGGGAGATCGTATCATGGCGGTGTGGATGAATCCTGGCATGTCGGAGCTGGAGACGACACAATGACCTAGGTCAGGGGTGGGCAAATGGTGGCCCACGGGCCACATGTGGCCTGCGCGAATTTTGGTGTGGCCCGCCAAGACATTTAGAAGACCCGCCATGGGAAATGTTATAGGGTGCAGTTGTCTCATTGAACTGATTATATAAAAGAAATATTCTTACACCTAGGAATCCAGCGAGAAAACTCTTTGTTTTGCTTAAGTTTTATTTATTGATTATCATGTTACTATTTATACTTTTTCTTTTTAAAAAACTGTTAAATTTATTAAAGAATAAAATAATTTAAACGTTGCTGCCCCCCCCCGATAAAATCTGCTACCACAACGTCTATTACCAACAACGTGCCCACCCATGAGTTAGGTTAAGCAATTATTTTTTTTTGGGGGGGGGGAATGATATTAGAGAATAAAGTAGAGCAATTTTGTAATAGCTACACACTTTGGGGTTATTTATTAAGGTACAAAAGTTTCTCGAGAATACACACAAACACACACTATCATAATACCAATTGTAAGTTATCAACGTAAACAAATTGGCACCTAGGCTAGTAAATCAGAAAATATTCTAATTGATGTGAGTGAAAGGTCCAAAGTAAAGTTTACTGGGCAGTGTCAGAGAAATGACGTTTGAAGAAGCCCAAAGAATCACGAGAATTATACAGTGATTAAGGACGTTTTCAATGAGTTGTCGTCCTCAAAGATGCCTGCCTTAAGTGTAGCAAGGATGGTTGTATATTATTATAGAAGGAAGCTAAAAGGCAGAAGGCTAAATTAAAGACCTAAAGGTGTTGGGTTTCCGTGCATGGGGGTCACGTGCCCCTGATCGGTATACCAGGAGAGGCGTGAATGACCATGGTTTATACTTGTTGTACTGACAATGATGAGGATCATGGAAACCACTCCCTATGGACTATTAGGCCAACGTCTATATATTCTACAAGCTATGGGCCTTAACTATTAACTGGGTTAAACTCTTAGCCGTCTACAGACTTATGGACGCAATAGTCCAGGGGTCGGGAAACCATGGTTCGCGAGCCAGATGTGGCTCTTTTGATGGCTGCATCTGGCTCTCAGACAAATGTTCATTTATAACAAAAAAACAACAACATTTATTCAGACTCATTTGATCTACATAATAATTGCATATTTAAAAAAACAGGCCTAACAATGTTATTTAAAATAATTCAGAGTCATAATTATTGTACTCTTAGTGTAGTAATTACACAAAATGCACACATTTACTTGAATTTTTAGTTTTCAACATAATGTATGGATCTTACGGAATTACTTTTCAAAATATGTGGTGTTTATAGCTCTCTCAGACAAAAAGTTTCCCGACCCCTGCAATAGTCTATGAATTATGGAGATTGAGGTTTAACTAGTTTTAAATTATGAGGTCAATTTTGTACAGACTGTTTTGTCAACTGGCTATTGACCACGACATAAGATAAGCGCGTTAGTCCCACGTCTTCTGTCTAAAACTAAGTTTAACTTAACTAAACTTCAATTAGTAAACATTGATGGTCAAGTTGACGCTGCTGATCAAGCTAACAATGATGATCAAAAATCAACAATGACAATCAAGTAAACATTGAATCAAGTTAACATTTACGATCACGTCAACACTGACATTCAAGTTAACACTGTCGTTCAAGTTAACACTGTCGTTCAAGTTAACACTAAATCCAGTTAATATTGATGGTCAAGTTAGCACTGACGATCAAGTTAATACTGAATCAAGTTAATAGTAATGGTCAAGTTAACACTGACGATCAAGCTAACACTTACGATCAAGTTAACACTGACGATCAAGTTAACACTGAATCAAGTTAACACTGAATCAACTTAACATTGATGATCAAGTTAACACTGACGATCAAGTTAACACTGACGATCAAGTTAACACTGACGATCAAGTTAACACTGACGATCAAGTTAACACTGACGATCAAGTTAACACTGACGATCAAGTTAATACTAACGATCAAGTTAACGTTGATGATCAAGTTAACACTAACGATCAAGTTAACACTGACGATCAAGTTAACACTGACGATCAAGTTAACACTGACGATCAAGTTAACATTGATGATCAAGTTAACACTAATGATCAAGTTAACACTGACGATCAAGTTAACACTAACGATCAAGTTAACACTGACGATCATGTTAACACTAACGATCAAGTAGACACTGACGATCAAGTTAACATTGATGATCAAGTTAACACTAACGATCAAGTTAACATTGATGATCAAGTTAACACTGACGATCAAGTTAACACTGACGATCAAGTTAACACTGAATCAAGTTAACACTGAATCAACTTAACATTGATGATCAAGTTAACACTGACGATCAAGTTAACACTGACGATCAAGTTAACACTGACGATCAAGTTAACACTGACGATCAAGTTAACACTAACGATCAAGTTAACACTGACGATCAAGTTAACACTGACGATCAAGTTAACACTGACGATCAAGTTAACACTGACGATCAAGTTAACACTGACGATCAAGTTAACATTGATGATCAAGTTAGCATTAGCGATCAAGTTAACACTGGCGATCAAGTTAACACTGACGATCAAGCTAACACTGACGATCAAGTTAACACTGTTGCCAAATAACTTGCTAATGTTCTATAAACTAAGTACGTGAAGTTCATCGGTAGATCCGCACTCCCGAGCTTTCCACGGTGGAGGCTTGCGAGCTTCTCGTAGGCGAGGTGAGGGACTCTCACGTTAACGAAGAAGGAGTCACTGGACATCGTGAAGAGGATCAGCTTGACGCACCCGCCTTCCGCATGGGGCGCCTGGAGCAGGAAATAGTTGCCCATGTTTGACGAGCCTTTGAGGTGCGTGGTTGAGAAAGTCAAAGCTCAGACTAGGTCATGGACATGTTAAACAACGATATTTTGTGTAGGTGAATTCACATTCTCTGTTGTTAATCATGATTTGACACAGATTAACAATGGCGTTAAAATTTCAGCTTTGATTTACTTCTAACATCACAAACTGACTCTTGTGATTACATTAGAGATAAGGTACAACCAGAGGCGTCACTAGGGTTGGTGTCACCGGGTAAAGTAGCTCATAGTGTCACACGACTTATCCCATAGTCCTCTGAGTGTGCCAGTATTGAATAACGGCAACATACATAATTTTACATTTTGGTGTCACCTTTCGTAATGGTGTCACCCGGTGCGGTCCGCACCACCCGCAACCCCTAGGGACGCCTCTGTGTACAGCTAATATCTTTCAGAAATTGCCTACTGTATAACAGACACACCATCTAAGTTCATCGTGCAAGACTGTACTCACTCTGTAAGAAGCTTCTGACACAGACAAAGTTCAGACCCATGATGAGGCGACCCATTAATGACGTCAGTAATCTTGTCACCATGGTGATGCAGATAAAGTTTTTAAAAAACGGTGTCTTTATCGACCCTTCAATTTCAGCTGTCAATCTCTCTTTGATCCGACAAACAACTCAGTTTAAATTTCATCTTGACGTAGTTGTTCCTTGAAACGTTTGCTGAATCGCAGCATATAGACATGTCAGTTCATTTAAATCAGTGGTTCCCAAAGTGGTCCGTACGGACCCCCAGGGGTCCGCGGAGCCATTCAGGGGGTCCGTGGAAAATTAAAATTGATTTGGGGGTCCCTGGACAACGTCAGGGGGTCCGCGCAAGGTTTAGTATAAAAATAATTAAATTATGTTCCTTTTGATTATTACCGAAATAAAATAAAGAACAATGAAAACTATAGTAGCGATTTTTAGGTCCTGAGTAAAATAAATTGGTTTGACCTAGAAACAAAAGTATAACAATATTTCCACAGCTGTGACCAATCAAAATGTTTGGTTTATTGAAAGTTTGATGCGTGAGAAAGGCGGAGACCCTATATGTAGGTCATAAAAATACAATTTTTAACGGAAATGACGATGATTGCAGGGTTGGGTAAATTTTGACGTGTCGGGAAGTTATATTTATCTAAAGCAGGAAGAATCAAGCTTTCCATTGATACCACATTTGATATGTTGGACGATACCAAATACAGGAATTGAGTCAGCAAAAAAAAACAAGTTTTACTTCTTCAAAATTCGACCAAACATTTTTGTAGGGTTAGCAAAATAATATTTTAAAATACTTTTTAATATGTAATGATATTTTTAAATGTAATTAACAATAAAAAGAATTGTTTTAGAAAACTAATAAATTAAAACATAGAAATACTTGAAACTTAGAATTTTTGGCCGATTTCTCAACCGCCCCCCCCCTTTTCAAATTTTTAGATGACGCCAACTATTTAAGTTAATAAAAAACATGGCACGGTGTGAGACAGACTACCAAAAATAGTTTTATACAGCAACGCAATTATGCTGCTACATGCATAACTTGTCTACAACATAAAGTCTAAAAGAGTCACCCACGTAATCGATAATTTACTTTTATGTAATGCTGATGAGAAGTGTATAAACAAATTTTCCCATTCTTAGGCAAAGAAATTTAGTATTGTTAGTTGGAAGTTTTGATATAGTTGAATTTTGTATTGTTATCCAGATAGTGTACTTTTGAACGTATGTAAATATAATATTTGAATAAAAGTGATATCTTTTGAATTATTTTTTTCATTTTCAATATAGTAATACCTTAACGTTAATAAAAATAAAAAAAATAATTTAAAAAATGAAAATAAAAAAAATTGGAAGGAATCGTAAGTTTAAAAAAATAAATAAATAGAATTGTTTCCTTACATCTTACGTAAAATAATTCTAAAGGATTTTACTGCAGCGTTCCATTGAAAAATGTAATATTTAATAGTTAATTAAACTTTCAAATAAAACATTTTATATACAATTTTTCTTATACTTTTGTGCCCTTTTTAAATAGATGAGTGAGCGAAGAAAAAATGCAGACAGTACACACAGAGTACAGTGTTGAATATTTGAAGTATGTCTTTATTTCCTCACTAGGAAATAGTATTTTATCAATGTGTCTTTTGTGTAATAAAACTTTGTCGAATGATTCTATGAAACCTTCCAAGCTTAAGGAACATTTGATGAAAATCCAAAGTGATAAAACGATAAAGATATGTTTTTTTTTAAAGCAGTCAAAAAAAATATTTGAAAACCCCATCACTTCAACAATACATGGGGACAACATCTAAATGAGATGACGATGGACTGCGTGCGTCATATAATATTTATTTACTGATTGCAAAGTCTGGGAAGCCCAACACGATTGGTGAAGAACTTATTTTACCAGCTGTAAGTGAGGTGATAAGCACTGTGTGGCACAAACCAGCTTTCGACTTCCCAAAAAGAATTCCACTTAGCAATAATTCAGTCCAAAGAAAGATTGACGAAATGGCTCAGTGTGTTCAAAATTCTTTGTATGAGTACTTTAAAAATTCTGAATTTTCCCTACAGCTTGAGGAGTCAACTTTACTAGGAAACGAGGCAAATGTAAAACTTGTAAAAGAAGAACAATTTTGCCAAGAACTGTTGTTTTCTAAATGTTTGGAAACCGATACGAAAGGAGATACGTTATTTACTGAATTAAAAAGATTTTTCGATGAAAAAGCTGTACCCTTGACTAATATCATTTCTGTTACTACTGACGGTGCTCCGGCAATTGTTGGAAGATACCGGGGCTTTCTGGCATACTTAAAAGAAGCTGTACCAAATGTATGTTCAGTGCATTCATCGACATCATTTAGTCGCAAAAAGTCTTAGTGAAGTTTGCATGGATCACTAGATTATGTCATTAGAGCAGTTAATAAAATCAAAAGGAATGCCATCAATGAGAGATTATTTGCTAAACTTTGTATAGAAAATGATGAAGACTATAATCATGTACTACTTCACACAGAAGTACGTTGGTTATCTAAAAGTGCATGTTTAAATCGATTTTATGCTCTCTTTGATTCAGTGCTGGAATTCGTGGAAGGCAAAGACAATGATTTGAGACAAAATTTAATTACCTCAAAAAAAAATTAATAATAATAACATAGCCTACATGACAGATTTATTTGCCAAATTTAATGAAACTAATATGAAACTACAAGGTGACCAAATAAATTTAATCAAAACTAAAACCGTATTATCTGCTTTTGTTGCATAAAATTTTCTGTGAAATCAAAATTTGGGGAGAGGAGAATGTTCTCATTTTCAAAATCTTTCGAAATTGCAAAATAGAGATGAAGACGTGCTTGCCTACTGTCAACACTTAACGGCTCTTCTTGCAGACCTGAACAAAAAATTTGAAGACATTCTTCGCATGGATATTCCCGACTGGGTGTTGAACCCTTTTGCTGGGGAACAAACTCAGATCCCAGACATAGATGACTCCATACTAATACAGGAGCTACTTATTGAACTATCCACAAATGAGGAACTTAAAGCAATGTTTGAAGAACGATACCACAAATTCTGGTTACAAAAAGAGATCCCAATTTTATATCCTGCATTATGGGTTATTGTACAGAAGTTGTTGACTGCTTTCCCGTCTACCTATTTGGTAGAACGTGGATTCAGTGCCGTAATGAACCTCATCACAAACAAAAGAAACCGGCTAGCCATTAGTGTGCGTGGAGATTTGCGATTGTTACTCACAAACATTGAGCCGGACATAAATAGACTCATAAAATCTCATCAAGTTCAATCAAGTCATTATTTTTTTAAAATTTTAAACAAAAGTTATATTTAAATTAATTAATCTTCAACACAATGTATTTTTTTTTAATTAGTGAATTTGTATACCTTGCATTTATGTAGCGTTTTCATTTGGGGGTCCGTGGGACATTTTTGAATGTAAAAGGGGTCCACGGGTAAAAAAAGTTTGGGAACCACTGATTTAAATGAATGATTATGAGAAGTAATGCAAAACAATATAAACAGTGGTCCGTATCAACAGTTATACACAGACAACACAACACCAAACACCTGCGTCGTAGACTGAAACAGCAACAAAATAAAAGTAAACAAAAACCTCTGCTAAAATTCACTACAAAAGTCTATCGAAAAAACTAACATCTTTAATTTAAAAAAAACAACAAAAAATTCCACCATAAAACTCTATCAACACATCCCAACATCAAATCCTATCAAATATTCCATCATCAATTCTAACAAATATTCCAACATCAACTGTATCAAATATTCCAACATCATTTCTATCAAATATTCCAACATCAACTGTATCAAATATTCCAACATCATTTCTATCAAATATTCCAACATCATCTCTACCAAATATTCCAACATCAATTCTATCAAATATTCCAACATCAATTCTATCAAATATTCCAACATCAATTATATCAAATATTCCAACATCATCTCTATCAAATATTCCAAAATCCACTCTATCAAATATTCCAACAACTCTCTCAAATATTCCAATATCAACTCTATCAAATATTCCAACAATAATTCTATCAAATATTCCAACATCAACTCTATCAAATATTCCAACATCCGCTCTATCAAATATTCCAACAACAACTCAATCAAATATTCCAACATCCACTCTATCAAATATTCCAACATCCACTCTATCAAATATTCCAACATCAACTCTATCAAATATTCCAACATCCACTCTATCAAATATTCCAACATCAAATCTATCAAATATTCCAACATCAACCTTATCAAATATTCCAACTTCAATTCTATCAAATATTCCAACATCAACTGTATCAAATATTCCAACAACAACTCTATCAAATATTCCAACATCAATTCTATCAAATATTCAAACATCAACTGTATCAAATATTCAAACATCAACTGTATCAAATATTCCAACATCTACTCTATCAAATATTCCAACATCTACTCTATCAAATATTCCAACAACACCTCTATCAAATATTCCAACATCCACTCCATCAAATATTCCAACATGCACTCTATCAAATATTCCAACATCCACTCTATCAAATATTCCTACATCAACTCTATCAAATATTCCAACATCAATTCTATCAAATATTTAAACAAAATTCTATCAAATATTCAATATCAACTCTATCAAATATTCCAACATCCACTCTATCAAATATTCCAACATCAACTCTATCAAATATTCCAACATCCACTCTATCAAATATTCCAACATCAACTCTATCAAATATTCCAACATCAAATCTATCAAATATTCCAAAAACAACTCTATCAAATATTCCAACAACAACTCTATCAAATATTCCAACAACAATTATATCAAACATTACAAATACAGCTATATAATACGTTCCGAATCCAAAATCTAGAAATAAAATTTCGACATCAACTAAAACAAATATTTCAATAACAACTTTCAAACATTTAAGTCTATCAAGCATTTCACCACCAATTTCTCTAAACTACCAACTTCTCTAAACCACCAATTTCTTTAAACCACAAATTTCTTTAAACCACCAAATTCTTTCAACCACCAATTTCTTTAAACCACCAAATTCCCTATAGGCCTCATCTATTACAAAACTCAACACTTATCTATAAAAGATTAACCTGATGGATGATGAGATACGTTACAGTTAACAGGGAATATCCCTGACAACTTACTTGACATTTTCTATCATTATGGTCACTTGTATTCCTCAACACTTGGGCTAGTAACTACAACAGTACATTGAAATCTTTGGTCGTATTTCATTCATTTGACGGCGAAGATGAATGAATTTATTGATTCGTGAAATTTCTTTAACAATGCGGGGTTTCCACGTTAAATATTCAAGATATTCTGAGATGTGTGGAAAAACCCAACTTACAGTCAATATCTCTATTGTAAAGAGAGTGAAAAATTGGATTTAAAATAACATGATAAAACACTGCTGCTTTGTCTGCAATAAGTTTTGAAGTGTGCTAAGCGGTGCAGGTCTGGTTTATCTAATAGTGGTGTGCACTAAAACCTAGAGCCGTGATTCCCAAAGTGGGCGCTACCGCCCCCTTGTGGGCGCTAAAGCGATCCAGGGGGCGGTGAAGGCCACGGGTCATTTTGGGGGGCGGTGAATGACTGTTAGGGGGCGGTGAAGGGATTTTTAAAAAAGAAAGAGAAGATTTAGAAAAAAAATGATGTATGTATTCCGTTCATAAGGTTTATTTTTTCTTTAAAAAAACGTTTTGAACGTTGGTTTGATTACTGCATACTTTCTCATTTGCATTTAGTTTTTTTTTATATCTGCAATAGTGCGATTCCAGACTGCTAGAGCATTTCAAATAATTTTAAGGGGGGTAAAAAAATATAGGATTTGTCTCATTTTCAAACATTAAAATACACATTTATCAAACAACTGACTTTGACAAAACTCTTTTCAACAGCAACTACACAAGATGGCAAAGGCTTGCTAGCTCCTTACAATATTGCGTTTAAATTATTGAAAGCTAAATCGGGTAAACCTCATACTATTGGTGAAGAACAATATATACCGGCTATAAGTAAATTAATACGGACTGTAATACATAAATAAGCATCTGATATTATTCACACAAAAAAAGTCGTTTAGCAATAATACATTGCAAATAAGAATTGATGAAAAGCCTCAAGGTGTTGAAGATTCATTGCGTGGCTATTTAAAAACATCTCTGTTTTCTATTCAATTTCATGAGTCAAATTTGCCAGGAAATAAAGATTTACTTTTGTCATAATGCGGTTCACAAAGGAAGCACACATTTTCCAAAAAGTATTATTTGATAAATATTTGCAAACTTTATTTCAAAAAGTAAATACAAATGATGAATTGAAATTTAAATTCAAAAACAAGTACCAACAATTATGGCTGGAAAAGGAAATCCTGAAGTGTGGGCTGTATTTTAAAATTTCTTAATTACATTTCCTTCATCACATTTAGTGGAAAGTAGATTCAGTGCGGTAACTAATTTATTAACAAACAAACAAATATAAACAACAAAGTGCAAATAGTCAATCGCGGTTACTTAAGATTACTGCTGACTAAAATAGAGCCGTTGATTACTAAATTGGTAGCAGCATACCAGGTTCATCTTCTCATTTATTTCGAATGTTTAATTTAAAAAAAAATTTGTGTTGAACTATTCTTAAATGGTTGAACCAAGTTACTGTATACTTTTCGCATGAACATGAATGCATTAAAATTTGCAGTCAGTCAACATCGATCTGTTCTTTGACTTAAGTATTTTCAATAATTTTCATACAAGAAAACGCTTGCTTATAGATGTATTGTATCTGGACCCAAATAGTAAAAAAAATGTGGCATTTACGTTTTTTTAAAGTTTGAAAATGCCACACCTAGCAAAATCCACACAAAAAAAACTTTAGCAGAAAAACTAACTTTAACTACTCTTTCAGGTCATAATCTGCTTTCAGGTTAAGCAGTTCCAAATGTATATCCTCTGGGGCTTTATCAGCTTCTGCACTAAATTGCGAACTGAGGATATTGAAGAGTGGTTCCAGGTTCGTATACTCTTGGAACCTCCTTTCAAATTCCATACCAAAGGCATCCAACTTAGCCTTATACATATCACCCATTTTACCAGAAACGGTTTTCAGTTTCAGCAAAGAGAAATGGCAAAACCTATTTTCAGCTGCTTTCATAGAGAACAGGAAGAGTTTTTCCTGAAATGATTAACATACATATAAATTTCATGCGCAAACAAGCTATTGCCCTGAAGTTGGACATTCAGTTAATTTAACTTTTCCATAATATCAATGGCAAACAAGTCATTGAGTCTGACTTCCACTCTTCATTAACTATGGTAGTAACAAAATCACAAATAAAACCTTTCATCTCCAGCAACATAACTATTTCTGCCATGAGATCTCATACTTGTCTCAATAACTTGCCCAGGCTCAGCCAGCGGACACTGCTGTGGTAGATGTCATAATATTCAAATCTTCAAGCAGTGCCTTTAACGCCTGTGGTTAAGTGCCCTGGCTGTTACAAAGCTTATCATACTGACAACTGCTTGAAATTCAACAGAGTCTTATAAAGACTTTCCTGATGGTTGACACAGTAGGGAGGTAAGAGTGTATGGTAAGGAAGATATTCTTTAATTTTATTGTTCTAACTACTTTTTCCAGTTAAAGCACGCGATCCATCGGTTATTGCACTTGCCATCTTGTTCCACACCAACCACCCAGTTAAGTTGACACAGTTCTCAACAGCATTGAATAAATCCTGGCCTGTAGTTGTTTCTTTGAGTGGGTCAACACTAAGTAATTCTTCGTTAAGCTCGAAATGAGGATTCCTTACCCGTATAAATACCATAAAATTGTGCTGTTCCTCTACATTGGTACCTTAATCCACTGCGAGAGTACCACAAATAGTATTTTGGTACATCAAACTGTCACTTTTTTTTTCAAAACGCCTGACTAAAGTTCCCTTGATAAAGAAATAATGTCAAATTATGTTTTCTGTTCTGGACACATAATGCTTGCTGCATCTGTCAAGCATTTCTTGATAAATTCACTGTCAGAAAAAGACGTGTTCCGTTTTATGATCTTATGGGATATCTCCAAACTGGCTTCGGTTGCAGCACCTTGTATTTAAGACTCTTGGTGAAAACATTTTGCTGCTTCTTTAAATTATTAACAAACTTCTTGCATTTCCATTTTTTCTTGGTTCGTTAAATTGTGCCCGAAATACAAATGTTTTGTTTGGTGGTATCTTTTTAAGTCGTACTCCTTAAAGACGCTCACACACTTACGGCACAGCAAGCAGGCTGCTTTCTCTCATATAGCCGTCAAGCAGTATTTAACAGTTAATTCGTCATTGTAAAAAAGTCATTCGTACTCAATCTTACACTCGTTGGTAGCACTCATTGTTAAATCAACGTTTTTCTGCTTTTAAATTACACATTTTTTAAACTGTTCGAAATATTGACTCGTAATCAAAAGCCGATTCCGGTTGAGCTGAAATGTAATTTCGAATAGGTATGTTAACAATTAATGACTAATGATTCTGGAGCCATTAAACCGATTATACATCTCTAGATTCGAATCAAATCCTCGAAATAAAAATTTAAAAATATATTAATAAATCCTAATCAAAAACATTAATTAACATGACATAAGATCGCCATGTGTACACGCCTTAGGGCCGCATAATATACTCTGCCTGGCCACATGTGACCCACGGGCCATGGTTTTACCATTCTTGTGTTAAAATAATAATTTTAAAAAATTCGGGCGCTGAGTAATATTTTTTTTCTGGGAAGTGGGTGGTAGGCCAAAAAAGTTTGGGAACCACTGACCTAGAGCATAAGTGCAAGTTGTTTGGACGATATCATTTGAACAAGATATTGATACGATTAAAACTGTAACATTTTGCACTAAAATCACACCTGAAACGGCTTGATCAACGGTTATTTATTTTCTTCCGTATAACTATTTTCATGGAATTGTCCTTGTGTCAAATTATATTAGATTCTATATAGAGCTTGACATCCTTGGTTACCTTAAAAAAAATTTTTTTTAAAAAGAACTCAAAACTTATCCCGCCGTCTGTAATGTTAAGATGGAATAGTTATTTATGTAGTTTGTCCCATGGGTGTGGATTCTGTATTTAGTTATCCAGCTTCAACTGAATCATTTCACCTCTAACAACTAACACGACCAAAGACATTAAAAGTAACATTAGCCCCTACCTTTATTAGGCAACGAATTCAATGATTTAGATTAAGACTATGTCTTTTCTTTAAACCATTTTACTGTGTAGTCATATTACCTCTCAAGATTTCTAAGCGTAGCGTGTATCTATTGATTGATATTTTAATTACTCAAAGCTTTTATTCACATATATCTGTCGAAAAGGGGTTGTCCTCTACGTGGCTCGACAGACGAATATGGTTGCGGAGCTGACCGCAGCCTGAAACCGACATCTCCTGGCAGGCAATGCCGAAGTCCGATATGTTAGGTGTTAGGTGCTAGTCAAATATGATTACAGTCGCTGCATAGATCTTAGGCGGATCATCAGATGCAATGCCGATGATGAAATCAACAGTACCCGTTGAGGGTCGGGTTATTCCGAAGCGACCGTTTCGTCCCCTTCATTTTACTAAAAACGCCATTGAGCGGTGTTGGTTTAGGGCCAGGAGCGCCAGTACGGATTAGCAAAAGGTACCGCGAAGAACGTAACGGATGACAGCTCTGAGGAAACCTTCCTGTTGGGGTTACGCCCTAAGTAGGTCATTGATGATTCCTCGCCTTGCGGCGGTCCTCACCATAGAGACTCGTGTGCTTTGCCGGGTTGGCGCCGAAGCGGTAGCCAGTCGAAGTATGGAAAATTCCTCTCGTCCTTGTGAGGTCAATTTAGTGGGAGGCGTTTTCGACTTTATGTCTTGGATGCCCAGGTGGCCGCTTCAGAAGCGACGGTTCCGGGGGGAGCACTGGGCTCGTGACTGCTGATTTTCTTCCACATGTAGTTGTTGTTGTTGGCTTCCTTATGTCTCGTAAGACGTCGGAAGTTTCTGTGCATCTGTGGGATCCTCGCGCATGGCCCTGCAGCTTCTTCTGTGGCTGTACAAGCCCACTCGCGAATGGCAGCCTTTGCCGCACTTCTGACACTGAAAAGCAGCACCTGTGGTTTGCTGATTTGCTCTTCTTTTCCTCTTTTGATGGTCCGCGTCTGCAACCTGCCACAGGTCTCTTTCTCCTGCTTCTAGCCCGGCAGTCAACGCCTGTCTCCATCTGTACCTGTCCCCAGCGATTTCCTCCCAGCTATTTATGTCGATGCCAATAACTTTCAGGTCTTTCTTGCAGACATCTTTGTAACGGAGGTGAGGCTGGCCTGTAGTCCCTCTCCAGAGCACAGGCCTGGGCAGGTGGTGTGGAGAATCAGCTGTTGCCCGTGCAGCAGACTACCTCTCTCCACATGTAGTATCATTCAAATATATACCTGAATTCACAACCCAGTTAAATAATGTATTTTTTTATTATTAATATAATATGATTATTATTATTTTGCAAGCTGAAATTTGTTTTAAAAATCTTCAAGTTTTAGAGTAAACGTTTTTTTTTGTTTGTGTTGTTGTTTTTTGGGTACAGTTGGACCTCGCTTAGTCGAAAACCTCCTAATAATTGTTAGTTCCCGGCAAAATTCTAAGAGACTAATGTATTTTAGATCTCGAAGATTTTTGGCTTCCAACCTCCGTTAGTCGAATTTTACAAGGCGTTAGGATTATTATTCTAGGGCCACATTGCAGAATACGTGTTCCGTAGAGCCATGTACACGGACGCAAATTCTTATCTTAATGCATTCGGCAAGGGGTTAAACAACAACAAAAAAACATTTTAATTTAAAAAGCTAAAACATGTTTCAAGTATTATTTATTGACTGGCAATGACCTTTAGAATAAATCAGAGAATATTTTTAATTGTTTGTAAAATATAATTTAACAAGAGCACAGCCTTATTGTTGATGTCTGCCTAAACTTAATTCAACAAGACAAGTAAGGTATTAAAAAAGTAATTTTTCTAATACTGTGTATTTCAAAGAAGAAAAAAAACGTTAACATATCATTAATTGCTTTTTTTTAAATATTGTTTTTTTTAATGCTTCTATATTAAGACGAAGATTTGAGATACTTACAAGATTTTTCTCATATATTTTTCTGAATGAATTTTCAGCAGTGGCAAACTTTTTATTAAACCATTGCATTCATCGAACAATTGTTTGTATTACATGTATACTCATTGAGTCCCCAGTTGTGCCAGTCTCACCAGCTGTCCTAATATGTTACAGTCTCACCAGTTTCCTAATTTGTTACAGTCTCACAAACGGTCCTGTTGTTCGTCCGTCGTGATCGACGATGACCACTCTCATCATATTTGCTGGGCCGCCACATGTGTTCTCTGGTGGCTTATTAACCCTAATTTTGCACGAAAGAGGCGTCCGCATGTCGGACAAGAGATAGAAGCGGTCCCTTCAGGTGGGTTTTGGTTACGTTCCTTTCTGGCTTGGCGTTTTAACTTGGCAGCCTGTTGTCTATTAGCTTCACAGACAGCTGCGCCATTCCATATCGTAGAGCGCCAGTGGGCTCGGTTACTGGCTGCTGCTTCCCAGGAGTCATGTCCGATGTCGAAGGCCTTCAGAGCCGTTTTAAGTGCGTCCTTGTAGCGCTTTCGTGGACCTCCGTGTGCTCTATGCCCTTCGGTAAGTTCACCATAGAAGAGCCTCTTGGGTAGGCGATGGTCGGGCATGCGCACTAAATGCCCCGCCCAGCGTAGTTGGCTTACCAGCTGTCCTAATTTGTTACAGTCTCACCAGCTGTCCTAATTTGTTACAGTCTCACCAGCTGTCCTAATATGTTACAGTCTCAACAGTTTCCTAATTTGTTACAGTCTCACCAGCTGTCCTAATTTGTTCCAGTCTCACCAGCTGTCCTAATTTGTTACAGTCTTACCAGCTGTCCTAATTTGTTCCAGTCTCACCAGCTGTCCTAATTTGTTACAGTCTCACCAGCTGTCCTAATATGTTACAGTCTTACCAACTGTCCTAATTTATTCCAGTCTCACCAGCTGTCCTAATTTGTTCCAGTCTCACCAGCTGTCCTAATTTGTTCCAGTCTCACCAGCTGTCCTAATTTGTTCCAGTCTCACCACCTGTACCCAGTTTAATCAGTCTCACCAGTTGTGCCCAGTTGTGCCAGGGTCTCCAGCTGTACCCAATAATCTCTCAGCATTGTAGTTTGAACTCTAAAATTCTTTTGTCACTCACTAATTTCTTGGATTATTCTTCTTTCATGTAATTCTCAGCCACAAAACTGATGTCAACTTCGGAGAAAAATTTAAACAGATCCTTACATTGTAGGTCCATTTTCAATAACTTTGAATTAATCGATTAAATCATCATTAAAATTGAGATGAATATTCTCCTTCATTTTTTTTTAAAGTTTCCTAATTCACATCAGGCCCATCCATGGACGATTGCACAATATTATTTAAGGCCGATAGTACAGGCAATTTTGTCTTCAAGCATCCTAGGTGAACCATCAGAGGCACATGCGTGACCAATGAAATCAGATGTTGATTTTTAAATCCCTTATATTAACTTCGCGGCCGTCTCATCATCTCATCATCTCATGGGCTGGGCGGGCGGGCGGAAAAACAAAAGTCGAAAATGACCCACTTCCCATGATCGGATCGAGCTGAAATTTGGCACACGGACCCGTCTAACCTAACAATGCATCGTATCAAAATTTCAGATCGATCGAACGTATTGTAATTAAATTAATGCATTTTTAGTTTATCCTTATATGAGGTATGTAATTCAAATTCACGGTTTGTTATTGTTTTTTTCTTCCACTTCCACGTGAGTTTGAGTTGACGCCGACCGTCGTGCCGACACCCCCTCACGTCCCACCCCCATTTATTAAAGACAAGGGACATCACTCGGTGTCAGTCTGTCAATGTTTGTAGCGTTTAAAAATAATCACTACTGTTAGTTATGTCTCATATATAAGGGATTTATAGTCAAAAACTTTGTTTTTACGGGTTTGTTTTATTTAACTTTTTGCTCTGGGTTGAACGTGTTGTGTCAATAAAATGCTCGTTAATTTCTCTATTCTTTTGATATTGTTTCTAAAAATTAATTATAGAAATAAAGATGTATAAGAAAAAAAAACATGATGCAGTCATTTTCGAAGGTAAAGTCTATGACAAAAGACAATAATATAAAGTATATCATTACATTTTTTAAAAAAATTCATTTTATGCTAAACAAAATTTAAAACAATAAAAATATAAAAGGTTTCATCGACTGCATGTAAGCTATCATTAACATCATCCCCAGGAAACAACAAAACAGATGTGAACACACACACACACACACACACAAACACACACACATACACACACATACACACAAACACACACACAAAGAAATCAGTGATTGGTCGATTTTCAAAATTTAAAAACTAAAATAAAATTTGACTATTCCCCTAATGGTTAAAAATTCTCCTCAAGACTTCATAGAAAGGACATAGTGGCATTTTTGTGTTTATAATAGCCAACCAAATGTCTCTTATATTATTAACACTAAAATTTAATTAAAGCCAGCCAATGCGACTTATGCATGGGGGTAGGGAAGGGGGGCAAGGGGGGCATTTGCCCCCCCCCCTACATTTGAGGAAAAATAATAATTTATTAAATGCATTAATAAATGTTGTATTTTAACTATTACAGCACTAATTTGTAAGTCTTATTAATTTCTAAGGCTTTTTTCAACCCTTATTTTATACTGAGCTTGAATTTAATTGAAAAATGTACCTGTATGGCAAGAGAGCGAGACCAAGCTCGCTCTGCTGGATGTTGCAGGAGACAACATGGATGCCACCTACGGGCAGTTTATTGACACAATCCTTGGGGTTGCGAGGCGAACGATCCCAAGGACTAACGGGAAACAGAAGTTCAGACCTTACTGGGACAAGAGTCTGACAGAATTGGTGAAACAAAGAGCAAAAGCACGGAAAAAGGCAGCCAGGCTGAAGACACCCGAAGCTCGTAGGGCGTACAACAGACTGACGGCTGAAGTCCGGGCCGCTGTCGACAAAGCGAAGAAGGCGAAATGGGTAAATACGTGCGAAAAACTCGACCTCGTAGACGGAAGAAAAGTTTGGCGGCTCTTAGATGCATTATCTGGCGCGGGGAAGACAAAGAATTCCAACCCTTTGACGACACCAAAGGGCCAAAGGGCTAGTGAAGTTAAGCGCGCACGAGCGCTAAACAAACACTTTGCCCAGGTAAACAAGAAAGGTGCCAGATCTGACTTTAGCCAAACAATCGACCGAATGCGCAAAGAGGGCTCAAGGAGACAAAGCAAGGGCCCTCAACTAGAGGTTTTCGCGGCCCCCTTCACAATGACAGAATTGCAAACTGCACTTAACAAGTGCCAAGCTGGCAAAGCACCAGGGCCAGATAAAGTTCACAATGAAATGCTCAAGCATCTGGGCAGGACAGGCCGAATGAAACTGTTGAGTTTCATAAATAGAACTTGGACAACAGGCACGCTGCCGAAGCTATGGAAAAAGGCCACAATAACCCCAATTCCCAAAGAGGGGAAACCAGGCGAACACCCGTCCAGTTACCGGCCAATTTCCCTCACGTCGTGTGTGGGGAAGGTAGCTGAACGGTTAGTGAACGCACGACTCTACTGGTTCCTCGAAAAGACCAAATGCATTCCAATGACTCAGGGTGGGTTCCGAAAGGGACGCCAACCGATGGACCAGGCTCTCCGATTAATTCAGACAATTACAAACGAACTCCAGTCGAGGAATCACACCGTTGCGGTGTTCTTCGATCTAAAGCAGGCATACGATAAGGTGTGGCGTGGAGGGCTACTCTATAAGTTGCAGCAGTTAGGTGTCACTGCGAACATGTACAGTTGGATAAAATCGTTCCTTACGGACAGAACGATCAAGACCCGAGTGGGGGAGTCATTATCCAACGAAGCGCGCCTGGAGGACGGACTCCCACAGGGGTCCGCCCTTAGTTGTACATTGTTCTTAGCCTACGTTCACGACCTACAAGGTATTCTGGGGTCGCAGAATGCCATGTTTGCTGACGATCTGGCTATATGGAGTTCAGGAAAGGACGTCGCAACACTGCAGAACCGACTGCAGGAGGATCTGAATCGAATCGAAGACTATGCCAACCGATGGCGCCTAATAGTCAATACGGAGAAAACGGTCCACTCCATTTTTACAAATGGACGGAATGCACTGAAGCACGAGGTGGTGCTTCAGATATGTGGGAAAAGATTGAATTGGGATCGGACACCAACGTACTTGGGAATCAAGTTGGACCAGAAGGTCCAACTACATAACCATGTGCGTGAATTGTGCGCCAAAGCCACAGCTAAACTGTCCCTGGTGAAGAAACTGGCTAGCACTAGTTGGGGTGCGGACGCAAGACTACTGAGAGCTCTCTATCTCGGTAGTGTGAGGGGTGCCATTGACTACAGCCTCCCGGTCCAGGCCTTTGCGAGCCGTACGGCTCTAGAGGGTCTGGATCGAATACAGAACCAAGCTCTACGGTTTGTATGCGGGGCGTTGCGTACGACACCCACAGCCGCTGTAGAAATTATGCCCAACGTAGAACCCCTGGCGATAAGGCGAGAAAAGGCAATCATGACCACGGTAGAACGATACCGTAGGTTGGAGCATGACGAACCCTGCTTCCTATTACAAGACCGATGGGTAAAGAGGACCCGACTGAAAAGACCATCCTTCATGGATACGGTCTACGAACTAGAAGACTCAGTCCCCATACCCAAGCACAGGGAACGAATGCGACTGGTCCCTGCTCGAGGACCACATGAATGCTTTGACTTGCCTGAACTACGTTTGACACTGGCAAATACAGCGGTGACGAAAGCCAGTCCCGTCGAGCTCCAGCGAGACGAGACTCTGAAGACAATCGAAGCTTATGGCGACAGCGTGGTAAAAGTCTTTACGGACGGCTCGCGTTTCAAGGATGGCAGAAGTGGATACGGAGTACTAATTCAATACCCTCAACCTGGACCTGACAGTATCGAACTGTCAGGGCCGTGCGGAGCCGCAAACAGTAGTCACGACGCCGAACTGGAGGCGATCTGCAAGGGTTTGAAAGAAGTGCGCCGACGTCTAGCAAGAAGAAAGGTTTTCCCGACCGTCGTAGTCTTCACCGATTCACGGTTTTCGCTCGAGACTGTGGGTCGATCCTCTCTGGAGACGAAAACGGTCAGTGTCATTTTGGAAACAGTAGGTGAAATCCTAGCACGAGGCGGAAAAGTAGTCCTTCAGTATATCACTGGGCACAGTGGCGAGCCTCATTCAGACAGGGTCGATAAGTTGGCGAGAGAAGGTTCAGCTCAGCCCCAACCCGATCGCCCGATGACCCAGCTGGGGGTCAGATCGTGGCTTAAGGACCATTTCCGAGAGAAATGGCTCCAGGGCTGGGCCTCTGGAAGCACGGCCAGAAAAGTATTCCAGTACATGCCGCGACCGAGCAAAAGCGACTCCTGGTGGAAAATTGGACGTAGCAATCAGACGCTCATAACTAGAATGAGAATTGAACATTGTCCCACACGAAGCTACTTGTACAAGTTTAACACTAGAAGGGAACTGGCCTGTCGGCTGTGTGGCCACCCTGAAGAGACGGTGGCCCACGTACTCGAAGAGTGCCCCGAGCTGTGCGGGGATTTGGAGGGAGAAGTAACGGTACCTGCAGAGGATTACCTCTACGGCGATGCCCGCTTGACGAGGCTCGCTTGCGATAAAATGAACCGGGTCTTAAGAGCTTAACGGTTCGACCCAAAAGAGAATGAACATTCACCTGTATGGCATTGCCAGTTAAAATTTAAAAAAAAGTGGGACTTTTTTGCCCCCCCCCTGGAAAAATTCCTAGCGACGCCCATGGACTTATGTTATCAAATTAACTATAGCCAGCTAATGCCGTTGATATTATTACTTTAACTATAGCCAACCAATGTCACTTATATTATTACTCTAACTATAGCCAACAAAGCCACTTACATTATTACTTTAACTATAGCCAACCAATGTCACTTATATTATTACTTTAACTATAGCCAACCAATGTCACTTATATTATACTTTAACTATAGCCAACCAATGTCACTTATATTATTACTTTAACTATAGCCAGCCAATGTCACTTATATTATACTTTAACTATAGCCAACCAATGCCACTTATATTATACTTTAACTATAGCCAACCAATGTCACTTATATTATACTTTAACTATAGCCAACCAATGTCACTTATATTATTACTTTAACTATAACCAACCAATGTCACTTATATTATTACTTTAACTATAGCCAACCAATGTCCCTTATATTATACTTTAACTATAGCCAACCAATGCCACTTATATTATACTTTAACTATAGCCAACCAATGTCACTTATATTATACTTTAACTATAGCCAACCAATGTCACTTATATTATTACTTTAACTATAACCAACCAATGTCACTTATATTATTACTCTAACTATAACCAACCAATGTCACTTATATTATTACTTTAACTATAACCAACCAATGTCACTTATATTATTACTTTAACTATAACCAACCAATGCCACTTATATTCACACCATTTTCAGCTCCACTGTGGTGGTGGCTACACCACCAACCTTTCTCCTTTCCAAGTATGTACACGGGCGCCCCGCTACTACCTGGACATGTACAGGTTGTGTACGAGTATTTGCTGTCCCCGCTGGACGTTAGGTCACAAGCTATCCACTCCCCCACGGATACCTGTTTGTAGCAGCCGTGAGGGTGTGCCACTATGACGATAAGCTTGGGCCTAGTATTTGAAAATCTCTCAAACAATTCCTCACACCTGTCTTTGAACTTGTCCAGGTGAATCTCCAGTTGATCCAACAGTTCAACGTTGTGGGTCACGCACCTGACGTAACACAGGTCAGAGTGTACCTCAGCCCGCCCCACCCCCGTCCCTTCCAGGGTCACCACATTGCTGTTGCCGTTGTTGTAGCCGAGGCGGCAGGTGGTGTTCTTACCCTCATCGTCGTCAAACACCACATGAGTGGCCGTAACGACGTTCACCTCGCCCCAGGACGTCAGGGGCGTGGCTGGGGCTCGGCAAGCCTTACATCGGCAGGGCTCACCGTCAATCTTCCTGACATCCCAGACCCGCCCACTTCCAAATCTGGACATGTTCTTGGACCTGTTGCTGTAAGCCGGGTACGGCCCACCATTGGGGTGGCGCTTTGGTCTCTCGCTGCTGGTGGAGGAGACGGTTATCTTCACTGTTAGGTGTGCCAGGTGCTTGATGAGGTCAAACAGTTCCGGCTCACGGTAACCATCAGGCAACTTGTCGAGGGTGAACGCATCTATTGGAATGAAATCTTTGTGTTCAGGATCTTTCTTACAGTCCTTCCAATTTTGGTGAAGATCATTCTCAGCTGTGAAACTGATGTCTACCTCGTAGGGACCTAAAGGAAAGGAAACGTGATATATATATAGAAGCTGAAAATACAATTATTCTGTAACCATGTTACCACACCATAGAAAGGTTACAACATGTAATCCAGATTGACAAGAATTAATGATTTCAAGTAAGGTTTGGAAAGAGATTATTCATCAAACATATAAAGAGATTGTTCATCAAACATATAAAGAGATTGTTTATCAAACATATAAAGAGATTGTTCATCAAACATATAAAGAGATTGTTAATCAAACATATAAAGAGATTGTTCATCAAACAAGTAAAGAGATTGTTCATCAAAAATATAAATAGATTGTTAATCAAACATATAAAGAGATTGTTCATCAAACATATAAAGAGATTGTTCATCAAACATATAAAGAGATTGTTCATCAAACATATAAATAGATTGTTAATCAAACATATAAAGAGATTGTTCATCAAACATATAAAGAGATTGTTCATCAAACATATAAAGAGATTGTTCATCAAACATATAAAGAGATTGTTCATCAAACATATGCTACACAAGTTTTGAGAGGTGCCGTCATTGATGACACACATGGGAAAAATATAAGAATAAAAATAGAATTGAGTCCTAAACACACACACCCCCCCCCATTTTATTATTATTATCTTTTTAACACTTAAAATCTTAATATAATAACGGGATATAATAATAATAATTTGATAATTTGTATACAACAGTACTCCAGCAAACAAATATAAGGCCATACAGAAATTAACTCAGTAACAGTGGGTATTACAGATAGTCTTTCAATTATCTACACTACTGGGGAATATTGAAAGGGGCAATTGCCACTTGAAAAAAGATAAAAATATATGAACTTTAACCTTGCTCTTCCCTAGATACTTGAATGAGTGATTTAATTTCCTCCTGATTCAAATATGTGGTCTGTACAGCACTCTCTTCAGCCATCATCTCTGAAATAAATCAATCATTTCATTTAAGTATTTAAATTAATTCTTAAAGTTTTAAGTACATTTATTCAGAAAATATTAATAATCTAAAAAACACTCAACAGCTCGAACATTTCCTTTCTCAACCAACACATCTTTTAAATAAGAAAAACCCGTAAAAAACCAAGTTTTTGACTATAGAGTAATTT
Source organism: Ampullaceana balthica (assembly GCA_944989445.1). NCBI lineage: Eukaryota > Metazoa > Mollusca > Gastropoda > Lymnaeidae > Ampullaceana > Ampullaceana balthica. The sequence goes on along the minus strand of CALYLW010000066.1, from coordinate 1,062,547 downwards.
ACCACCTCGCGAACGCCATACGCTAAAAATAGCACCATTTTTGGCTTTCATTATCTAGTTTCTAAACCGTTCCACACAGGGTAAAAACGAAAATACCTACAAGTAGTATGACAACAAGGCTACTATAATGAGACAGCATTCTTGTATTACTACGCGGGGTTAGAATGTAAAGTCCAATTTTAGCTGACCCAGTAAGCTACCGCCTGCCGAACACTTTTTTGCTTAATTTACTTCAAAGCAGACACTTTTACCTCAAAGCAGACACAAAACAAAAATCATCAAAGAATCAATTTTTAGTGAATGGAGTCAACAAATAACACTGGAGATGTCAATAATAATGTAATAAACGTTTATTAAAGAAATTAGATCCCGAATAACTTAGATATATATATACAAAATAATACTATAGGTAGATCTATAATCTATAGTCTAGTCAGGGCAGCAAACAGGGCACACAAAAGTACCTTGCTTCAAAGATGCACAATTTTGCGTGCACTGTGCATGCCACCAGCCATCACACACATCACATTGGGCCCAAACCTCTGCCCCTCCCCCTTTTTTGCACCCATGACACATTCCTTCCAACAAGAGATCCTCTTCTTTATCTAAAGTATCGTCATCTGAAGCCATGTCAAGCTCCATTGTTTGAACCAACTGTGGGTCCTCACTGCTGCTATCAGATAGATCTATTACTGGATACTTCTTTACTTTCTTGGACTCCACAATTTTCATTTTTAAAATCTGCTCTTCTTCTCTCTTGCGTCTTTTTTCCTCCCTTTCTTGCTCTCTTGTCCTTTTTGTAGCCTCTTTTTGTGCATCCTTTATCTTTTTGCTTTCTTCCCTCTCGATCTTTCTTTTCAGTTTATTTTTTTTATATTTCTTCCTTGTCTGCTATTTTCTTTTTAATGCTTCTCTAAACTCTTCTCCACTGACCAAGTTTGGCATGGTTGGAGCATTTGCTGTTTTATTCCTTCTAACAAAAGCAGGCAGCTTCAAATCGTCATCTACAGTTAGCTTTGAGTACTTTGACTGTGCAGTTTTTCGGTTCTTCTAGACTGCACGTTTCTATTAGCCCCACAGCTAAGGCTTGAACTTGTTCTCTTCTTCCTCTTGTCATTGTCAGTTGACAACATTTTTTATTAAACTCGTTGCGACTCATTTCATCATATAAAATGTTTGAATAGTCATGGAGTGCCTTAAGTTGTGCAGCAGACAAATTGAACTTTGGTGGTGATGATGCAGGTAATGATTCTGGTTGGGAATATTTGTAAATGATAGACTTATTTTCATTCTCAAATGGGCTGTTTTCCTGTATAATGGGCTGGGTCTCTATGACTACTTGTGTTTCATTCGCAATTGGTTGTGTCTCAATGAGTTCCTGTGTGTAAGATTCGATTGGCTGTGTTTCAGTGGTTGCTGCTGTGTCGGATTCTATGTGTGGTGCATCGATGATTTCTTAGTTATCGTTGGGACTCAATCAATTTGTTGTCATTTATGCTGTGCAGGTGGTTTAGCTTAATTTTCCTACATGAAAAAGTGTTCGCAACGAAGTAATATCCTACAATAAAACAAATATACTTCAACGCGAACATGCCCTCAAAACGAACACTACTATTTTCAAATAACACTAGAGGCCAAGAGCTAGACCCATATTTAACAAAAAATTTCTGCAGAATAAAAGTGTTCGTTGCGAAGTAAAATCCAACGTTAAACTTACTTCGTCGCGAACACCCCTTCGAAACGAACACTGCTATTAAAAAGCATTGTAAAGTATAACAGCGTGGTTACTGGCCTATTTGTATGTAATGATGCAATACCAAACACGTGTGTTTTCCAAAGGGAACAGGAAAAGTAGTCTTAACCCGGAAATCAACTTCGTTCTTCCTAGGGACGCTGACAGCATGCATGGCGCAAGGATCAAAATGTTGACACACATTTACTCACAAAATAGTCCGTCCCGTCAAACGAAACGATAAAATGATGTTGAAAACAGAACTACTTTCGACTTACGGATGTTCGTTTTCGTGTTAGACGGAAAATAAAAATACAGAGAACGCATTATGAAATAGTGTTCGCTACGACATAGCGTTCGCGAGGCGGTAACTTACTCTAAATCCTTTATGTACGAGAAGTAATTAAAAGAATGTACATTATAATACGCAGCGCCAGACCATCCAGAAATACAAAATTGCAGTTGTGTCGTAAAACATGTTTAATATAATGCGCACCGATCAGGAATATGTTTATAAAAAGAGCTGTCAATAAAATACGCACCTTATTGCGCGACAGAAAGGTTGTTCAATATAATACGCACCGCGACGCTCTATCTTAAAAAAATAGCATGATACATAGGAATAAATAAAATAATCTAAAAAATCAATAATTTAATTACGGTACATGCGATCGATCTGAAATTTTGATACATTGTTTTTATCATCGGTACGAAACTGCCTGCAAAATTTCAGCTCGCTATCTTGCGAGCAAGTGGGTTAAAAATCGATCAAAAGTTTTGGCGACAAGGTCGGTCGGCCGCAGACACCACGAGTTAATATAAAGGATTTAATAAAAAACAACCCGTAAAAACCAATTTTTGACTATAAATCCTTTATGTATGAGACGTAACTAAAAGAATGTTCATTATAATGCGCAGCGCAAGACCATCCAGAAATACAAAATTGCAGTTGTGTCGTAAAACATGTTTAATATAATGCGCACCGATCAGGAATATGTTTATAAAAAGAGCTGTCAATAAAATACGCACCTTATTGCGCGACAGAAAGGTTGTTCAATATAATACGCACCGCGACGCTCTATCTTAAAAAAATAGCATGATACATAGGAATAAATAAAATAATCTAAAAAATCAATAATTTAATTACGGTACATGCGATCGATCTGAAATTTTGATACATTGTTTTTATCATCGCCACAAAACTGCCTGCTAAATTTCAGCTCGCTAGCTTACGAGAAAGTGGGTTAAAAATCGATCAAAAGTTTTGGCGACAAGGGCGGGTGCAGACACCACGAGTTAATATAAAGGATTTAAAAATATAACACATCAACGTCATCAAACCTATCAACCCATCAACGTCATCAAACCTATCGACACATCAACGTCATCAAACCTATCAACCCATCACCGTCATCAAACCTATCAACCCATCAACGTCATCAAACCTATCAACGTCATCAAACCTATCAACGTCATCAACGTCCTCAAAACTTTCAATGTCATCAAACCTATCAACGTCATCAAACCTATCAAAGTCATCAAACCTATCAACCCATCAACGTCATCAAACCTATCAACCGATCAACGTCATCAAACCTATCAACCGATCAACGTCATCAAACCTATCAACCAATCAACGTCATCAAACCTATCAACCATTCAACGTCATCAAACCTATCAAACAATCAACGTCATCAAACCTATCAAACAATCAACGTCATCAAACCTATCAAAGTCATCAAACCTATCAACCCATCAACGTCATCAAACCTATCAACCAATCAACGTCATCAAACCTATCAACCGATCAACGTCATCAAACCTATCAACCAATCAACGTCATCAAACCTATCAACCCATCAACGTCATCAAACCTATCAACCCATCAACGTCATCAAACCCATCAACGTCATCAAACCTATCAACCCATCAAAGTCAACAAACCTATCAACCCATCAACGTCATCAAATCTATCAACCATCTCATCTACTCAGCCACATGAGACATTATCCTTTAAAACAATATTACCGTCTCAACTATCCGATTAGCATTAACAGCTGATTATGCTAGTCTTAGTAACGGGGATAAATTTAATGCAAAGATAATTGATTTGATGTCACTTCACCCTTGTCCCTGAAGAAAACATTGTTTTTGTCATAATTGCTATTTGAGATATTACACTATACTAAGTAAGACAAATAAATAAAATATGCCTGTCATAAAATGACATATATTTAATAAATAAAATGTATTACTTTTGGGCCGTCCATTAATGACCTCACGCAGCTAGGGGGGAGGGGGTTCACACATTTCTGACGATGTGTGACGAGGGGAGACGGGGTAGTTTATGAAATGTGACGTCACACAAAAAAAAATGCGCAACTTTAAATAAAAGTTCCACTTAAATATTTGATTGTTTACAATTTATTTAATGACCTTTCACGGGGTTTCACGCATGTTACGATATTAGAGTGCATCCTTACACTAAAACATACTTAAATGACACAAAAATGTTTTGAAACATGCTCATTTTCATATAAAAAGTACCGCTATTAGGGGTTTGGGTGTTCAGCGGTTTGTGACGTCATATTGGGGGGAAAAAAAGGGGGGGTCTCAGTTTTGTGACGTGTGACGAAGGGGAGGGGGGTCAAAATCGCGTGACGTCATTTATGCATGGCCCCTTTTTCTTATTTTCATGTCATAAATTAATAGCCATGCCAATGTCATATTATAATGGCTATGATAACCAATAAATATACTCTCGTGTGTCTAATTATTAGTAATGACACAACTTTCATTAGTACATAATTTTATTTTAGGTACATGTGAATGTGTCACAGATAAAGTTTCTAGTAGGGCCTACATGGAGCTCATGTTCATATTCATAGTTATCATAGATGACAGAAGAAGTTTATATGAGGCAGATAAGTATATCTGTATTTTAAGAAAACTTCAAGAAGCTGTACCGCGGGATCTATTAATCTTTTCCAAGAGCTAAGCCCACGCTTACTGGAAATTGACATGAATCCTGGCCCAACATGATATTTAACAAGTTAGCAGTCACATGCAGTCAATTCAGTAAACTACTGAAGGTTTTAAACCATAACAAAAAAACGAAGCAACAAATAAAGTTGAAGTACTGGTACATAATAATAACAAAAAAAATTATTCATAATATTCATTAATATTATTTTATCCTAGCATCATTACAAAATAGAGCAAAATAATAAGAACCAGGTGGATAATTTTAAAAAATCAAAACATGTAAAGTCTTATGGTTAGGTATATTCTTTTACCTCAAACAAACGAATTAGACCCGAAGGAAAACAGATGATAGGAAATCTTAATTAAAACGTCTCCTTTTACTTTTAGTTTCTGTTTAATTTGTAAACACTGCTAACACCATTCACACACTGCGACATGTGACATACACTGCCTCTGGGTGATAATATTCAAACTCATGACTCATGGCTTCAATTACAAAAATAAAATTGTCATCAAGAATATCTACATACATCCACAATTGCTTGATAGTGTAAAGTGGTTTGCTATTTTGACAGTGCTGACAGAACAATCGGTGTGACTTGAGTGACAGTGTGATGTGTGTGGTGTTTGCTTCGTCTTAGTCTGTATACTGGTGTGAAAACTGCACTGCCATGTCTAAATAGGTCAATAAAATTTGACGCCATATACACATCTTATTTATAGCACACTGCGTCTAGTCAACACAGTCGTTCGTTGAACCAGATCCTTCTTTTAACACATTACAACTTCACTGACACTCCAATTCAGCTACCACGCTTTAATCTCATTACTCTTCCTCTTCTCTCCTACTCCCTCTCCCACCCTTAGTCTATCGTCACTTTCCCCTGTTTCTGACCAGCTCTATGTGTTCTATTCTCTCCTCTTTTTCTCCGTACTCTCTTCTCCTCTATTGTTTTGCATTTTTTAAAGCATTTCCTCCATCTCTTTTTTCCTCAACATTTTTCGTTACCCTCCATTCCCTCCCCCTCCCCCTATATTTGTTCAATCGAATAATTCAACTTCATTTAATTCTCCCTCTATTTTTATCCGTTCGTTCTAATATTTAATCTCTATTTCCACACTTTTCAAACTCCCCTTTATCTTCATTTTCTCTATTTATGCCACTCAAATCCTCCCTCTTTCGATTCCCCCCCCCCTTTTTCATTCTTCCTCTTCATCAACCAGATCTACTCTATTCCATTCCTCCTCATCCAACACACCTACTATTTTCTATTTCTCCTCCTCATTCCTTACATCTCATACATTTCACTCAAGTGATTCTTGTTATATAATTAAGCTATTTTTCCCTGAGGCGTCACTCGGTTGGTGTCACCCAGTGCGCTAGCATGTGTCAGGTCCTCACAATTTTTAACCCACAGATCTCCTCAAAGTCTGCCGGTGCCAAATAACGGCAACATAAGTAAGTTTACCCTTAAGTGTCACCCCTTGTGATGGTGTCACCCGGTGCGGTCCGCACACCCGCAGCCACCTAGTGACGCCTCTGATTGCTCGTACCGTTTCTCCTACATATTATTTAACTCGAAGGCAGAAAACAATAACAAATCTTGACTGTAGTCGGAAGTCTTTGAACTTTTAATTTCTCAAAATTTTGGGAGGTAATACTAAGACAATTGTTGAATACATCATTTCGTCTGGTTTTCTCCCCTCTATTTATCCCCGTTAAATACATGATCAACTTCATCAACATCCTTTTATAATATTAAAATAATAAAAGTCAAGCTATTTTAATGGCCACGTAATACATTGGTTTTTATCAATGCAACTAAATAAACATGTTGTCACAATTATTTACAACAGCACAATATATTACGCTTTTATTCATTAACAAGGGGTTGTAGGGCTTTTTCAAAAGCAAAAGTAACGTATCCTTGCTTGATAAATACGAAATATTAAACTATCTGAAATGTACACAAAGTATTTTATAATTATAAATCCTCAAATCTTCTTTTTTACATCGTTCCCTTTTCCAAAATTAAAATATAAGCTAAAACAATGATGTCATATAATTATTTTTTTTTACGGCAAGAAACACAACACGCTTTTAAAACTGCTATGGACTGTTTTACTATATTAAAATATAAGCTAAAACAATGACGTCATATAATATATTTTACGGCAAAAAAACACCACAAACTTTTTAAACTGCTATGGACTGTTGTATTATGTTTTCCTCAGCGTTACGTATCCTGTGATCTATGCTATTATTCTTTTATCCGCAACAAATCGCGATTACTTTCCCCTAATAATGCCCTATCCGGAGTATAGAGGGAAGAATTGTTATCGTGCACAAAATCGACCTCAAAATCTCGGTAAATGACAGTTTTACAATCTTGTCCGTCTGTGTGTGTGTCTGTCTGTGTCTGTGTCTGTCTGTCTGTCTGTCTCTCTCTCTCTCTCTCTCTCTCTGTGTATGTGTGTGTGTGTGCGTGTGTGCGTGTGTGCGTGTGTGCGTGCGTGCGTGCGTGGGTGCGTGCGTGCGTGTGTGCGTGTGTGCGTGCGTGCGTGCGTGAGTGCGCGTGTGTGGGAGTGTGTGTGTGTTGTGTGTGTTGTGTGTGTGTGTGTGCGCGTGCGTGCGTGGGTGCGTGTGTGCGTGCGTGGGTGCGTGCGTGTGTGTGTGTGTGTGTGTTTGTGTGTGTGTGTGTGTGTTTGTGTGTGTGTGTGTGGGAGTGTGTGTGTGTGTGTGTGTTGTGTGTGTTGTGTGTGTGTGTGTGTGTGTGTGTTGTGTGTGTGTGTGTGCGTGTGTGTGTGTGTGTGTGTTTGTGTGTTTGTGTGTGTGTGTGTGTGTGTGTGTGTGTGTGTGTGTGTGTGTGTGTGTGTGTGTGTGTGTGTGTGTGTGTGTGTGTGTGTGTGTGTGAGTGAGAGTACGAACACGATATTTTGAGCACCCTTTCAGTTAGGTGGACGAAGTTTCATTTAAAAAGTATTAGATAATGTAAGTATGTTTCTATGCGCATTTGAGCAAATTTCCGGTAACCGGAAGTGGTACTTGACTCCTCTATAAGTGCTGTCCCAAACATTACTGTTAGGTGCGAGATAATCTAGGGGAGCTCACTGCCGTTTTATTTATCCTGCATTTTATTTGAAAGCAAATTATTTTGTCAAGTTGGCATATTAAATCTATGTCATATTTCTGTCAGGATGACAATATTCGCTTTAAATATATTTTTAAACCTTCAAAGCTTTGAAGAAATATTTTTAAATGAACGTTTCACCACATCTGTTCAATTGACCGTGTCAAACAAGTGTATGCAGGTGTCGAAATATGACATCATACGTCATCTTTACAAAAAATGGGAATGAAATATGACCAATGTGTTTAGCGAGTTAAAGAAAACTTGGTGTCTGGCAATGAAATATCGTTCTATAGTCCGTTCGTTCATAAGCCGACCACCCCCCCCCCATCTTTTTGGAAGAGAGCAGTGTAGAAGGTGTGTAACCCGCTCGTAAGTGAGTTACCGGTATTTTCTTATTCTTTGGTAAACAGTGGTGAAAGCGCTTATATTAAAATTCGTTTTTGAAAACAAAATTTGTAAAAACAATTTACTTAAACATTAACAAACATTAATAAAATGAATAAATAAGGTAATTGCAGATGTTTAATAATATTTTATAGCTTCTGGTAGAGCAGTCGAATCTTGTAGTATGTAGAAAAGGACCTTGATGATCTACAACAACAACACCAATATTCAATGTACATGCAGAAATCACCTATGACCCGCTCGTAAGCCGACCCCCCAACTTTTCCCCCTAGATTTTGTCCGAAAAAGTCGGCTTTAGAACGAGTATATACGGTAGTTTGCATCTGTTTGTTTCTTTTCTTTGATCCTCTTGACTGATCACACCCCTCTGTTCACACCCCTCTGTTCACATCCCTCTGTTCACATCCCTCTGTTCACATCCCTCTGTTCACACTCCTCTGTTCACATCCCTCTGTTCACATCACTCTGTTCACATCCCTCTGTTCACACTCCTTTGTTCACACTCCTATGTTTACACCCCTCTGTTCACATCCCTCTGTTCACACTCCTCTGTTCACATCCCTCTGTTCACATCCCTCTGTTTACATCCCTCTGTTCACATCCCTCTGTTCACATCCCTCTGTTCACATCCCTCTATTCACATCCCTCTGTTCACACTCCTCTGTTCACATCCCCCTGTTCACATCCCTCTGTTCACATCCCTCTGTTCACATCCCTCTGTTCACATCCCTCTGTTCAAATCCCTCTGTTCACATCCCTCTGTTCACATCCCTCTGTTCACATTCATCTGTTCACACTCCTCTGTTCACATCCCTCTGTTCACACCCCTCTGTTCACACCCCTCTGTTCACATCCCTCTGTTCACATCCCTCTGTTCACACTCCTTTGTTCACACTCCTCTGTTCACACTTCTCTGTTCACATCCCTCTGTTCACATCCCTCTGTTCACATCCCTCTGTTCACATCCCTCTGTTCACATCCCTCTGTTCACACTCCTCTGTTCACACTCCTCTGTTCACATCCCTCTCTTCACATCCATCTGTTCAATCCCTCTGTTCACACTCCTCTGTTCACATCCCTCTGTTCACACTCCTCTGTTCACACTCCTCTGTTCACACCCCTCTGTTCACATCCCTCTGTTCACACCCCTCTGTTCACATCCCTCTGTTCACACTCCTCTGTTCACATCCCTCTGTTCACATCCCTCTGTTCACATCCCTCTGTTCACACTCCTCTGTTCACACTCCTCTGTTCATACCCCTCTGTTCACATCCCTCTGTTCACACTCCTCTGATCACATCCCTCTGTTCACATCCCTCTGTTTACATACCTCTGTTCACATCCCTCTGTTCACATCCTTCTGTTCACATCCCTCTATTCACATCCCTCTGTTCACACTCCTCTGTTCACATCCCCCTGTTCACATCCCTCTGTTCACATCCCTCTGTTCACATCCCTCTGTTCACATCCCTCTGTTCAAATCCCTCTGTTCACATCCCTCTGTTCACATCCCTCTGCTCACACTCATCTGTTCACACTCCTCTGTTCACATCCCTCTGTTCACACCCCTCTGTTCACACCCCTCTGTTCACATCCCTCTGTTCACATCCCTCTGTTCACACTACTTTGTTCACACTCCTCTGTTCACACTTCTCTGTTCACATCCCTCTGTTCACATCCCTCTGTTCACATCCCTCTGTTCACATCCCTCTGTTCACATCCCTCTGTTCACATCCCTCTGTTCACACTCCTCTGTTCACACTCCTCTGTTCACACCCCTCTGTTAACATCCCTCTGTTCACATCCCTCTGTTCACATCCCTCTGTTCACATCCCTCTGTTCACACTCCTCTGTTCACACTCCTCTGTTCACACCCCTCTGTTCACATCCCTCTGTTCACACTCCTCTGTTCACATCCCTTTGTTCACATCCCTCTGTTTACATCCCTCTGTTCACATCCCTCTGTTCACATCCCTCTGTTCACATCCCTCTATTCACATCCCTCTGTTCACATCCCTCTGTTCACATCCCTCTGTTCACATCCCTCTGTTCACATCCCTCTGTTCACATCCCTCTGTTCACATCCCTCTGTTCAAATCCCTCTGTTCACATCCCTCTGTTCACATCCCTCTGTTCACATCCCTCTGTTCACATCCCTCTGTTCACATCCCTCTATTCACATCCCTCTGTTCACACTCCTCTGTTCACATCCCCCTGTTCATATCCCTCTGTTCACATCCCTCTGTTCACATCCCTCTGTTCACATCCCTCTGTTCAAATCCCTCTGTTCACATCCCTCTGTTCACATCCCTCTGTTCACACTCATCTGTTCACACTCCTCTGTTCACATCCCTCTGTTCACACCCCTCTGTTCACACCCCTCTGTTCACATCCCTCTGTTCACATCCCTCTGTTCACACTCCTTTGTTCACACTCCTCTGTTCACACTTCTCTGTTCACATCCCTCTGTTCACATCCCTCTGTTCACATCCCTCTGTTCACATCCCTCTGTTCACATCCCTCTGTTCACACTCCTCTGTTCACACCCCTCTGTTCACATCCCTCTGTTCACACAACTCTGTTCACATCCCTCTGTTCACATCCCTCTGTTCACATCCCTCTGTTCACATCCCTCTGTTCACATCCTCTGTTCACATCCCTCTGTTCACACTCCTCTGTTCACATCCCTCTGTTCACATCCCTCTGTTTACATCCCTCTTTTCACATCCCTCTGTTCACACTCCTCTGTTCACATCCCTCTGTTCACACCCCTCTGTTCACATCCCTCTGTTCACATCCCTCTGTTCACACCCCTCTGTTCACATCCCTCTGTTCACATCCCTCTGTTCACATCCCTCTGTTCACACTCCTCTGTTCACATCCCTCTGTTCACACCCCTCTGTTCACATCCCTCTGTTCACATCCCTCTGTTCACACCCTCTGTTCAAATCCCTCTGTTCACATCCCTCTGTTCACATCCCTCTGTTCACACTCCTCTGTTCACATCCCTCTGTTCACATCCCTCTGTTCACACTCCTCTGTTCACATCCCTCTGCTCACACCCCTCTGTTCACACTCAACTGGGTAGAACGTAACACGACCAAGAGTTAGAAGATGGCCCAGCTCTCATAAATAATATAAGGAATCATTGTGAGTTTGCAATCAATACCGTTTTAAAAAGGGGTTTTCAGAAGTACAAACGTGTAATGGCGAAACGGCTAACTTCTAAAAATTTGTATCCAAACTAATAATAAACTAGATACGACCCGTAGCCTAGCATACGCCTCAAACTTGCGCATCATAGATTGAACGGGGGGGGGGTGAGAGAACGGACACAAACAGCAGCACGAAGACTTGGGGGAAAAAAAGCGAGAAAACGTTGAGACTTGTGCAATGCGGTTGTTGTTACCTGCCCCCCTTCCCTACCCTTTACTACCATCCCTTGCCAACCATAACTGTGATTGGCCGACCCTAGAGAGGATTAGTCATGTTCGCAGGAAAGAACTGACAGAAACAAACATTTTTCAAAATTAAAAAAAAATGTTCCCACTGTGGCTTGAACCCAGGACTTTCCGCGAACAAGGCGGACGTGATAACCACTACACAGCTCACCGACAAAACAGTCCCGGACAAAACGGCCCCTCTTAAAACGGCCCCAGTCAAAACGCCTCGGTCAAAACGGCCCCAATCAAATGGTTTACATTTTTACCCAGGTGGACTCTTGGTCCCGGCAAAAATCCCTCCCTTCTGAAGGATTCGAACCCAAGGCCATCGGTGTGCCAGCCGAGCGCGAATGCCACTCGACCTTCGTGTCACCTATTATTGTAGACCACGATGCTAAGTAGAGAATCGGGTGCTCAATGCTGTAACCGGAAGCAGATAAAGGAATGACAGCAAGCTAAGTTACTTGCAAGTATTCTAGTGAACACTTCTTATTTTATCCCAGGGTCGCCACTACAAGTCCAGCTTAACAACTTATAAGACATCACCAGTCGGATCAAGTGACCTTGATATTGAAAAGTGTGTTGTTTTAAAAACAGGAAGACTTCAACTTCGTTCAAACAAATTTCTTTAAAATATTAGCAATCAGAAATCGTAGAGTTCAGTTTTCAAAGATATTGGCGACTGACAAATTTGTTTGGCAAAACGTTGATGATAAATTTGAAGCATGCTGTCATTTTCACAGCTTGCTGATTTCCATATTTTTTTTAAGGGAAAGGAGGATAAGTTTGGAAAAGCCAAATGGAATTACAGCATGTAGAAAGCTGATCACGGACCAATGGAACATGAGGATAATTCCTATAACTTTAGACTCTAGAGCATTTACGAAGTGGCAAGAATCAATTTAAAATGCGTCTATGTCTAAATAATCAAGACAATATCTATTATGACTCTATGTGTTTATGATGATGATCATATCCTGATCATATGATTTAACAGTTGAACTGAAGCGATCGAGTGCTGTTTTACACACCTGACTTCAAGTATAATTTGTTTTTGTTTTTCATGATCCAACAAAAGCTCGATCGGAGCTGTTAACGCTTTGTTGATATCTGAGGCGAATTGAGGACGAGGACACTAGAAAACGGACCCGCTACATTTACCTACTTAATTATACTGTAATACTCATTACTTCCATAATGTATTTTAATTACTTCCTCAATTGTAAAAGGAATAAGGTACCGCACTTGAGACTTGTGGAAGCCTATGGAAGGGATAGTTATCTTGTGCACAACCCATACGATAGGGGTGAATCATGTGCGACTTCCCAGGGCGCTGACAACCCACGCTACGCCACAGCACTTACCCCCACCCACCCCTCCGGCATTAAAGCGTTCAAAATATGCAGGTCCTAACCCTGTGCCTGAAAACAAGACATCAAAGACTCGTCAGCTTCATACACGGGGATCATCCATCTAGCCATTTAAAGGCAACACAGCTCGAACATAAAGCCCAGTTTCTGTAAACCAATTACAATCTACAATAAAGAAGGTGGCCATTATTCAAATTCACCAAACACTCGCAGCGGAACTTTATGTGACAATAAACCTCAAAGACGCCCGAGAACATTAGATGAAACCTTCACACCAAATGTACATTCTTTGTGACTATTATAATCTTTCATTTAGCTTATCTTATTTTGAGTACTAAGAATAAACTGTCACATGTTACAGTATTTCATTTCGAAGTGAAAAAAATATTCTAAATATTCAAAGCAATAAATGTAAAAATTTAATAATGGACTAATATATATTATAATTTAAACGTTTAGGCCAATGCCTTTTATTAGTATAACTTTTTTTTAAAAAATGAAAAAAAAACAACGAAAAAACACACAACTACTCAAATTGAATTTAATATTCAATTTAATAATATTTTAATTTAGAATCTTGAATTTAATATTTAATTGAATTTAGATTACATACTAGACCATGCAAAACTAATTAAACAGACCCCAAAAAATGCAAAACAAAAACAGAGAAACGAAAAACAGAAAGATGGGCACCAATGTTCCTTTTTAAGCTGCGCGGCTGCGCAGATATCTGACCGACGCCGCGCAACAGTTTGGAATTACCACGCAGCAAATTTTGTTTAAATAAAATATATATATATATATATATTGCACACAAACTGGATGCTGCGCAACTTTGCACACAAGTTTTTGTACTTTGCACACGGAGTAACGAACCTAAGAGGGAACATTGATGGGCACACGTACTAAACAAGAACACTGCATAGGAGAAGCAACGATCACAAGTGTTGTTTTTTTTTGTCTATAAAGAAGTTTTACATTTATTGTATTAATCACACAATTTGTTACTGTATCTTGTATTTTATTTCTAAGCTTCATTTCATCGCAGTCCCATTCTGTGTAACAAAAAAATTGCGTTCACAGATTTTTCTTTTCTTTGAAGAAATATTTCTTACAATCTGTGGCAGCTAAAAATAAACGAAATTTTGACCCCTATTAATCTATGTGAACTATTTTTAACTTAATTTGCATTTGTCAGTTTGGGCCGAAATTAAAAAATTACCACTTTTTATTTCTTTTTTTTTAAACTACTCTCCCTCCATCCAGCACCAAGTAACTGAATTGAATTGCACCCCCGCCCCCAACAAAAATAAAATTAAAATAAGATCACTATAAAAGACTCGGAGGGACGGGGGCGCTGGGGATTAGCCCTTATACCATAACTTGCTTCTGACACAAGGAAAATGTGCAGTGATATCTCTCTGACAGCAGTAATATCTCATAGAAGGATGACAGCCCCCTTCTACCAGATTTCTACACCCCCCACCACCGCATCTCAGTGTCCTCTGCGCATGTTACCTGTGGCCAGCACCATATTAGACAGGTGTGGTGGCGCTGGTGGGGTCAGTCAGTCAGTTGTCGCGCCCTGCTGGTCGGGAGCCGCATAGAGCGTCAGTTTGTTGTCTAAGCGTCCGTTCGTTGCCAGGTTCCTGCCAGAGCCGTCCCCAGTCAAACGAACATTACGCCATTGTTACGTCACTAGCCAACCTGAAGTCATGAAGTGGTTGATCTCTTTCATTTTCTTTGGAGGTCAGTACAATAAGTAGATACAGTACAATAAGTAGATACAGTATAATAAGTAGATACAGTACAATAAGTAGATACAGTACAATAAGTAGACACAGTACAATAAGTAGACACAGTACAATAAGTAGCCACAGTACAATAAGTAGATACAGTATAATAAATAGATACAGTACAATAAGTAGATACAGTATAATAAATAGATACAGTACAATAAGTAGATACAGTACAATAAGTAGATACAGTACAATAAGTACTACATTACAACAACTAGATACATTACAACAAGTAGATACAGTACAATAAGTAGATACAGTACAATAAGTAGATACAGTACAATAAGTAGATACAGTATAATAAATAGATACAGTACAATAAGTAGATACAGTACAATAAGTAGATACAGTACAATAAGTAGATACAGTACAATAAGTAGACACAGTACAATAAGGTAGCCACAGTACAATAAGTAGATACAGTACAATAAGTAGATATAGTATAATAAATAGATACAGTACAATAAGTAGATACAGTACAATAAGTAGATACAGTACAATAAGTACTACATTACAACAACTAGATACATTACAACAAGTAGATACAGTACAATAAGTAGATACAGTACAATAAGTAGATACAGTACAATAAGTAGATACAGTATAATAAATAGATACAGTACAATAAGTAGATACAGTACAATAAGTAGATACAGTACAATAAGTACTACATTACAACAACTAGATACATTACAACAAGTAGATACAGTACAATAAGTAGATACAGTACAATAAGTAGATACAGTACAATAAGTAGATACAGTACAATAAGTAGATACAGTACAATAAGTAGATACAGTACAATAAGTACTACATTACAACAACTAGATACATTACAACAAGTAGATACAGTACAATAAGTAGACACAGTACAATAAGTAGATACAGTACAATAAGTAGATACAGTACAATAAGTAGATACATTACAACAAGTAGATACAGTACAATAAGTAGATACAGTACAATAAGTAGATACAGTACAATAAGTAGATACAGTACAATAAGTAGATACAGTACAACAAGTAGATACAGTACAATAAGAAATAGTTCTATCTTCTGGTTATAACTTTAAAAATAACAATTCGTTGAGATCGAGTTTATCTAAGGAATCTGTCTTAAATCTATGGGATATATGAATAAACATACATTTAATTTATATTTGTGTTAACTTTTTAAATGAGAATAAAATATGTGCAATAAATTAGTTTTACAATAAAGATTTAACGTGTTAAAGTATTTAAGAAAGGAAATATTGAAATAAAAATTATTTAAATAGTAGATCTATAGACAAATATTTTTAAAATGTATCAAAGACAATTATATCGTCAACATTGACCAAAGCATTTAAGCTTAAAATAATTAACTAACATTTAAATATCTGCTTTAAAGCTTTTTTTAAAAAGTAAATAGTGAATATGACTTTTTAAAAAATAAAAGTATTATTGTAATCAGAATAAATAGCTATTTCTTTTTATTTTGGTCTATTTAAAATTATCAATTAATTTTTTTTCTGTTTATATTTTTAAATTACTTTTTCAATAAATAATTTTGAATAAATGGGGCATTTATTATTTCGTTTATGGCGCTGTGTTATACGTTGTCCAACTCCTTTATTAGGCAAACATTTTACTAGATAAATGATGAACGACAACGCCATTTTCTTAAAACTTTGTTTTGTAAAATAGAAAAAGTTTAACCCACTTTTCTAATGCCCTATATAACCGAATACGTCTTTTTAAAAAAAGATCCTATATAATAAAAGTCAAGTTTATGTCCGTTCTGTCCGGTCATCTATAGCGATTGGTCCCTCAAACACATGACTCCTACAGTCAATCATATTGAACACTTTTACGCGGACGTTCAAAACGAGTTATTTTTGGTGCAGTATTTCTTCCAAGACATTATTTTGAGTTATGCGCGTTGGGATTTATAGTCAAAAGCTCTGTTTTTACAAGTTACTTATTTTAACTATAATGAATAGTATTTTTGACTTGATGCACATGTATGCCGGTCGAGACGGCTGTTGGAAGGGAGTTACAACATGCCACCGAACGGTGGCGGAACGTCCTTGGACGGGCTTTGTTGCTCGTATATAATAAATATTTAAAATTAATCTCTTGAAGTCAACTTGGCTAACACAATAAATACCAAAAGTGAAAATCATTAACAGCTTGTTTATTTACAAAATCCCACTCTCAGCCATTTATTCGTCTTTCTGTATTGTCCGTTGGGAATCATGAAAATGGATTTTGACCATTCACTTTACACACATGGGCATGTGATCAATCACCTTACACGCAATGGGGAATGGGATCAATCACTCTACACGCAATGGGGAATGGGATCATCTATCGTACACAAAATGGGGAATGGGATCATCTACAGTACACGCAATGGGGAATGGGATCATCTACCGTACTCGCAATGGGGAATGGGATCAATCACTCTACACGCAATGGGGAATGGGATCATCTATCGTACACAAAATGGGAAATGGGATCATCTACAGTACACGCAATGGAGAATGGGATCATCTACAGTACACGCAATGGGGAATGGGATCATCTACAGTACACTCAATGGGGAATAGGATCAATTACCCTACACGAAATGGGGAATGGGATCATCTATCGTACACAAAATGGGGAATGGGATCATCTACAGTACACGCAATGGGGAATGGGATCATCTACAGTACACGCAATGGGGAATGGGATCATCTACAGTACACTCAATGGGGAATGGGATCAATCACCCTACACTCAATGGGGAATGGGATCAATCACCCTACACTCAATGGGGAATAGGATCAATCACCCTACACGCAATGGGGAATGGGATCAATCACCCTACACTCAATGGGGAATAGGATCAATCACCCTACACGCAATGGGGAATGGGATCAATTACCCTACACGCAATGTGGAATGGGATCAATCACCCTACACGCAATGTGGAATGGGATCAATCACCCTACACGCAATGTGGAAATGGGATCAATCAGCCTACACTCAATGGGGAATGGGATCAATCACCCTACAATCAATGGGGAATGGGATCAATCGACCTACAATCAATGGGGAATGGGATCAATTACCCTACACTCAATGGGGAATGGGATCAATCACCCTACACGCAATGGGGAATGGGATCAATCAGCCTACACGAAAGGGGGAATGGGATCATCTACAGTACACGCAATGGGGAATGGGATCAATTACCCTACACTCAATGGGGAATGGGATCAATCACCCTACACGAAAGGGGGAATGGGATCATCTACAGCACACGCAATGGGGAATGGGATCAATTACCCTACACGCAATGGGGAATAGGATCAATCACCCTACACGCAATGGGGAGTGGGATCAATCAGCCTACACTCAATGGGGAATGGGATCAATCACCCTACACGCAATGGGGAATAGGATCAATCACCCTACACGCAATGGGGAATGGGATCAATCAGCCTACACTCAATGGGGAATAGGATCAATCACCCTACACGAAAGGGGGAATGGGATCATCTACAGTACACGCAATGGGGAATGGGATCATCTACAGTACACTCAATGGGGAATGGGATCAATCACCCTACACTCAATGGGGAATGGGATCAATCACCCTACACTCAATGGGGAATAGGATCAATCACCCTACACGCAATGGGGAATGGGATCAATCACCCTACACTCAATGGGGAATAGGATCAATCACCCTACACGCAATGGGGAATGGGATCAATTATCCTACAC
Organism: Ampullaceana balthica; assembly: GCA_944989445.1. NCBI lineage: Eukaryota > Metazoa > Mollusca > Gastropoda > Lymnaeidae > Ampullaceana > Ampullaceana balthica. Next base: position 1,043,924 of record CALYLW010000066.1, on the reverse strand, counting down.
GCAATGTGGAATGGGATCAATCACCCTACACGCAATGTGGAATGGGATCAATCACCCTACACGCAATGTGGAAATGGGATCAATCAGCCTACACTCAATGGGGAATGGGATCAATCACCCTACAATCAATGGGGAATGGGATCAATCACCCTACAATCAATGGGGAATGGGATCAATTACCCTACACTCAATGGGGAATGGGATCAATCACCCTACACGCAATGGGGAATGGGATCAATCAGCCTACACGAAAGGGGGAATGGGATCATCTACAGTACACGCATTGGGGAATGGGATCAATTACCCTACACGCAATGGGGAATAGGATCAATCACCCTACACGCAATGGGGAGTGGGATCAATCAGCCTACACTCAATGGAGAATGGGATCAATCACCCTACACGCAATGGGGAATAGGATCAATCACCCTACACGCAATGGGGAATAGGATCAATCAGCCTACACTCAATGGGGAATAGGATCAATCACCCTACACGAAAGGGGGAATGGGATCATCTACAGTACACACAATGGGGAATGGGATCAATTACCCTACACGCAATGGGGAATAGGATCAATCACCCTACACGAAAGGGGGAATGGGATCAATCACCCTACACTCAATGGGGAATGGGATCAATCACCTTACACGCAATGGGGAATGGGATCAATTACCCTACACTCAATGGGGAATGGGATCAAATTACCTACACGCAATGGGGAATGGATTCAATCACCCTACACGCAATGGGGAATGGGATCAATTACCCTACACGCAATGTGGAATGGGATCAATCACCCTACACGCAATGGGGAATGGGATCAATCACCCTACACGCAATGGGGAATGGGATCAATCACCCTACACGCAATGGGTAATGGGATCAATCACCCTACACGCAATGGCGAATAAGATCAATCACCCTACACTCAATGGGGAATGGGATCAATCACCCTACACGCAATGGGGAATGGGATCAATCACCCTACACGCAATGGGGAATGGGATCAATCACCCTACACGCAATGGGGAATGGGATCAATCACCCTACACTCAATGGGGCAGCTGTTATGAATCACCTTTGTGATTTTAGCCTCACTTTAGAGTTTCCCAGATATTTTGACAGCAAAATAAAACCAATTGAAACGACCTCTGTCCAGATTGGTAAACAACTGTATACTAATTGCAGTTTTTAAATTCTGTACTTTAACCAGCTTTGATTGTAGCTGTAGATATGGCCGTAAAGAGGGGGGGGTCTTAATTGTTTTTCTGTTAGCCAACTATTGTTGTGGAGCTATTGTGAGACGTAAGATGTGTTACCAATTTATCATTGTCAGCTAATTGTCGCCATCTGAGAGTCAGTTGTCTTTCCTAGTCAAGACAGTCAGGACGTTACATTTGTCAGAGCTAAATCCTCAGATGCAAATTTATGGCTTCTAGCTTGTGGAGACGTTAAACATGGCGTTGGTTGCCATGGTGATCAAGTAGATAAATGTCTACGGTACAGGAAAGAGACGTCGTGAAACATGATCCTGTGACGTACGTCCTGTGACGTATTTCCTTTGACCTTTCTTGCATTTTTTAAGGTTGACAAATTATTGTTAAACTAAAGTCGCTGTAAACATGCGCAAAAAAATGCGATAAAACTTTTCAAATATAGCATAAATTATGAAAATGCCACAAAATAGCAGCCTCATTGTCCACAAAGAATTTGAAAATGGCCCATGAATGAAAGCCTGCATACAACAGATTGACAAAAAGGAACCACGTATAAAATAACGCAGTAGAAATCTATATCCAACTTCAAACATTATAGGGGGCCGTCTATAAAGTAAGTCACGCTATTTTTTTACCATTTTTAACTCCCCTCTTCCCACTGTCACAAACTGTCACAAATCTCGGACCCCCTCCCCCCTAAAGTAGGTCACACTTTCGAACAAAAAAGTTTGTTTTTGTTAACAAAATAATTAAAATTTAATATAAAACACCGTGACGTCACACATAGCCGGACACCCCCCCCCCAATTCCCCCTGTCACAAACTGTCACACTTTCTTACACCCCATCCCCCCTCTGGAGCGTCACGTACTTTATGGACGGCCCATAGGCTGGGGAGAGCCTCTAAAGTCCTCGACTGTTTTCTTTTATTTATGTTTTTAATGACTACAATAAGCCATGTAGAAAGAAAACAAATCTTTACATCTCCTTTGTTGAAATTCTGAAAAATAGTTTCATTTTGAATGTCGACGGTGACCAAAACGGATGTTAAATAAGCACTAGTGACAGGGGTTCCCAACCTTTTTATACACTAGAGCACATTCTAAAATATCGGTAGGGTGGCGGGCACAACCTATTTTTAATCGACAAACTCCTTCCATAACTTCTCATTTTCCCATAATTATTTTCTTATATTCATAATTTAGTAATAAATAATAAACACAAATATTTCAAAATAATACAATTATTATTTAAATTGCATACACAAATAGAAATATATTTACAAAACGTAAACAAAGTAAACAAAAACACAAATACAAAGAAAACATTTTATAAAAAAAACATACTGACATTATGTCACTGTAATCTTTGGGATTGCATATCATTTGCCAGTGTCTCATAATTAGGAGATTATGACGATAATCCTGTTAGCAAACAATCATAAAGATGCTCATCGATGAATCGAGATATATATTTTGATTTTATTAAGTTCATATAATTTGAAAACAATGATTCGCATAAATAGCCTATATCGAACCGAAAAATGATTCAATTTAATATGCCGCTTTTTTCAAAAATTGGAACTTTTCTCTGTCCACTGTATTCCAAAAGTCCTCTGATATTAAAGATTTTAGCAAATATCATGCTTAAGGTCCAAAATTTCTAACTCTAGTTCTTCTGTCTTACCTTGAACAAAATCTGCAATACATGCGGCCATTTCAATACATTTATTTACAAGTAAAACGATTGATACAGAAGGAAACAATTGGCTCGATATGTGTAAACTGCAAAAATCTCTCTTCAAACTGTTTTTTTTAACTCTTGAAGATGCGTAAAAAATAATGACCCGGTTTTTATTTCTTCAATTAAACTCACAAATCATGTAAGAACCTTTCCTTTACTGAGCCAACGTACTTCAGGATGCATACAAGATCGTGTTCTTTATCTTCAGTATCTTCAAAAATGGCCCAGAAAAGGAGCTGCTCCAATAGAATTGATTATTTTTGTAATTATTTTCATAACGTGTTCAATTGGCAATATTTTACAACACAGAGCTTCCTTGTGGATAATACAGTGGTAGGAAATAAAGTTTGAAAATGATTCATCCTTCTTGCAGAGGGCAATAAATCCTTTGTTTTTACCTACCATTGCTGGTTCCCCATCGGCGGTTCTCGCAGACAGCTTGTGCAAAGGCATATTTATTGACTTGGTGTATGTTCTGAAAGTATTATAAATATCCTCACCCCTTGTCTGTCCTGCGTATACAATAAGTGATATGCAAATAGCACTCCCCGTTCCAGGCTAGTTTGAAGTTTGCTGTCTGGCTAGCAGCTAGACAAGTTGCGACAAGTACTGTCAGCAAAGGAACCACTCTTACATACAATATCGCAAACATACGAACGTATTTAATAAACCTAGGCACTCAAAACAATTAAAACTCTTACAAATAAATAAAAATAATTCACATTTTTAATTAATGTTTATGAAAAAATGATGTCTCTGTCGAATAGTGGCGGGCACATTCGAATCGTTCCGCGGGCGCCATGGTTCCCGCGAGCACGGGTTGGGAACCCCTGCACTAGTGGAAAAGCCTGCTAAGGCTAAGGCTCACAAACACGCATTGTTCGTGTGTTGTTTCGGTAATTGACGCTCTGTGCTAAAACAATGACGTCATATAATATTTTTACAACGAAATTTTAACATTTATTTATATTAATTTTTCGCGCCTTTTTTGCGCGCCTTTTTGCGCGCCTTTCGATAGGGAGACACACACACAGGAAGGGCGATTATGTATTAGAACAGGGGTTCTCAACCTTTTTGTACTCCAGAGCACATTCTAAACTATCGGTAGGGTGGCGGGCGCCACCTATTTTTAATCGACAAACTCCTTCCATAACTTCTCATTTTCCCATAATTTATTTTCTTATATTCATAATTTATTAATAAATTAATTAAATAATAAACAAATATGTTTCAAAATAATTAAATTATTATCCAAACTGCATACACACAGAGAAATGTATTTACAAAACGTAAACAAAGTAAACAAAAACACAAATACAAAGAAAACATTTTATTTTAAAATAATATAATAGCATTATGTCAATGTAATCTTTGGCATTGCATATCATTGGCCAGTGCCTCATAATTAGGAGAGTAAGAGGATAATCCTGTCACCAAACAATCATAAAGATGATAATCGGTGAGTCGAGATCTATATCATGATTTTATTAAGTTCATATTTGAAAACAATGATTCGCATAAATATGTCGAACTGAAAAATGTTTCAATTTTATATGCCATTTTTTTAATGAGAACTTTTCTCTGTCCACTTAATTCCAAAAGTCACCTGATACTAAAGATTTTTAAAAAAATATCATTCTTAAGGTCCAACATTTCTAACTCTAGTTCTTCTGTCTTACTTTGAACAAAATCTGCAATACATGCGGCCATTTCCATTACATTTATTTCGCAAGTAAAATGATTGATACAGAAGGAAACAATTGGCTCGATATGTGTAAACTGCAAACATCTCTCTACAAACTGTTTTTTTAACACTTGAAGATGCTTAATAAATAATGACCCGTTTAGTTCATTTTTATCCAGCATTTTCTTCATATGTGGGAAATGCACGAGAGAATAGATCTGCAGATGTGATATCAACAAATCCAATTTAGCTTTAAATGACTTTAAAAATCTATGCTTTTGTCTTTCCCCTGCAACTCCAAATTTAAAGAATTCAATTTTTCCATATCTGTGAAAAATCCCAAATCAATCAACCAGCGAGAGTCAGCTAGTTCATCATAATTTTCCTTTTTATCGTTTATAAATGTTTTTATTTCTTCAATTAAACTCAAAACTCTTGTAAGGACCTTTCCTTTACTGAGCCAACGTACTTCAGTATACAGAATAAGATCATGTTCTTTCTCTTCAGTATCTTCTAACAGGGCCTTGAAAAGTCCGTGTTGCAAAAGGAGCTGCTCGAATAGAATTGATTATTTTTAAAACTATTTTCTTAACGTGTTCAAATGGCAATATTTTACAACACAGAGCTTCCTTGGTGATAATACAGTGATAGGACGTAAAGTTTGAAAATGATTCATCCTTCTAGCAGAGGGCAATAGATCCTTTGTTTTTACCTACCATTGCTGGTGCCCCATCGGTGGTTATCACAGACAGCTTGTGCAAATGTATTACTTGGCGTAAGTTCTGAATGTATTATAAATATCCTCACCCCTTGTCTGTCCTTTCATTGGTAATATTTGTAACATAACCTCTTTTACCGTGAAATGACTAAATACCATTCTCACCATAACAGCTAACTGTGCAGAGTCTGATATATCTGTTGACTCGTCAAATTGTAGCGAGAACCAGTCACATATTTCCAAGTCAGTCTTTAACTGAGTTTGTATGTCTTTTGAAATTGCATTCATTCTTCTTGTGACGGTGTTATTTGCCAACTGTACGTCTTGTATTGCTGAGACAATCTCACGTTTCTTAGAAAACCCATCAAACAAACAATCGGCACCAGTCAAAAATAGTTCCTGAAACTACTCACCATCAATGAAAGGTTTCTTCTTTTGTGCGAGCATGTGAGAAATTTTGAAAGAAGCAATGGTGGCCTATTTAGAATTTTCCACATGTCTAGTGAAAACAGTCTGACTTGATTTTAGTTGACGTATTTTTTGTTTCTTACTTCAGATTTAAGTGGATAATTCACATCAAAGGTGACATGAATTGTTTGAAAGTGTCGTTCAACATTAATTTTTTTTTGCACTGCAAAGCTACTACCACACAACAAACAAACGCATTTATTTTTCATATCAACGAAACAATATGATTACTCCCAGTCAGTGTTAAAATTATAGGTTTGTTGTCTTTTACTCGGTCCGTTCATTTTAGGGCACCTCGCTTTTACCCCGTTATAAATTTACAGAAGGAATATCAAAACTCCTAATTCGTGTTTCGTCAGACGAAGATGTCTCTTAGCTAACTGTCACGACTGGAACGGGCAGCAATCGCAATCACAATGACAACAACGTGGATCAAGGCAGGGAATGCTACTTGCACATCACTCCTTGTTCCAGGAGGATTCCAGGCTAACGTGAAGAGTGCAGTCTTGCTCGCCGCTAAACAAGTTGCGACAAGTACTGTCAGCAAAGGAAACACTCATACATACAATATCCCAAACATACAAACCTATTTTATAAACTTCGGCCTAAAAAAAATAAAATTCTAAAAAATAAATAAATTTAATTCACATTTTTAATTAATGTTTATGAAAAAATTCCGTCTCTGTGGCGGGCACATATGAATGGCGCCCGTGGGCACGGGGTTGGGAACCTCTGTATTAGAATGTGCCTCAACAGAGTTTATGTTTTCAAATAGTGGCATGTTGTCATCAAATAGTGGCATGTTGTCATCAAATAGTGGCATGTTGTCATCAAATAGTGGCATGTTGTCATCAAATAGTGGCATGTTGTCATCAAATAGTGGCATGTTGTCATCAAATAGTGGCATGTTGTCATCAAATAGTGGCATGTTGTCATCAAATAGTGGCATGTTGTCATCAAATAGTGGCATTTTGTCATCAAATAGTGGCATGTTGTCATCAAATAGTGGCATGTTGTCATCAAATAGTGGCATGTTGTCATCAAATAGTGGCATGTTGTCATCAAATAGTGGCATGTTGTCATCAAATAGTGGCATGTTGTCATCAAATAGTGGCATATTGTCATCAAATAGTGGCATGTTGTCATCAAATAGTGGCATGTTGTCATCAAATAGTGGCATGTAGTCATCAAATAGTGGCATGTTGTCATCAAATAGTGGCATGTTGTCATCAAATAGTGGCATGTTGTCATCAAATAGTGGCATGTTGTCATCAAATAGTGGCATGTTGTCATCAAATAGTGGCATGTTGTCATCAAATAGTGGCATGTTGTCATCAAATAGTGGCATGTTGTCATCAAATAGTGGCATGTTGTCATCAAATAGTGGCATGTTGTCATCAAATAGTTGCATGTTGTCATCAAATAGTGGCATGTTGTCATCAAATAGTGGCATGTTGTCATCAAATAGTGGCATGTTGTCATCAAATAGTGGCATGTTGTCATCAAATAGTGGCATGTTGTCATCAAATAGTGGCATGTACAAGGCTTTTCCGAGGAATCCATGACCGACGGTGACAATATGCAAGCAAACATTTTATTGTAGTTAATTTACCATGACGATTCCCCCTATCTAGCGATAGTCCTTGGATATAGACCCGTATGCTTGACCGAGGTTGCGCCACAGTTGTAGCGGGTTGAAGTAGGAAATTCCGACCAACCTCCCCCCCCCCACCTGGGGAGGTACACATAGAGAGGCAAACTGGACCGTCTTGTGTGTTTCCAACGTTGCCCAGACGACCCATTCAGAGGGAATCGTGTCGGGGGGGGGGTATCCGTTATTTAATTCCTCCTTGGGAAGAGGAAAGAGTCACCGGGGAATGGGGAATTCCCCGAGGTGACCTATAAGAGCCAAAAGATCAGGGCCATTGATCCCATCTGATATGAATAATTTTGAAGTTGATTCATTTTGCTTTCCATTTCCTAATATTTGATGAGTTCTGTTTGGTATAAGTGGAACCAACCCGTGTCTGACGAACGTGAGGCGACCCAACGGAACTCTAATGTAACAAGAATGTGCTCTCACTACACACTCAGCTGTACGACTAAAATACAAAAATACACTTCATACAGGGATGGATTAAGATTGCACGGGGCCCTGGCTGCAATTCCACCTGGTGGCCCAGTCCAGCCAGTTTATTATACAGTATAATAAGTTTAGGGGCCATTAATTTAGCCTTAATTCATTGGGGGCCCCTGGATTTTGTCCAATCACCCCCCCCCTGATCCGCCCCTGACTTCATATTTGTATAATAAATATATTAATATAAAGATGTCCATTGACTAATAAAACAATTTTTTAAAATACATAATATATGTTTAATCCTTATTATATAATACAAGGCAATGTTCTGACCGGTCATCGATAGCGATTGGTCCCTCAAACACATATGACTCCTACAGCCAATCATATTGAACACTTTTACGCGGACGTTCAAAACGAGTTATTTTTGGTGCAGTATTTCTTCCAAGACTTTATTTTGAGTTATGCGCGTTGGGATTTATAGTCAAAAGCTCTATGATTTATTTATTTTAACTATAATGAATAGTATTTTTGACTTGATGCACATGTAATGCCGATCGAGACGGCTGTTGGAGTTGAGTTACAACATGCCACCGAACGGTGGCGGAACGTCCTTGGACGGGCTTTGTTGCTCGTAATTCAATAAAAGGGCATTCAGTGTATTTTTAATGGCCTAATTTAACAAGGCATTTAATTTTTTTTAAATACCTTTACATCATATTTTGTACTTAATTTTGTCATTTGTCCTTTTTCACAATAATTTTATTAAAAATGAATTTGTTTAAAACGTTAAACTAACATCTTTATAATGTTCTAAGTATTTCTTCCCTAATGCTGACATCATAACATGTCAGAACTTCTGAAGATCGGTACACCACCCTTTCTTTCCTCACCCTATTCATCCTTCACCTCCAGATTTCATGGCGCATAAATATGTTGACATTTATGGCTACGTCGTGCTGGCGCTAGATAAGTTTATGTACGACCGGAATACAACAACCATCTTACAACACGCATATCGGTCGTTAAGATGTAGACACAACTTATTAGTGTGTCATTCCAGGAACTTTGGTGTACTGAGGGGTGCTGTACAGGAGATGGGGGGGGCTGTTTTGAGGCGGTGGTATTTTTAGTGAGGGGGGAGGGGGAGAGCGCATGACATGGGGTTTACAGAACAGGTACAAATTGCTCAGGAAGTGAAAGGTGCAAAAAAACACATCCCCTCAGCTAAAACAAGTTGGTTTTAAAATCGTGACTTGTCTTCTGTTGTGGGAATTTTTGAGTGGCTCAGAATCTGATTATAGCGGCATCCTGCCAGTAAAATAGCGGCATCCTGCCAGTCAAATCAGGGGACGAATATTGTCATAGAACAAAATCTCGACGGCATATTAAAACATGTAACAGTTTGTTTCGTTTCATTGATTGGTCTAAACTTAACGTTACAAATAAAAATAAATTAAAATGATCATTGGCCTCCTACGTCTGTCTCAAGTTTAAATTATTTGTAAACTAATGATGGTCTTATGGTCTTCGGTTACTTTTTCTTATTACTTTATAAAAAAAATTAATTTCAACTATTATATTATGAAGTCTTAAATCAACTCGCAAAGATGAGATATAGGTCCAGTTACTGCAGTTACAATTATTTTTAAATGCTATATTTTGAATTATTTTTTTAGCCCATAACAATTTGCTCAAAGTAACACGCCATTCTACGAACCCTTATTCCAACTTCCCTATTCCTTCCCCTCATTTCCCCACTTCGCTATTCCCACCTCACTTCTCCCATCTCCCCCTTTCCCTCGTTCCTATTTCCCCCTACTCAACCCTACTTCAATAACCTTTACTCCTCCTCATTCACAGGTCCCCAGTGAAACCTGATTTAACTATAACATCCACATTCCAACCAACCTTCTCATTTCAACCTTCTCCGTTAACCTATATAACCTTCCAACAAATTCCGACTTCCACATTTCCTTGCATTATGTTTACAATTTCAACTATAAAAAAAAATAATAAAAATTTAAATTAAAAAATAAAAAAAAGTAGAATAATAATAAAGCTTTAACTCTTTAATTTTCGCCTTACAGTGGACATATTTTTATTTTCAAACAAATAATTAGTTTTGTAATATTTTTTACACAAAATAATTTTCACCCACGCCATTCCCATCCACAGTTGTGACGTCAGCTCCACAGCTAAACAACCAACCGCTACCACCAGGTAATGTATGCGGGAAAACTCAAGTTATTTCCCTTTTTTATGCCTTGTCTTTCTTGTTTCAACCAGTCATTTGCTTTTCTAACAAAATTTTTGTACTTAAAACAAAATACTAACATTTTTAGAAATGTTATCGTCAAACAATTTGTAAAACACGTCTACGCTAATTTTATAACTTGGGGGAAATTGGTACATGTGTACAATATGAGTGCTATAGTTGTAGAATATGTGTACAATATTTCACACCATTTATTCCCTACGATTATTTTATTTTGGAACCATTGGTAAAAATTTACAAAAGGCGTTGCAACCACTAAAAACCATTTTTGTGATAGACACCCACATGGCTTATTACATATTTCATGGATTTACTTTGGTAACGATATTTTACGCCATCAGGAATTTAAAATTTACTGAATTAACATAATATTTTATATGAATTAAATTTAATTTTAAATGTAAAAAAATAATAATAAATTAGGAGTTTCAAAGTAATATTTTTAACTACATAATTTTTAATAATATTTTTTTTATAAAATGTTCAAATTTTTTGTTATTTAATCAGTGAGAATGGCAACAAATGACCACACAGTGTAACATAATCTTTTCAAGGAAATACATAAAAAACCTATGTTACCGAAAGCGAATTATTCTTAACCACGCTTACACAAGCGAGCAACTTCTTTTTCAATTAGTCAAATTATATTATTAATTAATAATATTACAATTATTAATGTTAAAATATTAGAGATCAGGCCTTGTAAGGCCATCTAGACGAAACCCAAATAGGTAGTCTACATTTTATTCTCTATCCAGAAGCACATTTTTTTTTCATTTGTTGTGAACAATCGACTCACATAAAAGCTACCTTAAAATTAACAATGAGTTTGTAACTACAAAAAAATTAAAAACAAACAACCAATTTATATAAATTAAGGGTTTTTAAAATTAACTGGACGAGAAGCGTTAAACTAAACAAAATTGTTGATCTCGTTAAAAAAAACAAAAACAAATTCATTAAAACAAACTACCAAATTAACTAAAAATTATTTTCTCAGCTCAGTCTTTTTAGCAATCCAAATAATGTATCATAACAAACCCGCCATGTTTCAATCAGATCCGCCAATCTTACGTCACAATAGATCTCTGAATTTAAGGTCCGAGTCCAGTTTACGTACCGCGCATAGTATCGGAGTCTTGACTTCTTTAATTTTTCTTTCAGCTATGCGCTTGGTTTTGGCCGATATGATAAAAAACGTGTTGGGAAATTCAGGTGAGCTGAATACACGGTCGTCAGTTGAAAATAAAGGCTTCTTATCAATACTTCAAATAATTATAGTAAATTAAATCTTTAAAATATTCTGTTAGTAAAATTCATCCGAATGAAGATAGAAACTTTTATCAAAACAAAAATCTGCCATCATGCGAATTTAAGGTGGATATAATGAATATAAATAATTTCTAAAATAAATCAATGCATTTTTTAATTTGATATAGAAAAGTATCTCCAAACTAGAATCATTGATAACCTAATGTTTCGTTATTTTAGGAACGTATTATGTTTAGGATTATCCTGAGATTAACTGCTTTAATCCAACAGGTCCACAGGGATTCCTGAAGCCGCCCCTACCCTCCTTAGTACCCCAGAAATCTTTAGCGTCCTGTGAGTCACGCTTTTAACCAACTCGTGTATAGTACCTATGTGTTTGCTTCATGTGGGGTATTTTCATGTCTTAGAACAGAAACAAATTTCATCGGTATTCTTAATAACTGAGTTGTCTCTGATTTGTGTTTTCTCATAACTGATTGGTGTCACTAGTGGTTATCGTAACTCATTGTCTCGTCTTTTGTTTCTAATAACTCGATGGTATGGAAGGTGGTTTTTATAACTGACTGGTGCTAATAATGGTTCTCATGTTGGGAGTACTAAATTACTTAGAATTGTTTACGCTCTGTTGTTGACTCGAGACCTTATTAACCTTATTATGATGACTATATTATCTGGTATTGAAGAATGCCACAAAACAATCTGATGTTAAGTAAACATTTATAAAATATTTATACAAATATGAACTTGTTAATATAAACAAGATCAAAATTAAACTGCCATGAACTGAAATGATTTGCATCTCTTGACGCTACAAATAATCGATGAAATCAAGAGAGAAATAATGTTATGCACGTGACCAATTTATAACTGAGAATAACATAAACTAGTCAAAAGACAGTTGATTCTGAAATGCCCAGTGAACTATTAAAGTAATCGTTCACTTGAGCTGTACTTTGACAAGTGAACTACTTAGTTTACTGCGTTAGTCTCTGAAATCCTTGAGCAAATCATTTAAGCAGTGGGTTGACTGATAACTGACATAAAAATTACCATTCATCTGACATATGTGCTGATAACTGACAAGTGAATTTACCAGTTAATCAGTTTAGTACTGTCTGAACAACACAATGCATGAACTATAACAAATATTCACGTGATATTTTAAAAACATATTTCAGTTTTTGCCCCAGTTCCAAACTTTGCACCACCACCCGTCCCACCCTTCCAGCCCCCGCAACCCCCGGGGCCACCTGGAGTGGGCCCGCCCGGCAATGGTCTCTTCATGGATCTTCCTAGTAAGTCTTGTTTGTTTGTTTGTTACTGATAGATCTTCCCAGTAAGTCTTGTTTGTTTGTTACTGATAGATCTTCCCAGTAAGTCTTGTTTGTTTGTTACTGATAGATCTTCCCAGTAAGTCTTGTTTGTTTGTTACTGATAGATCTTCCCAGTAAGTCTTGTTTGTTTGTTACTGATAGATCTTCCCAGTAAGTCTTGTTTGTTTGTTACTGATAGATCTTCCCAGTAAGTCTTGTTTGTTTGTTACTGATAGATCTTCCTAGTAAGTCTTGTTTGTTTGTTACTGATAGATCTTCCTAGTAAGTCTTGTTTGTTTGTTACTGATAGATCTTCCTAGTAAGTCTTGTTTGTTTGTTACTGATAGATCTTCCTAGTAATTCTCTTGTGTTTGTCACTGATCAGCCATGGATTGTTTCCTAATGAACACAACATTTCAACACTCACAAAATCACACATGACGACATATTAAAATGTGTATTTGAAAAATTTCTGTCATCAGACACAGGACCTGGTGGTTATGCCGCCCCCATGATGAGGAGCTACCAGTATTGCCCGCCAGGACCGACTACTAGCGATCACTGTAAAGGTGAGACTTGTTTAAATCTGATGTTTGGACATGAGAGTATTGTAAAGTTGGAAGTGCGTAAATCTGATGCGCAGATATGGAATTATGTAGTATGGCAGAACCGTCTTTACACCATTCTGGGCCCCCGGGCAAAGAAGTAGTGTTGGACCCTGTGCAAAGAATAAAAAAATATATACATAATATATATAAATAAAGATATTACCATGGGGCCCCTATGCTCGTGGGCCCCCGGGCAAATGCCCAACGGGCCTATGAGTTAAGGCGGCCCTGTAGTATGGTAAGGTAGAATGTGTGTAAATCTGATGTGTGGATATGAATTTATTGTAAGGTTGGATCAAGTGTGTAAATCTGATGTGTAGACATGAAAGTACAGATTCTATAGTCTTATCATGTCCTAATTATTTTTACTCTGTCTTCCTATATTTAACAGACCAGAAACTTATGGAGGCACTTTACCACCCTGATGGCACGCCAAGTAAGTTTTAAGCTGAATTAGACGATTAACTACTGGTTCTATGACACATGCTGGCGTCTTACGTTAGTAACCAGTGATGTCTATTAGCATTTCCAAGACTATTGACCAGTGCTGTCTGATAGCATTTCTAAGGCTACTGACGAGTGCTATCTATTAACATTTCCAAGACTATTGACCAGTGCTGTAATGCTATCTAACAGCATTTCTACGACTAGTGACCAATGCTATCTAACAGCATTTCTAAGACTAAAGACTAGTGCTATCTCATAGCATTTCTAAGACTAGTGACCAGTGCTATGTAATAACATTTCTAAGACTAGTGACCAGTGCCATCAAATAGCATTTTCTAGATGTGCGACCAATTCTCTAGAGGGCTATTAGCAATTATGATAATACTTATACTTTTTTTTAAAATGTGCTCATGATATACTTAGCATTTATTTGAACAAATTCAAAGGAACTTTTTAAATTTTACGGCTACAAATATTTGGTGAATAAATTTAGCTGTATATATTAAAGATTTTTTTTTCTTAAAAATGCCATTGATATAAAAGAAAACAAAATTTTAAGGTGATCACAATTAGCAGCATTCTGTTTAGTTAGCAATAAACTTAGTATTGATAATATATCAATGAAATATCAATATTATTTAGTTGATACAATATTTAAATTTCAACATAATGTAATTAGCGTAGCCTTACCAACAGTGTGTTGTTGATATATGCATTAACTACCAATGTTAAACATTTATTCTAACCAGTAACAATGATGAAACAATCTGTGTCACGCCTGTATATGTTACAGTCTTCTGTTTACTAGAAACGTATCATTAGTGTAAATATGCGCATAAATTCAAGGAGCATGTATTCAATAAAAAAATACAGTAAAAAATATTAAGTTTTCAATAGTTGTGACGTAGCCCAGTCGTGAGCGAATTCTGCCCCGCGGGCCAAATGCGGCCCACCACAGAGTTTTTAGTGGCCGACCAAGACATTCAGAAAACCCGCCTTGATCTGAGATTTGTATTACAGTGTCCAAAGTATTTTAATTTGATATGCAATATGAAGTGAATTCTGCTAATAATGTACTCAAATACTCTTTTTTTCCCAGGATACAACTGGGTACCGCCACGCAATCCATGGGACAACAGCCTGCCGGACACAGTCAAAGGTTAGTCTCATAGAGCTTTTTAGGATATTGACCTGAACAATAAAACAACACCCCAAACAATTTATTTACAAACCATTGTTACGTCTTAGTGGACGTTGGTCAAGGGATTTCACAGTAGTTGAGCATCTCAGTCAGTTCTTTATTATAAAATATGTTAATTGTATTTTACAGATACAGCAATGAACATCCTCATGATGAAGGTCAACTCTAGACCAAGTAAGTTTAACGTTGTCTCACGGTTCCATGTCAATGTGGGAATGTTACTCAACTCAATTGTTACTCTATGTCAACCTAGGTGTCAACGTGTGAATGTTACTATACTCTATTTATTAATATACGTCAGTTATTTTTAAATTGTGTCCGAGGTGCGCCCAATTCGTACCATTGTGTCAAATTGTATTTCCAGTTGTTCACAACAGTGGCACTTAATGTGATAGTTGTAAGATATCAATTTTAACACTTTTTGAAACGTTTCCTCTTTTAAATTTCAGATAGACAACCAACGCCCAAAGAATGGGAACTGATTAGTAAGTTCATTTATTCTAAAGTTAGGGAAAATTAGTACATTCTAGGGTATATTAGTATATTTTAGGGTATGGTACTATATTCTAGGGTATATCAGTATATTCTAAATTCTAGGGTATATTAGTGTATTCTAGTGTATATTCGTATATTCTAGGGTACATCAGTATATTTACGAGAATATTAGTATATCATAGGTTATATTAGTATAATCTAGGGTATATTAGTATATTCTAGGGTATATTAGTATATTCTAAGGTATATTAGTATGCTCCAGGGTATATTAGCATATTCTAGGGTATATAAAATTGATGTTTTAGCGCTAATAAGAGGCGTAGTTCGCTGGAAAATAATTTCATTGGAAAGGTAGTGTACAAGTGTATAAGTCAAGGGTAAATTAGCAGAGAACTATGTCTTTGTGTAAGTTAATGTCCACGTATGTACACCAAAGACTTTAGACGATGATCGATTTCATTTTATACCCCCCCCCCTGCCTTGAAATGTTGGTGTGAATGCCGGGAATATCAGAGTCATATTCACATTTGCACATCACAAAGTTGGGTTCTGTTTGTGTTACCTGAATGACCACAAATAGCATAACTCTTTAGACATCAGTGACTTTGGCCGGCCAGAGTTATAGCCCATGTTTCAGCGTTTCTTCTTCTTGTCTCCCATATTTAAATGACATCTCGGTGAGCCTGTGACAGCTTCGTGACAAAATTCAACATAAATTATGTTAATTCATCTGAAATCTCGAGACAAGCGACAGCTGAACAAAGCTGAAACATTTCCGGGAATAATAAGCTCAGAATGTGGATTATAAGACGGGTAGGTTATTATGGGATCTGATTTCAAGCTGAGAATTAAGGCGAACGTGACATGGAAATAGGAGAGTCTAAATACGTTAGTTGGGGGGGGGGAGGCACCTTGAGTTTCTTTTACGGGCATGTGTTTCTTTTTTTATTAAAAAAAAATAAAAATACAATAATTCCCAGTGTTTTCAAATGTAATTAAAACCATGGACTGGTCCTGGCCCCTCGTGTGTCCCTCATTGCGTCTACCAGAAGTCCTGGCTCCTCGTGTGTCCCTCATTGCGTCTACCAGAAGGTTTAGGGCTAAGTGCAGATTAGGGTCACATGAATTTCTAGTAAGGAATGGATGAGTCTCGTGTAAGGAATGGTTGAGTCTCGTGTAAGGAATGGTTGAGTCTCGTATAAGAAATGGATGGGTCTCGTATAAGAAATGGATGAGTCTCGTATAAGAAATGGATGGGTCTCGTGTAAGGAATGGATGGGTCTCGTATAAGAAATGGATGAGTCTCGTATAAGAAATGGATGGGTCTCGTATAAGGAATGGATGGGTCTCGTATAAGGAATGGATGGGTCTCGTATAAGGAATGGATGAGTCTCATGTAAGGAATGGATGGGTCTCGTATAAGAAATGGATGAGTCTCGTATAAGAAATGGATGGGTCTCGTATAAGGAATGGATGGGTCTCGTATAAGGAATGGATGGGTCTCGTATAAGGAATGGATGAGTCTCGTGTAAGGAATGGATGGGTCTCGTATAAGAAATTGATGAGTCTCGTATAAGAAATGGATGGGTCTCGTATAAGGAATGGATGGGTCTCGTATAAGGAATGGATGGGTCTCGTATAAGAAATGGATGGGTCTCGTATAAGAAATGGATGGGTCTCGTATAAGAAATGGATGGGTCTCGTATAAGGAATGGTTGAGTCTCGTATAAGGAATGGATGGGTCTCGTATAAGGAATGGATGAGTCTCGTATAAGGAATGGATGGGTCTCGTATAAGGAATGGATGAGTCTCGTATAAGAAATGGATGGGTCTCGTGTAAGAAATGGATGGGTCTCGTATAAGGAATGGATGGGTCTCGTATAAGAAATGGATGGGTCTCGTATAAGGAATGGATGGGTCTCGTATAAGAAATGGATGAGTCCCGTATAAGGAATGGATGAGTCTCGTATAAGGAATGGATGGGTCTCGTATAAGGAATGGATGAGTCTCGTATAAGAAATGGATGGGTCTCGTATAAGGAATGGATGGGTCTCGTATAAGAAATGGATGAGTCTCGTATAAGGAATGGATGAGTCTCGTATAAGGAATGGATGGGTCTCGTATAAGGAATGGATGAGTCTCGTGTAAGAAATGGATGGGTCTCGTGTAAGAAATGGATGGGTCTCGTATAAGGAATGGATGGGTCTCGTATAAGGAATGGATGAGTCTCGTATAAGGAATGGATGAGTCTCGTATAAGGAATGGATGGGTCTCGTATAAGGAATGGATGAGTCTCGTATAAGGAATGGATGAGTCTCGTATAAGGAATGGATGGGTCTCGTATAAGGAATGGATGAGTCTCGTATAAGGAATGGATGGGTCTCATGTAAGGAATGGATGAGTCTCGTATAAGGAATGGATGGGTCTCATGTAAGGAATGGTTGAGTCTCGTATAAGGAATGGTTGAGTCTCGTATAAGGAATGGATGGGTCTCGTGTAAGGAATGGTTGAGTCTCGTATAAGGAATGGTTGAGTCTCGTGTAAGGAATGGATGGGTCTCGTGTAAGGAATGGTTGAGTCTCGTGTAAGGAATGGATGGGTCTCGTGTAAGGAATGGTTGAGTCTCGTAAAAGGAATGGTTGAGTCTCGTATAAGGAATGGATGGGTCTCGTGTAAGGAATGGTTGAGTCTCGTATAAGGAATGGTTGAGTCTCGTGTAAGGAATGGATGGGTCTCGTGTAAGGAATGGATGGGTCTCGTATAAGGAATGGATGGGTCTCGTGTAAGAAATGGTTGAGTCTCGTATAAGGAATGGATGGGTCTCGTGTAAGAAATGGTTGAGTCTCGTATAAGGAATGGATGAGTCTCGTACAAGGAATGGATGGGTCTCGTATAAGGAATGGATGGGTCTCATGTAAGAAATGGTTGAGTCTCGTATAATAAATGGATGCATCTTATGTCAGAAAGGGATGAATCTCGTGTGAGGAATGGATGAGTCTCATATAAGAAATGGATGAGTCTCGTGTAAGAAATGGATGAGTCTTGGGTAAAAAATGGAAAAAGTCTCGTGTAAGAAATGGATGGGCCTTGTTTAGGGAATGGATGAGTCTTTAGTAAGGCTTTGAGTGGTTCTCATATAAGGAATGGATGAATCTCTCTTTTTTATTTATATAGACACGAGGCTCCTTAACTATTTTCTAATGTGGGGATGTGAACATACATTTCTTCTCATTTATAATTTTATAACATTATTGCATTAACTTTCTTGTGAAATGTAACTGGTCCACTGTTTTATCAGGTATGCTTGGGGATCCCAAAGAACAAGGGCACGCAGGACACAGTCCTTTCGGAATGGGTAAGTAAAGGCAGATTGGATGAGATTACTGAAAGATTGGGTGAGAGTACTAACAGATTGGATGAGAGTACTGACAGATTGGATTGAGAGTACTGACAGATTGGATGAGAGTACTGGGCATATTGGATGAGAGTAGTGACAGATTGGATGAGAGTACTGACAGATTGGATGATATTACTGACAGACTGGGTGAGAGTACTGACAGATTTGATGAGAGTACTGAAAAATTGAGTGAAAGTACTTCAAACTATGGCTCTAGCTTAAAGTACTGCCACATCAAAGTACGTTTCTGGCTTACAGTACTACCACATCAAAGTACATCTCTATCTGTCAAACCGAATTGATGACGACTAAATTAAATATTTCTTAATTAATTAAAAGATAAGAATATTAAGTTCGCCCTGATGTCTCAATAAAATATGAGTAAAATGTTCATCACTAACTTGCCTCATTAATTCAAATTTTGTTTCCCTATCATTAAGACAATGTGTTTCATCATTAACTTCCCTGTCACGTGACAACCTATTTCCTCAACAACTCACTATACCAGATTCAACTGTTTTTTTTCTTTCTATAATATGCAAACATATCTCAATACATGTATTAACCTTCATCAAACTGACATCCACAATTAACTTCACTCACCGACCATCAAACTGACATCCACAATTAACTTCACTCACCGACCATCAAACTGACATCCACAATTAACTTCACTCACCGACCATCAAACTGACATCCACAATTAACTTCACTCACCGACCATCAAACTAACCATCCACAATTAACTTCACTCACCGACCATCAAACTGACATCCACAATTAACTTCGCTCACCGATCAATCACCCAATCACCTCTACATATTTTCTCCCAACGTATACAGGCGGCTTTGGACATGCAGGTAAGTTTTAAAAAATTAAAGATGTGTCGACGTCCCACCCCCCCCTAGTTACGTCCATTTAAAGTAAAGATGTGTCGTCGTCCCAACCACCCCCTAGTTACGTCCATTTAAAGTAAAGATGTGTCGTCGTCCCAACCACCCCCCTAGTTACGTCCATTTAAAGTAAAGATGTGTCGTCGTCCCAACCACCCCCCTAGTTACGTCCATTTAAAGTAAAGATGTGTCGTCGTCCCAACCACCCCCCTAGTTACGTCCATTTAAAGTAAAGATGTGTCGTCGTCCCAACCACCCCCCTAGTTACGTCCATTTAAAGTAACGATGTGTCGTCGTCCCAACCTCTTCCTAGTTATGCCCATTCTGACTTAAAATTGTCATCAACCATTCCAGGCCCGTTTCATAATTGCACCTAAATCCCTAAGCCCCATAAAAACACCCTACCATTTTATCTCTATCACATTGCCATATCAGATTACCACTCAATTATTTTATATCTATCACATTGCCATATCAGATTACCACTCAATTATTTTATCTCTATCACATTGCCATATCAGATTACCACTCAATTATTTTATCTCTATCACATTGCCATATCAGATTACCACTCAATTATTTTATCTCTATCACATTGCCATATCAGATTACCACTCAATTATTTTATCTCTATCACATTGCCATATCAGATTACCACTCAATTATTTTATCTCTATCACATTGCCATATCAGATTACCACTCAATTATTTTATCTCTATCACATTGCCATATCAGATTACCACTCAATTATTTTATATCTATCACATTGCCATATCAGATTACCACTGAAATTATTTTTATATCTATCACATTGCCATATCAGATTACCACTCAATTTTTTTATATCTATCACATTACCATATCAGATTACCACTCAATTATTTAATATCTATCACATTGCCATATCAGATTACCACTCAATTATTTTCACATCACCACTTAATCAATACCAAGTTAATATATAATACTAATCAGAAATCCACTTCATCTTTTCATCCCAAGCTAACATAACTAAACCACATTCTAATTCCATTAGTTAAACTCTATACCTAACCAAATATCAAATCAATATCTCATCTTTATCAGAATTTTAACTAAACATAAAAATCATATAATAATTATTATCATCTTTTTAATCATCCGACCATCTAAATATTGTTCCCATCCTCTCAACGTTAAACAAATAATTTCCTTCTATTTCCAGGCGGCTTTCCACCAGCACGTAAGTCAATGTTTTAAGTATTTTAACAATTTAAAATTAACAAGTAAAATTTCTTATCAATGGTTAATTTTCAAAAATGGCCATAAAAATGTAAATTAAATAATAATAATAAATATGTGGGTTTATCAACTATCAATGATTATAATGATCCAATTTTAAAACAATCTCTTTTTTCTTCACAGCTGGCTAATTAAGGGAAGATAACTAAACGAGGCCATAGTTTTATGCCCAAGTTTGCGTCATTTTTGTGCCATGTGATGTATCAAAGACTAAGACTTATTAAAAACATTAATAAATTTAACTAAAATGTCCATATTTGTACATACGGTAATTAAATATTCAGTTTCCTTTTTATATAGCTTGCAAGCTCTATGTTGAACATTGTGATTGGTGAAACTTAAATTACATTTAGGATTTTACAGAAAATTGTCCATTGAATCATTTTGATATGTAAAATATTACGAAGTTCAAATCAATTCAACGTGATCAGATCGGGTTAGGAAGTCATTGTAGATAAAAAAAAATCATAAGTGGCTTTATGCGATTGGAAAATAAAATAATTTCTATGAAATAAATCAAATGTCATCCACCATGTGCTCATGCCAGTCAATTGTCATCTGTCACATGATCATGTCAGTGACAATTTGAGACGGGTTCCGTCTTCCTCCACATGGTGTTGAAGTTAGTTGTGGGTTGACTGACCAGTTACAGTGGCCAATTAAACATTGAGAAAATTTTCGCTTGTGTTTGTTTTTTTTAACTGTTGCACAGATCAAAGAACCAGCACTCATATTGTCCAATTAAATAAGTCATTACAAAGGTTTTATTACAGGTGATATTAGGGGCAGTCCATAAATGAGGTCAAGCGATTTTTGCCAATTTTTCACTCCCATTCGTCACAAAAACTTAGACCACCCCTCAAATATGACGTCACAAAGCTTTGCTCCCCCCCCAAGCTGTATTTTCTATTTGAAAATGAGCATGTTTCAAATCACTTTTTTTGTCATTTAAGTATGTATTTAGTGTAGGGTTGCACTCTTAATATCATGTAAAACGTCATAAAATAAATTGTAAGAAATCAAATATTTAAGTGGAACTTTTATTTCAAGTTGCCAGTTTTGATGTGACGTCACATTTCTTAACCCCCCCCCCAATCCCCCTCATCACACATAGTCACAAATGTGTGGACCTCCCCCCCCCCTCTCCCCTAGGTGCATGACGTCATTTATGGATGGCGCTTTATGAGGGAACAATACTATAGAATATTCAAAGATAAATAATTTATGTCAAATAAGTTGCCAATAGCTGGAAAAACATGTCACTTTCATCAGGCAGGCCTACATATGATATATCATTCTTAATTCTGAGCTATTGCACATTCAGCTTCCCTGTAAATGTCTGTGCCCCTCTCCCTCTCAGACCATGAATGGCCTATGGGGCAAGTGAAACAGCGTTCACAAGTTTCAATAGCCACGGCATACGAGGGGATTGTGTGGCTAGCACAATGCCCAGCCGCCTTTATTACCCCAACTGATGTCGGGTACCCACTAAGAGCTGGGTGGACTCAGGGATGCCCTAGGCACAAATCCCTGCCTTCACATGGATTCGAACCCGTGACCATCGGTACGCTGGTCGAGCGCCCTGCCACTCGACCACCACGCCCCCAAATGTCTGTAGGCAAAGTAAAAATTTAAAAAAATATTCAAACTATATATTAGATTAGATATTTTTTATTGGAATAAAAGTTAAAGAAAACAATTTTCTTTTTTTAAGGACCAGGTGCCACAAACTTGATGGACAGTTGAAATATAGAAAAAAATCACAGGATTTAAAGGATTTAAAACAACTCTACAAACACAGTCTGATCAAATATGGTTTAGTAGCTTCAATTAAAGTTACAATTTAAAGACAATAAATCACAGTTCAGAGAAACATTTGTAAAAATAACATTCACTTTTATAACATTCCCATCTGCCACAGAATAGTTCTTCCTGCCAACATTTTACTGCTAAGTGAAATTTTTTATAACTTCCATTTTCACTGCCCCATTTTTATATTTCCTCCTTTTCAGGTTACAATAATGAACTATTTCTGTCTAATAAAACTCCTTTTTAATGAAAAACACATTTTATATCAGAAAGAAAGTGGAACTTCAATATGACCTTACAGTTATGAGTTAACAGACATGAAATTCTTCTCTATGGTGACCCTGGCCATCAATGATATATTTTAAAAAAACAGTCATTGACAATCACCAATCAATCAGGCTGTTGACAGATTATAATTATTAAATACAAAAGAGTAGAGATACGAGTGCCCAGTAGAGATGAGAAGTGCCCAGTAAAGATACAAGAGATCAGTGGAGTCAAATAGATTTTAAAATGGTGAGAGAAAAGACCATGTTTCATTATAGCTGATTATAACAGACATAATCAGATAGATGTAAAGGGACATAATTCTGGACTGTGAATGATCATGACCAACAACTTGGCCAGATTAATTTACAGATTTTCTTCAATTCATTTTTTTTTAAATTTTTAATTGGCCAAATATTAAATATTATTTCAGTCAATTTGGAAAAGAAACCCAATTGTAAATAGTTTGGTCACACAGACATCTACACATCTCTGTACAAAGTGAAATTTAATCATCAATTAAATAACATTTTATATTTAAGTCAGAAATAAGAATAAAATTCTGTATAATTTGGCAACACATTAAATTTGTACACAAAAAAATTAATTGTGTGTAAAATTTGGTCACAATGACATAAAAGTATGTATTAATTGTAAATAGGATTTTTTTCACTTAAAAAGAAATATAAATGCATAAAAGGACTGAATAACTGCAACAAAATTGTAGGGCATGCAACAATGACCAAAAGAAACGTAAGACATGGAACAAATGACAGCCAAAAAACAAAGCTCTCTTGGAATTTGCCAAAAATGAAAAAATCTGACTGGGTACAAGTGAGAGCTGAGACAAGGTAAATAGAGTTAAATTAAAATTATTGGAATTCTTTTGGAATTGTTAAAATATATTATTTTAAAATGCACACAATTTCAGACTAAACAGTCTGCCAAAAAAAAAGACATTAAGGCAGACACAAGATAATCTTGACAATGCTGGCTCTAAAGTAAACATGTAAATTCTTGTTTGGCAGTAAGCACCATCTGACATTTGTCACATTTTATTTTAACACTTTTTTTTTAGATTAGAAGAACATGGGAAGTATTGCATGAACAATGTCAGCTAGTGTAAATAATAACAAATTAATACATGTATAGTTGTAAATCAGTCTTAACACAATAGAATAATATAACGCACACAGTAGTAGAAGTCATTTTCTAGTAAGGAGGATATGCCATGACAATGGTTTTTCCCACCTGATAGGAAGATCTTTTTTAATTTTGTAATACAATGAATTTAGTGAATTCAACTCATGTAAATCATGATTTGTTTTTAAAAAAGGGACATTATTTCTAAATGAGTTATAATTGTTTGAATAAAGGGACATTATTTCTAAATGAGTTATAATTGTTTGAATAAATGGACATTATTTCTAAATGATTTGTAATTGTTTGAATAAAGGGACATTATTTCTAAAGGAGTTGTAATTGTTTGAATAAAGGGACATTATTTCTAAATGAGTTATAATTGTTTGAATAAAGGGACATTATTTCTAAGATGATTTCATAGTGTGTATCTTTTAGATCTTTGTTGTTTTTTGGGACTAGCAAATTACAGGTGCCCATTTATTTATTGATATAATGTTCTTACAAATAACAGCCAACCATTGAATTTATACGAGGGTAAAAATCAGGGAGCAAAAGCTTAACGTGTAATAGACACATGCTATTTACATCGAAGACAACCAATTTTTTCACATCATCATTGTTTAAAGTAATCACAACCAATTATTACAATACAAAAGATTAATCATTACATAAATCACTTCAAAATTGACATTTAGTATTGGCAGATTGAATAATTGATCAAATGCCAGTGGATCTTATATTGCCACATTAAATTATAAGCTATAGTGTTTTGAAACACTGCCAATTATTGAATCCACTCAACGGTATCACCTAATGAATTATTTGGGCTTCTCCTATTTTTACCAGATCTTGATATTTATTTTATAGTGTCTATTAACAATTGTATGCCTTAGGTTACCACCAATTCCTATTTGTAGACTTGTGTTCCCAAAAGAAAAAACAATGACATAATGAGATGTATTCTTTGGAAACGAGTCTCACACAATTATGGTATTTTTTGCTCACTATTTATTGTTAAAAAGTTAGAAATGATTGCCATGTTGAAAAATATTTCAATGTTATTTTAAAGAGTTCGCCTGTAGTAAAAATTAAAAATAGAATTAGAATAGAAAGGACAACAATGATTTGTGTGAATAACATAATAAATTTAAAGCTTAATATATAGACAGATGCAGGTGTAGATGTTCCAGCAAATGTCTTCATTAGTATAAATAATGCAAAAGTGATTTAATAATTTAACGTCATATATTATCTAACTTACCATGGGAAAAAAAGGGTAATCTATGAAATAACTTCATTAGTAATGCTACTGTAACTGTAACCATGCCCAGTTTACTATAATTATGACCAAATGTATGGATTGTGGTAACTGTATGTAGCAGATGTACTTTAAACATGGGAAATTTTGTGCTTGATGAAACCAACAGTTGCCACAGAGGAAATTCTCAGTTTACCTAAAAAGCATTTGTATCAACAAGAGCAGCCGTTGTTACCATGGTGATGGCAGGTGCCTGGCCCTTGGTGTGGGGTACCATTCTTTAGTTTGGGCATCTGAGACTGGTCCACAAGGAGTTCCATGCGGGCCATAACCCGGTCCAACAAGCAGTCCACGGCTTTGGTCACATTCTGACCTGTCACTGCACTTGTTTCAAAGTAGGGTAATCTGAGTAAACAAACATCAACATTTTAGGGTAATCTGAGAAAACAAACATCAACATTTTAGGGTAATCTGATTAAACAAACATCAACATTTTAGGGTAATCTGAGAAAACAATTGCAGTATGTGATGAGATCTTGTGTAAACTAATGTGAGTTAGTTAAATATTGCTTTATTTTACCCAAACTTGTCTGCCATATCCCGAGCTCTGTCCTCTGATACTCTGCGAGAGTCCTCAAGGTCAGCCTTGTTTCCACACAACACGACGTCAGGATTCTCACAGTAAGCATGGGTCTGAGGATCAACAATATCGTGTTACATTAACCAAGGACATGCATAAATTAAAACATAATAATATATCCCTTGAATATATCCTCAGGTAGGAACAAAATAAGCCTGGAATCAATTATCTTTAATTTACTTTTATTTCATTTAAATATGTTCACCAACATCAAATGTATGATGTAGTTATTAACATAATATAATATGCCACAAAAATCTTATAACATCTTGCCTCTTCCGATTTAGGAAATAGGTAAAATCTTGCCCTTTGAAGGGTTAGTTATTAAAGGTAAGATCACTACCTATTAGAGAAGATGAACAGTGGTAAGATGACAACTGTTTAATGTGGTTGGTCAGATATTAAAGACAAGTCCACAGCTTTTAAAGTTAAGTTAACCACCCGTTACAGATAGCAGGCCAGATATGAAAGTAGGTAACTCACCTGTAGCTGACTCAGCCAGTTCCGTGTGTTCAACAGTGACTCTTCATTAGTCAAGTCAAAAAGTAACAAGAATCCCATGGCATCACGGAAGAATGCTGTCGTCAAGCTTCGGAATCTGCACACACAAAACAAGTGAACTCAGTAAAATGTATGAGCTTTCTGTTTGTGTATTTAGTGGATTGATGGAAACACCAGACAAGTGAAAGTGAATGAGCTTTCTGTTTGTGTATTTAGTGGATTGATGGAAACACCAGACAAGTGAAAGTGAATGAGCTTTCTGTTTGTGTATTTAGTGGATTGATGGCTTTTTATAACAGTGGTTATGTATGTGTATTGCTAGCAATTACTAGACACAAACATGTAAAACAATTTACTGGGACTGAACAGCCAAAATTTCTAGAGTTGGCTGATCTTTGTACCATCCTATTTTTGTTATCCAGAATTCAGGTTATTCTCAAATATATTCCAAATGATGTGTGTAACAGAGATTGCCAATAGTGGGATTCCTTGACTTTAAAAATTTAAGTAAAGATATAGATAGTAAAGAGATAACTATCAAATTTGAATTTAAAAAAAGAAATACAAACAGTGTCACTTGTAGTGCCACACCATTTCACAAATTACTCTCAAAACATCTACATTCTTTTTGTTATTCCTTTCATTCTAATTACGTATTTTTTTTAAAACTTAACATATTTATAGGAGTAATCTGTTAACTTCAGAACCTGAACATAAAGTTTAGAGAGTTACAACAATGACTTGTTTAATCTATCAAGGATCAAGATTTCATCACTCAAGCAAACATTTTGAACACACACAAAAATCAACAAAACATGACCTCTGACCTCTCCTGGCCAGCAGTATCCCACAGCTGTAGATGGATCCTATGACTGCGTCCAACTGAGTTGTCTGCCCCGACGGTCCTGTGAACCTGCAAACAAAATAATTGGATTTGAACACCATCAATGTCAGACGTCAGTGCCACCTATCAGTGCCACACGTCAGTGCCACACATCAGTGCCACATCAGAGCCTCACAATGACTATATCCAATAATGGGGCCTAAAATACTAAATGATCACAATGCACTTACCACTCGTTTTTCCCTGAAGTCAATGCCAACAGTTGAGA
Organism: Ampullaceana balthica; assembly: GCA_944989445.1. Taxonomy (NCBI): domain Eukaryota; kingdom Metazoa; phylum Mollusca; class Gastropoda; family Lymnaeidae; genus Ampullaceana; species Ampullaceana balthica. The sequence goes on along the minus strand of CALYLW010000066.1, from coordinate 1,016,097 downwards.
TAAACTTCCCATTGAAAGCTTTGTCTGTGTACTGGTAGAGGAAACTGGTCTTACCCACACCCGAGTCACCTGCCAAAGAACATGTTCAATAGCTCAGTTTAGTAGAGCCATATGTGGATATATCTTGAGTACACAACAGATATATAGATACGTGTTTATATTTTTGGTATGATATGTAAATAAAATACATGTATTTAGCTCCTAATGGACATTTGTCAAACAGAGAGGAACAAAAGGTGGTAGGGGTGTGGGTCATTTAAATGCAGACAACTGGAGTCAAGACGACTAGCATTTTTTTAATACACTGTTTAAGGCTTTACTGTATTTGCTGCCCAAACTTGTTAATTCCTCACAGCCTCCTACTGCTTATTATTTTAAATTTCTTATTGTACACAATCTTCCAATTCATTTACAAGAAAACAAAATGTTACACTGGAAAATTTTCAAATTGGTAGTGCGTATTTACTTAAGTTTATTAGCTTTTCTTTAAACTATTATAAACATTTTAAAATTCTAGTTGATAACATAATTATATTGTGATAATCCTATGTGCACTAATTCCATGTTTACTTATTTTGCTTTAATAATATTGTGTTCAGTTATATGTACCAATAATATGTATATGTATTAAGGATTTTTGAAAAAAGTGAACACTCACCTAAGGCTAAAAACTTAATCAAGTAATCATAATCAGCTGCAGCATTACCTCCCCCTGCTACAGGTGAGGCTGTACGCTCTGACACCTCCCCCATCCACAGATCTGGAATTAAATAATAAGTAGAATGAAATACAGTACAGCCCTGTTTTATACACTCTTTGAACATGTACAGCCCTGTTTTATACACTCTTTGAAAATGTGCATCCCTGCTTCATACACACCTTGAATATGTACAGCTATGCTTCATACACTCTTTGAACATGTACAGCCCTGCTTCATACACTCTTTGAACATGTATAGCTCAGATGTACACATAAATGTCAACTCATACTCTCATGAAAACAACAATACACCTGGAGTTTCTTGCCAAATACTCCGTTGACACTGGATGTAGAAGACATACATTAAAGTATAGTTTATTAGCGCTGAGCATGTTGCAGCTTCCTTTAGTCTGGGTATTTTCAGCTTACACATTTAGTGTTATGGCCATTGTTTTTGAGTCTTCTATGATATTTTATTTTTTTAAAGTCCCATAAATGATGGTCGAAGGGGGTCCTAATGTTTGCATTAGAACTTACTAGGGGCTTGATAGACCTGGTGGGTGCCCCGTCTCCCTTCCGGGTCAGGGGAGGACTTTCTTAGCGTTAGTCATTCATCATTTTTATTGTGGCTTTTACGTGGGCTCGAACCCACGCCCTCAGCTATCCAGCCGCCAATGTCATTATTGAACAGCTAAAAACGACAAAATTCTCAGTATTACTGAAAAATGATTAGTTTTCAAAAAAACCAGATACAAGTGTTGTTAGATGTCTGTATGCAGCTACCAGACACAAGTGTTGTTAGATGTATGTATGCAGCTACCAGATACATGTGTTGTTAGATGTATGTATGCAGCTACCAGACACAAGTGTAGTTAGATGTATGTATGCAGCTACCAGATACAAGTGTTGTTAGATGTATGTATGCAGCTACCAGATACAAGTGTTGTTAGATGTCTGTATGCAGCTACCAGACACAAGTGTTGTTAGATGTATGTATGCAGCTACCAGATACACGTGTTGTTAGATGTCTGTATGCAGCTACCAGATACATGTGTTGTTAGATGTATGTATCCAGCTACCAGATACACGTGTTGTTAGATGTCTGTATGCAGCTACCAGATACAAGTGTTGTTAGATGTCTGCATGCAGCTACCAGATACAAGTGTTGTTAGATGTCTGTATGCAGCTACCATATACAAGTGTTGTTAGATGTCTGTATGAAGCTACAAGATACAAGTGTTGTTAGATGTCTGTATGAAGCTACAAGATACAAGTGTTGTTAGATGTCTGTATGAAGCTACAAGATACAAGTGTTGTTAGATGTCTGTATGCAGCTACCAGATACAAGTGTTGTTAGATGTCTGTATGCAGCTACCAGATACATGTGTTGTTAGATGTCTGTATGCAGCTACCATATACAAGTGTTGTTAGATGTATGTAAGAAGCTACAAGATACAAGTGTTGTTAGATGTCTGTATGCAGCTACCATATACAAGTGTTGTTAGATGTCTGTATGCAGCTACCAGACACAAGTGTTTTTAGATGTCTGTATGAAGCTACCAGATACAAGTGTTGTTAGATGTCTGTATGCAGCTCAGCCCTAATGAGTATTAATAGAATGGTTTCAAAAGGTTTAATTTCAGAGCTTTAATGGAAGCGCCTAAGATAAAAAAAGCAATGTTATTAGCTTTAAAATATTTTTTTAAGGAAATAATTATTCTTCTATTATGGACTACTGATGGAATACTTTTATATATCTAGAAAATTGAATAGTGAATTTAAGAGATGAAATAATTGCATAAGTTTTAGTTAAGCAATAATGGGTGGTGTTATGGTAGAAAGAATGTGGTTAAACTAGAATGGGCAAATTTTATGTTAATATCTGGCAACAATAAAAAATAGTAAGCAGTAAATGAATAAAATAGAGGTATTTACTAAAAACATTATTGAAAACTTATAGTTAAATTGTTGAACTTGATTTTTAGATAAAAGAAATTATCAGATAGTGGGGAAGTAAGAGTTAAAAGCAACTGTCATTCCAGAACCTAAATATTGGTAGGTGCATGCACTTGTTGTTAGCTGTTCATTTAACAAACTATTTATTGTATGCTGAATGGTGCATTCATCAAACCACTATATGTTGGTAGGTGAATTTATCAAACCACTATATGTTGGTAGGTGCATTTATCAAACCAACCATATGTTGGTAGGTGCAATCATCAAACCACCCATATGTTGGTAGGTGCATTCATCAAACCAACCATATGTTGGTAGGTGCATTCATCAAACCAACCATATGTTGGTAGGTGCAATCATCAAACCAACCATATGTTGGTAGGTGCATTCATCAAACCAACCATATGTTGGTAGGTGCAATCATCAAACCACCCATATGTTGGTAGGTGCATTCATCAAACCAACCATATGTTGGTAGGTGCATTCATCAAACCAACCATATGTTGGTAGGTGCATTCATCAAACCAACCATATGTTGGTAGGTGCATTCATCAAACCAACCATATGTTGGTAGGTGCAATCATCAAACCACCCATATGTTGGTAGGTGCATTCATCAAACCACCCATATGTTGGTAGGTGCATTCATCAAACCCACCATATGTTGGTAGGTGCATTTATCAAACCACTATATGTTGGTAGGTGAATTTATCAAACCACTATATGTTGGTAGGTGCATTCATCAAACCACCCATATGTTGGTAGGTGCATTCATCAAACCAACCATATGTTGGTAGGTGCATTCATCAAACCAACCATATGTTGGTAGGTGCATTCATCAAACCAACCATATGTTGGTAGGTGCATTCATCAAACCACCCATATGTTGGTAGGTGCATTCATCAAACCAACCATATGTTGGTAGGTGCATTCATCAAACCACCCATATGTTGGTAGGTGCATTCATCAAACCAACCATATGTTGGTAGGTGCATTCATCAAACCAACCATATGTTGGTAGGTGCATTCGTCAAACCAACCATATGTTGGTAGGTGCATTCATCAAACCAACCATATGTTGGTAGGTGCATTCATCAAACCAACCATATGTTGGTAGGTGCATTCATCAAACCAACCATATGTGGGTAGGTGCATTCATCAAACCAACCATATGGTGGTAGGTGCATTAATCATACCAACCATGTTGGTAGGTGCATTAATCAAACCAACCATATGTTGGTAGGTGCATTAATCATACCAACCATATGTTGGTAGGTGCATTAATCAAACCAACCATATGTTGGTAGGTAAATATATCAAACCTACAAATGGTGACGGGTGCATTTATCAAACCACCATATGTTGGTAGGTGCATTAATCAAACCCCCATATGTTGGTAGGTGCATTAATCAAACCCCCATATGTTGGTAGGTGCATTCATCAAACCAACTATATGTTGGTAGGTGCATTCATCAAACCAACCATATGTTGGTAGGTGAATTAATCATACCAACCATATGTTGGTAGGTGCATTCGTCAAACCAACCATATGTTGGTAGGTGCATTCATCAGACCAACCATATGTTTGTAGGTGCATTAATCAAACCAACCATATGTTGGTAGGTGCATTAATCATACCAACCATATGTTGGTAGGTGCATTAATCAAACCAACCATATGTTGGTAGGTAAATATATCAAACCTACAAATGGTGACGGGTGCATTTATCAAACCACCATATGTTGGTAGGTGCATTAATCAAACCCCCATATGTTGGTAGGTGCATTCATCAAACCAACTATATGTTGGTAGGTGCATTCATCAAACCAACCATATGTTGGTAGGTGCATTAATCATACCAACTATATGTTGTTAGGTGAATATATCAAACCAACCATATGTTGGTAGGTGCATTCATCAAACCAACTATATGTTGGTAGGTGCATTCATCAAACCAACCATATGTTGGTAGGTGCATTAATCATACCAACTATATGTTGTTAGGTGAATATATCAAACCAACCATATGTTGGTAGGTGCATTAATCATACCAACTATATGTTGTTATGTGAATATATCAAACCAACCATATGTTGGTAGGTGCATTAATCATACCAACTATATGTTTTTAGGTGAATATATCAAACCAACCATATGTTGGTAGGTGCATTAATCAAACCAACCATATGTTGGTAGGTGCATTAATCATACCAACTATATGTTGTTAGGTGAATATATCAAACCAACCATATGTTGGTAGGTGCATTAATCAAACCAACCATATGTTGGTAGGTGCATTAATCATATCAACTATATGTTGTTAGGTGAATATATCAAACCAACCATATGTTGGTAGGTGAATATATCAACCCAACAAATGGTGACAGGTGCATTCATCATCCACCTATTTTTTTTTGGTGCATACATTATACTACTGTAATGTTATTGGTCCATTATGTACATCAATCTAACTACAACATACAAGATGGTGTGCATGCAGGGTATTGTTTGCATAGTTACCATAATGCCCCTGGGCAGCCAGAGTTACTGGTGGGTAGTGCTTTAGAATGACATCAGACTGATGACAGGAAGCAAATCAAATAACATTCCGACAATAGAATGACATCAGACTAATAAAAGGTAGCAAATCAAATAACATTGAGACAATAGAATGACATCAGACTAATAAAAGGTAGCAAATCAAATAACATTGAGACAATAGAATGACATCAGACTAATAAAAGATAGCAAATCAAATAACATTGAGAAAATAGAATGACATCAGACTAATAAAAGGAAGCAAATCAAATAACATTGAGACAATACAATGACATCAGACTAATAAAAGGAAGCAAATCAAATGGCATTGAGACAATAGAATGACATCAGACTAATAAAAGGAAGCAAATCAAATAACATTCAGACAATAGAATGACATCAGACTAATAAAAGGAAGCAAATCAAATGGCATTGAGACAATAGAATGACATCAGACTAATAAAAGGTAGCAAATCAGATAACATTGAGACAATAGAATGACATCAGACTAATAAAAGGTAGCAAATCAAATAACATTGAGACAATAGAATGACATCAGACTAATAAAAGGGAGCAAATCAAATGGCATTGAGACAATAGAATGACATCAGATTGATGACAGGAAGCAAATCAAATAAAATTGAGACAATAGAATGACATCAGACTAATAAAAGGTAGCAAGTCAAATAACATTGAGACAATAGAATGACATCAGACTAAAAAAAGGAAGCAAATCAAATGACAATGACATTGAGACAATAGAATGACATCAAATTAATGACAGGAAGCAAATCAGATAACATTGAGACAATAGAGTAACATCAGACTTAAAACAGAAAACACAATGAATGATATTAGCACTATGTAACTTGAAGCTAATAAAGTGGTATTTATTTAACAAGTTTGTGACCGGCAACAAATAGAAAGTTACAAGATAAGACAAGCAGGTGGACCTAATTGTCAGGCTTGGAAGGTCACAAAGAGGACATTACAATCTAATGTACTTAACACATGTCACGTTATAGTTGTCTTTGTCAGACATGCAAATCTGTTTTATCTTATGTTAAATTATCAAATGTTAATACCTACTTCAGCATACTTGTTTTATAAACATGTTTAAATAATATAGTAGATGGATAACATGCAAACAGGGTATGAGTGACAGGACGTCACAAATGCAGCGCCAAAGAGAGTAAATTTAACGGCAGCTTAATTTTAATTTCTTTATATGTGTTTTATATGTGTTTTATTTGTGTACTATTTGTTCGTTGAAGAAGGCTCTTTGTCGAAACGTTCCTTCGCTGTTTTGTAACGTCTTGTCAGGCTCACTCATACCCTGTTTTTATATTTTCCATCTACTAATCTATAAGCCTGATTGCAGTTTCACCCACATTTTGTTCACTTAAATAATATAGGCTAAACATATCTTTTCATATATTTTCTTTTACAGATGTTCTTTTTATACAAAATATTATTGTGGCCTACGTTTATCCATGTTTATGTCTAGTCTTGAATCTTTATTAGAGTTTTAAATGTTGATAGAGTGTTGATAGAGTGTTGATAGAGTGCTGGTTTTCCTGGTTTCATCACGCAACTCATTCATGTCCGAATTTCAGACACGGGAAGAACGAGAATTTGTCTGTGGTTTCATCTTGCATGCTAAAAAAGAAGTGTTTTTTTTTCTTCTTTTGTTTATCCGAGGATTGTATTAGATTATCTTTGGGTTGTATTTCCAAGTTAGAATTAATAATTGATAATGTCATGTTTACCACAGTTACACTGATAATGTCATGTTTACCACAGCTATACTGATAACGTCATGTTTACCACAGCTATACTGATAATGTCATGTTTACCACAGTTATACAGAGAATCTCATGTTTACCACAATTACACTGATAATGTCATGTTTACCACAGCTATACTGATAATGTCATGTTTACCACAGTTACACTGATAATGTCATGTTTACCACAGCTATACTGATAATGTCATGTTTACCACAGCTACACTGATAATGTCATGTTTACCACAGCTATACTGATAATGTCATGTTTACCACAGTTATACAGAGAATCTCATGTTTACCACAGTTACACTGATAATGCCATGTTTACCACAGCTATACTGATAATGTCATGTTTACCACAGTTATATAGAGAATCTCATGTTTACCACAGTTACACTGATAATCTCATGTTTACCACAGCTATACTGATAATGTCATGTTTACCACAGTTATACAGAGAATCTCATGTTTACCACAGTTACACTGATAATGCCATGTTTACCACAGCTATACTGATAATGTCATGTTTACCACAGTTATACAGAGAATCTCATGTTTACCACAGCTATACTGATAATGTCATGTTTACCACAGTTATACAGAGAATCTCATGTTTACCACAGTTATACAGTGAATCTCATGTTTACCACAGTTACACTGAAATCCATACAAGTACCGAGTCATGTTCTGAGAGCATCTGCTTCAATAACATAAATCAATCAACGTATCGACAGCGCTCCATCAGGACATTCAGGTTGACAGGGGGATTACAGATTACAACGTCCGATTTAGACCAGTGGTCTCCAAACTAAAGCCCGCAGGCCAGATCCGGCCCGCGACGGCGTTTCAATCCCCACTCCCCCGAAAGTATATTTGAGTTTGCTTGATAAAATCAATGGAACCCGAGACGACGTGAGACAACTTAAATGTTAATACTACTTTTAGAATACTTGGAGATAAAGTTACACTCGGTTTGCTAATTCGGGATGCGGTTAGAAGGTTACACTCGGTTAGAAGGTTGCTAATTCGGGACGCTCTATTCATTCACTTCATCTTACATCAGCGAGCGTATTCTTTATGTACTGAAGCCAGTTCTTTCTGGTGTGAACTTTACTCGGGGACATGGACTTTCCAGTCTTTACTTGAAGCTTCTGATTCTATTTTCGGTGACTTGTATTATAACACAGTAGTGAGGTGACTCGGCCATGTTCAAGGCATGTTTCCGTTTTACAAGCACCCAAACGAAATACGTGTTTTTCCCACTTAAAATGATAGAACTTATTCAATTCACAGCTTTCAGATACAACCTCGCTGTGTTCAGTTTTCCTTTTTTTTTGTTCAAAATTTTATTCCACGTGAATAAACTGAATTTGAATCTTCCAGAAAAGGACAGCCAAAGGACGTCGGCAAAAAGTTGTCATTTTAAAAAGTTTCAAAGATATTTGTGCAACAATCCTCGAAGACGTGAAACTCGATTGCTCTCCAAAATTATTTGTGACTGGAAGATTCATTTTTTAAAAAAAAATGAATTTCAGATCTTGACAGACTTGACAATTACATTTTTGTTTTCTGTTCCTGAATTCGTTTAACTTTAACATCGATAATGTGCCCGTTGAGCGCGTTGATTCGCAAGCAAGTTGAGTGTTGAAAGAGAAGCACGGAGAGGAAAACTTGTTTAACGTGATGTTTGATTTCCGAAAAGGAAGAAATGTGTCAAAGGTTTGGTGTTAGTGTTTGGAACAACGTATGTCAGTCAGCAAACATTTTCAACAAGAGAGATGACTGGTGGAAATTGTTGAAATCATTTCTCTTGATTGGATGCGGCAATGTCAAACCAAACATTGATGAGCTCTTCAAATCTAAAAGTTGATGGTTCACAAATCTAGCGTTTATCCTGATTCCTTTGTGTGATTCGGATAAACGCACACCATCTTTTTGCTAACGTCACATTCTTTGAAAGCTTTATTCAATAAGCACATGTCTATTGTCTTTGTTATGCGTTGCACGCCACTCAGTTTTTTGTCTATTTTCCCCTCAGAGCTTTCGTTCCGGCTGGCAAGTATTGGACAAAATGATTATGTGGCCCACTCTCGTTATTTCATCTGCTATCCTGTGAGCCGTGAGAAAAGTTTGGTGATCGCTGATTGAGAGGAACAGGGAAGAAGATGAGTCCAATAATTGTGAGAGCACGTGCACTACGTTGTGTTTAAAATTAATGCCCTTTGCCAAAATGTGTATGGTCTTCTCCGATACGGAATGCTTTTTGCCTAGCTAATAAAACAAACCCGTAAAAACAAAGTTTTTGACTATAAATCCCTTATATATGAGACATAACTAACAGTATTGATTATTTTCAAACGTTTACAGACTGACACCGAGTGATGTCCCTTGTCTTTAATAAATGGGGGTGGGATGTGAGGGGGTGTCGGCACGACGGTCGGCGTCAACACGACGGTCGGTGTCAACTCAAACTCACGTGGAAGTGGGAGAAAAAAACAATAACAAACAGTGAATTTAAATTACATACCTCATATAAGGATAAACTAAAAATGCATTAATTTAATTACGGTACGTTCGATCGATCTGAAATTTTGATACGATGCATTGTTAGGTTAGACGGGTCCGTGTGCCAAATTTCAGTTCGATCGGATCATGGGAAGTGGGTCATTTTTGACTTCTGTTTTTCCGCCCGCCCGCCGAGCCCAAGACAGAGAGAGACGGCCGCGAAGTTAATATAAGGGATTTAAAAACAAATCACTCTGCCAAGCCTAAGAACTACTGCTGTATGATGTGCTAAAGAAATAATACTTGATGTCAAAAATATCTCTAGCTATCTCTTTCTCTAACTATCTCTGTCTCTATCTCTAACAAGTTAAATAGCTTGATTTCCTACCAAAGTTTGACGCTCTCTCTGTACATAAAAACATATTCCTATATGACATTGATGTCACGTCAAGAGCCCAATCTCTGTCATGTATAAACACTATTCCTATATGTCATTGTAAGTCACGTTAGGAGCAACATCTCTGTGTCACGTATAAAGACTATACTGAACTGACCTTCTATCTCAAGTTTCACAGCTTTGCGTCATATTTAAAAACGACTATTAGCTGCTAAATTTAATACTGCTGCTAAATTTCAAGGTTAAAAAAAACAACTATTGAACTATTGCGCCTGAAATGCCAACATAACAAAAGATACGAAAAGAAGGGGGAAAAACTATACACTGTCAGTGTCAAAGAGCATCCCCTGACTCCAGGGTCTGTTGTTAATTGGCTTCCGATTTTGGCATCACCAGAAATCTTAATACGGAAGGGGGAGAAAGTTAAAGCCTCCAGGGTAATAAATATTGGAAGAAATGTCTGCATTGCCTGTCAAGGATAGATTGAGACGTAATCGTTGATAAACCCGAGGGTTTGGTTACTGGGGCGTCAATGATAGCGTTAGCCAAGGTTTGGAACATCCCAATACACACATGCTACAGCTCGGCGGGTATACATGATATGCTTTACCTACTACAAATGTTTACATCGTAGTATATACACAAGACTGAATTAGGACTCACACATTGTACACCTTATATGCTATAGCTACTACACCTGTTCACGTCGTAGTTTATACACAAGACTGAACTTGGACTGGCACTTTCTACCCATGATAGGCTATAGCTACACCTGTTAACATCGTAGCGTATACACAAGACAAGTAGGACTCACACATTGTACCCATGATAAGCTATAGCTACACCTGTTAACATCGTAGTATAATCACAAGACTGAATTAGGACTCACATATTCTACACATGCAATAGATAATGATTATAAAAACAATAATAAATATAATAATTTGAGAACTTATATGGCGCAGTACTCCAGCAAGCAGCTGTGCTCACGGCGCCTCATATAAAAATAGTAATACAGATATTTATAAATATATTCAATTTAAACATTCATATACTAACTTTTTAAACTATATATATATATATATATAATGACATGATAGTACACAGACGCGACGTTTATCCGACAGAGACATTTTTTATAGTTCGTTTGGAAAGTAATGTTTGGTTTGAAAAGATGTGTCTTTGATGTTGTCTTGGAGGCCTTAGTAGAAGAAATACTGCAAATGTGTAATGGTAGAGATTTCCATTGTTTAGTAGGGACACAAACAAGAGAAAGACCTTTCGCCAAAGTTTTTGTGCGAGTATTAGGAACAAAAAGGGGGGGGGGAAGCAGAAGAGCGTAGCTGACAAGTGGGTGAATAGACAGAAAGATGTTCAGTAAGACAGGAAGGGATGAGTCAGAAAAGAAGTTGTGGACAACGGACAGTTTATAATCAATGACATTTTGATCTGACATTTGACATCGTACACATAGTACAATTATGAATACAAATATTTTAAATATTCTAGAACTATGACTAATAAAACTCCACAAATATTACTGCAATTAACATATAAAGTCAAGTACAATGTAGATCCGTCATTGAGCAAGTATTTGAACTTTGTACAAATCATTAGGACTGTGTTAATATTGATATAAAACCTTGTACTTAACTTCCCGTGCAATTATCGCGTCAATTTTTCCCATGAAACATCATCGAACGGGACTCATAACTAGGGATCTACCGATATGCCTTTTTGCCGATATTGCCGATACCGATATTACCGATATTTTTTTTGCCGATATGAGTACCGATATGAGTATTTGTTCGGACAAAAACCAGCGGTCATATTTGATGACGTCATTCTTAAATTTATCACTCGTAATTATTTATCTTTTATATTAGGGGACTACCGATATGCATTTCGCCGATATTACAGATATTTATTTCCGATATGACTAATATGAGTGCCGATATGAGTATTTGTTAGGACAAAAATAACAGCGGTCATATTTGACGACGGCATTCTTAAATTTATCACTCGTACTTATTTATATTTTATAATTAAGGGGTCTACCGATATCCAGTTTTGCCGATATTGGCCGATTTTTTTTCTCCCCGAAACGAAGTTTCCGATGTGTTTACAAGTTCCAGATCATGACCTACATAGGACTCATAACAAAACGAACCATCCTTTATAAAAATGTACAAGCAAAATTAGGAAGTCCTTTTGAAACTTCAACCTTGACTTATAATTATTAATTCTAACCAATAGTTTAATGGCTTTTGCACACGGCCACCTTTTATGAATGAAACAATGAGAACAAAGTAATAGTAATAAGTGAAAATGAGGTTGAAGGTTGAATGGTTGCCAATGACATCAAGTCTGCACACGGTACATTTTGTTATTCCATACGAAACGAAATGTTTTAGACATCTGCGATTCTGCGTGCATCTTTGCTGTTAGTATTAGAGCAATTACGTGAACATAATGTTTACATGTTATACATTTATTAGAGCAATTACGGTATACTTGGCATCGGCACTATTTACAAAGTATTTCTGAGTATACGAAAATCGGCCGATACCTAAACAATATCACAGCACATGGCACACAGTATCGTGGCTGCACATATTAATACTAGGACTCTTTTGACTATTTCAATACCGGTATCGGGGTCGATATATTAATTTGTCGAGATATTGTAAATCTAAATGATCGTTTTTTTGTTTCCGTTTTTTTTTGGGGTCAAAATGTCACTTATTATGAAATATCGGTGACGTCAATATCGGGACCTTTACATGCTACCGATACCGATATTGCCGATATCTAGATATCGGTGCCGATATATCGGCCAGCCGATATATCGGTAGACCCCTACTCATAACTCTATGAATATTGGATGAAGTCACAGACACGCAGTGTTAAATTATAGCCATGATGTCATTCATATTATTTCAAGTACCACACAGTCCTGCATGTGTGATGATGGTCGTATGTTATTTCAAGTACCACACAGTCCTGCATGTGTGATAATGGTATTTTATCTCAAGTATAACAAGTCCTGCAGGATGAGTGATGCTGGTATTTTATCTCAAGTATAACTAAGTCCTACAGGATGAGTGATGCTGGCATTTTATCTCAAGTATAACTAAGTCCTGCAGGATGAGTGATTCTGGTATTTTATCTAAAGTATAATTAAGTCCTGCAGATATTATGTTTCTCAAGTATCACATAGTCCAGCAGGATAAGTGATGATAAAATAGTCCAGCAGGATAAGTGATGATAAAATAGTCCAGCAGGATAAGTGATGATAAAATAATCCAGCAGGATAAGTGATGATAAAATAGTCCAGCAGATTGTGTGATGATGGTAATATGGTATTCAAGTATCACACACGCCTGCAGGATGAGTGATGGTATTTTAACATATTTAACAACCTAGACATACGTCACATAACTGAGTGATTTGATTATACGACAGACAAAATCAATGTCAAAAACACAAAGTGGAGATCACAATGTCAAAAACACAAAGTGGAGATCACCATGTCATTGACACCACTTGGAGATCACCATGTCATTGACACCACTTGGATATCACAATGTCATTGACACCACTTGGAGATCACCATGTCATTGACACCACTTGGAGATCACCATGTCATTGACACCACTTGGAGATCACTATGTCATTGACACCACTTGGATATCACAATGCCATTGACACCCATTGGAGATCACCATGTCATTGACACCACTTGGAGATCACCATGTCATTGACACCACTTGGATATCACAATGTCATTGACACCACTTGGAGATCACCATGCCATTGACACGGTCAATTTGAAAATTTCATCAGTGCCACATGGAAAAGTCATCAATATCATAAGAAAATTCCATCAGTATAACATGACAATCTGAACATCGATGTTTGTTTAGAAGTTTTAGAGATATATCCAAAACTCTCATTACCGTGAGCCCTCGTGTAAACAAACTTGAAAAATACAATTACATTTTAGCGGCGGCCATTATAGCCTCACAAAAATTTCGATCTGCTTAATTAAGATAAAAAATAAACAAAAAGAAAAACCAATATTCCCGAAGAGTGGTACCTCCTCCATTAAAGGTATGCCATGATAAACTATTATTTTTCTTCCAATTTCAGATTTATTATGCAACGAAATTTAAAGTAACACAAAACAAAAGAAAGTATTAGACATTTTAGTTACATGGTTGATTTATTTATAGAGCGTGCTAGAATCTTCAATCAGACATTGGGGATGGTAACTATATCATAGATAAATCATATAAACTGCGAAGATATAACATCAATAAATTAAATATCTGTTAGTTGGTTTTTTTTATTAATATTGTTATATATGACAAAACAGGCGATTAGTTTAGTGCAGGGGTCTCCAAACTACGGCCCGCGGGCCGGATGCAGCCCGCGAGGCACTCTGATCCGGCCCCTGAAGACCTTGTAATAATTTTAAAAATATAATATTTTTATCTGTATTTTACAATAAAAATTTTCGACTAACACTAGCGAAAGCAAACACTCAATTAGCGAAAAATGCAAGCCGGTTTCGCCATTTTTCAATTGCAATGGATGAATCGCTGGACAGCTGTTCCACCTCTGAACTGCTTGTGTTCATTAGAGGTGTGGATGAAGACATGAACATAACGCAAGAGCTGGCTTCTCTACATAGCATGTATGGCACAGCTACCGGAGAGGATATATTCAATGAATTGGGAAAAACATTTGTTGATTATAACTTGGACTGGACTAACTTGACTTGCTTGACTGTTGAGGGGGGAAAGAACATGAGTGGCATAAAGAAAGGCTTGGTTGGACAAGTGAAGCAGATATGTAATGAGAAACACATTCCACAACCAATGTTCCTGCACTGTATTATTCACCAGCAAGCTTTGTGTGCTAAATATGTGGACATTAGCAGTGTACTGAATCCTGTGGTGAAGATGGTGAATTTAATAACCATAGACAGTTCAGAGACATGTTGAAAGATACAGACACAGAATCGCAAGATTTACCATATTATACAGCAGTAAGATGGCTAAGTTGTGAGAAAGTTCTGAGTAGAGTATTTGAATTAAGAAAGGAAATACATGACTTCCTAGATAGTAAAGGAAAACCACAGCCATTACTGACTGATGAAGAGTGGGTATGGAAATTGGCCTTTTCTGCAGACATTACTGGTCATTTAAAATTTCTGAACCTAAAACTTCAAGGAGAGACAAATCTAGTTTCTGATCTATACAATCACCTAAAGGCATTCAGAGCTAAACTTGTCTTGTTTTTGGAACAAGTACAGACAACAACTTGACACACTTTCAGCAGTGCAAGGTCTTCATGGCTGAAGCAACAGCTGAGTTCCCCACATCATTTGCATGCGAGATCATCAAAGACCTCCAGCTGCAGTTTCAGGAGCGGTTTTCTGACTTGGATTCAAAGGCAGAAGAAGTTAGGCTATTTCAAAATCCATTTGAAGCAGATGTGGCCAGTTGCTCAGATGAACTGCAGCTTGAGGTGATTGATTTGCAAGCAAATGACTTCCTTAGGGACAAGTTCAAAGAAGGCTTTTGAGTTTTTACCAGTTTTTGCCCAAGGAAGACTTTCCTAATGTCAAGGCTTTTGCAAGGTGCCTTTCAATCTTTGGAACAACATACATGTGCGAACAGACATTTTCGAGGATGAAATACGGGAAGAACAATTTGAGAACTAACTTGTCTGATGATAATCTCAGGTCACTGTTGATGTTAGGGACATCAAATCTAAAGCCAGAAATATCTAATATTTTGGCATCCAGGAAACAATTTCACCATTCCCACTAATACATGTATTCATGTGCAGTGCATCAATGTATTATTAAATAATATTTAATATAACATTGAATAATATTAATATTATAAATATAATAATATATTAAATATATACTTAAAAACAATATGTATGTTTTGATTTTTTCTTATTTGGCCCCCAACCGCTGTTTTACAGTTAATCCGGCCCTCCGGCTGAAAAGTTTGGAGACCCCTGGTTTAGTGCATGCATTTTCAATTTTGAAATTAATTTTTTAAATCATTATTGCTATACACTTAAGTACGTTAATGTTCAGAATTACGGACATTTAACTTGGAGAATTATGTATTTAACAACTGGAAGGCAAGCTGTCAAATGCAATGTTTTTATAGAGCAGCTAAGTGTAACAGCCCCATCCTCAACCCACACCCTGAGCTATAATATCTAATCGTTGTTATTTATAAATATAGCCAATTTCTGGACAATTCTCTGCAATTAAATTCCACTAAAATTCTAGTCTATTTGTTCATTGCTGTTTTCTAGTCCTATTCAGACACTCCTTCACCCGACCCTTTCACCGTGTTTCTCTATAGTTTTGTTGTCAAGAAATCCATTAGCAGCGAGCAGCGCACATCTCCCCCTGGGGCCCTGACAAAGATAGAGTAATGGGCCTTGGTCCAACAAAACAGAAGCTCTTGGAGTAAGCTAATGTGAAACTCTGAGCGACATCATTCACCTCTCCATAGGCCGTGGCTGGTGATGTCAGCGGCGTTCAGAATACCAAGTAGTTGGGTTTTCATCTAGAATGCCAATGACATGGCTTACATCTAGACTGCCAATTATATGGCTTACATCTAGACTGCCAATTACATGGTTTACATCTAGACTGCCAATTATATGGCTTACATCTAGACTGCCAATTACATGGTTTACATCTAGACTGCCAATTACATAGTTGACATCTAGACTACCTCTTACGTGGCTCACATCTAGACTGTCAATTACGTAGTTGACATCTAGACTTCCAATTACATGGCTCAAATCTAGGCTGCCAATAACATGGCTTACTGACAACGTCCATTTTCACTGTCAAATAATAATAACTTGAATAAATTGTAAGTATATAGTTGGAAATATTTCAAATTTGATTGGCGTAGATTATAGTAAAAAATTAACTTTTAAAATTAAATTAGAGCCAATCCATCATATCTAAACTTTTAAAATACGCTGGGTATCACTGTTATATTTGAAATAGTAGGTTTTGTTCTTATTTAATGTATACCTTATAAATAAATGCTGGGTATCTGCATAAACCAAGTATAATGATCTAATTATCTATGTACACTATGTCAAAATAACACTTAATGTGTCAAACAGAATAAACAAGACAAATAAATTCATTATGGGATAAAAGCCCAGTGTCAGATCTACATCTAAGATTGAGTGTGATAAAAGGATGAAACATTAATTAAGTGATGACAAGATGGGTGAAACTGAAAGACTGGATAAGGTGTACTTTCAGAGTAAGGAATTGTGTGATTGGTGAGTGGATAAGGTGGTCTCTAATGGTGAGTAGATGGATAGATGGTGGGTGAGTGGATAAGGTGGTCTATAATGGTGAGTAGATGGATAGATGGTGGGTGAGTGGATAAGGTGGTCTCTAATGGTGAGTAGATGGATAGATGATGGGTGAGTGGATAAGGTGGTCTCAAATGGTGAGTAGATGGATAGATGGTGGGTGAGTGGATAAGGTGGTCTCTAAGGGTGAGTAGATGGATAGATGGTGGGTGAGTGGATAAGGTGGTCTCTAATGGTGAGTAGATGGATAGATTGTGGGTGAGTGGATAAGGTGGTCTCTAAGGGTGAGTAGATGGATAGATGGTGGGTGAGTGGATAAGGTGGTCTCTAATGGTGAGTAGATGGATAGATGGTGGGTGAGTGGATAAGGTGGTCTCTAAGGGTGAGTAGATGGATAGATGGTGGGTGAGTGGATAAGGTGGTCTCTAATGGTGAGTAGATGGATAGATTGTGGGTGAGTGGATAAGGTGGTCTCTAAGGGTGAGTAGATGGATAGATGGTAGGTGAGTGGATACGGTGGTCTCTTGGGGTGAGTAGATGGATAGATGGTGGGTGAGTGGATAAGGTGGTCTCTAAGGGTGAGTAGATGGATAGATGGTGGGTGAGTGGATAAGGTGGTCTCTAAGGGTGAGTAGATGGATAGATGGTAGGTGAGTGGATAAGGTGGCCTCTTATGGTGAGTAGATGGATAGATGGTAGGTGGGTGGATTAGGTGGTCTCTTAGGGTGAGTAGATGGATAGATGGTGGGAGAGTGGATAAGGTGGTCTCTTAGGGTGAGTGGATGGATGAATGGTGGGAGAGTGGATGTGGTGGTCTCTTGGGATGAGTAGATGGATGAATGGTGGGAGATTGGACGTGGTGGTCTCTTAGAGTAAGTAGACAAACGGTGGGTGAGTGGATAAGGTGGCCTCTTAGTGTGACTGGTTGAATGGTTAATGGGTGAGTGGATAAGGTGGTCTCTCTTAATGAGTAGTTGGATGGATGGTGAGAGGATAAGGTAACTCTCGGGGTGAGTTTCTGTATGCATGGTGGATACAGAGGGCTTTCATTATACTGATTTGGGTGGATGGATATGGTGATGGATCCCTTGTAAAAGGAGAGAGTTGAATGGTGAGAGAGTGTTGTAGGTGGGTGTTGTAAGTAGGGATGTGACGGAGCTGATGAAAATCCACATCCGTCGGATTTGGCAAATATAAATCCGTCGGATTCGAATGGGGATGCGGATTTGGTCAACACTTGGCTAAAAGGGGGTATAGCAAGGTGTCAGTCCCGGATGAAAACAATGTTTGGCGAGAGGGGTGTATCTAAAATATGTTCATGACCAAATACGGCGTCTAATCTATGGACAGCTGAGTAAGGGTTCAGGAGTTTAGTTTTATCTGTTTTCTTTATTTCGGGTTTTCGGAAGTCTCTAGGTTTTTTAATTTTAGTTACGATTTCTACAGCCGTGTTTGATCTGAAAACAGTAATTTTTCAAATTCAAATCCAATGGAATTTTTTTTAAAAATCCGTCGGATTCGAATTTGCTAAAAAAACGTTGAAGTTCGAATTTCGTCGGATTCGAATTCGAACTTTGTCACATCCCTAGTTGTAAGGTTGATAGGGGCTAAATAAATAAGTAGAGCCTATGAGGAGTATTGAATATTAAGTGAATGGATGAACACATAAATTAGGATTTGTTTCGAGTCAATGCGTTTGGCACAGGAGGTAGGAGAAGAGTAGATGGTTAGAGGATAAGGAGGACACATGGATTAGGAGTGAGTTGGATTTTAGGTGAATGGATAAGGTAGGCACTGAGAGGTAGCTTCCGCTATGGATTTTGTGTGAGTTAATAGGGTGGGAGCTGAATAAGGTAAATAGGTCCTAGTGCGATGCCAGATAAAGCAAAAGAAGATGTAGTTCATGGAGGTAAGACGGCAGGTTAAAGAGTTTAACATATATTGGATTTTACACGCACAATAAAAAACCATTGATCAGTATAAAGTAGTAGAATGTTGCAAATTATTTACACAAAATGTATCAAATTTTAATAAATAATCTTTAAAAATGTGTTTGGTTGTAAAATAACATTGACATGCATACAGAATGGAATCTTACCTTTCTTCAAACAGGAGATATGTTGCAGGGAAAATTTTGTGCAGCGAATTGCGAGATCTAACAGTTTTCTTCCACACTTTGAAGTGTTGAGATTTTTTCCACACAACTTGCAGACTTCTGTGGAGTGTTCAGTCTGATTCTGTACAGAAAATGTATATATTTATCATTTAAATTTTATTAAAATTATAACAAAATTTTTAATTCTTCAATAAATTTAGAAGTATTGCTCTACAGTGCCATTCACAATTTCACTATTAACTTTTAAATTAGACCAGAGGTAAATATTTAGTACCATTATTAAACATGATTTTATTTCTACTATTGATCAATTAAAAGTTGAAATGTGAAATGACATTACTATCTGGCACCGACATAACACTCATCTCAACGACTACAGCCTTCAGGAATGGGTCAATATATTCTATCACTTACACATGTTTAGTATAAGCATTTTTTTCTGTGATGGAAATTGAAAAAATATCACACAGGAGAAATCGTACTGATGCATAATTGCAGACCATCATGCATGACAGAAGATTACACTACAAACAAAAACAAAAGAAAAGTGTAGACAAAAAAAAATTTCCAACATCCAGCTCAGACAAATTTCAATGTATTCTACCTTCAACTTGAGGTCAATTTTAATTGTTCAAGAGAAAATAATAAAATATTTATCTGACTCAGCTAATTGCTAACAACTTATTTGATTTTTTTAAATTTCCAAAATTAGGTTAGGTCTAATCCAAACCTTATCCCATTGCTCTTTTTAATACTATTAAATATTGATTAATAATTAATTGAATAAAAAATTGCTGTAATATTAAATACAGTCAAACCTCTCACTACAAGCACCTCTCATAACGAGTTTTTCGCATAAGCAGCAAACTTTTCTTTGAAAAAGTTGCTCCCTTAACGAGTGAAGATTCGCAAAAGTGACACAGAAAGGGAAAGTCCATTTTTCCTGGAAATTCATTTGTGAGCTGGCACTTCCGCCACGATGTATTATTCTGTGTTAAGCACTCGGCCTGTTAGCGTATTGTTTTCATGTGTTATCAACCGCTTTTACAAATTTTTTATTCAGACAGTTTTCTTAATTTTTTTTATGTGCGAGGTGTAATAACCTGTGTTGAAATGTCTTCGAAAAGAAACTAAACACAAGAAGAGGGGGAAAAAAAACGTTGAAATGAAACAAAAAACCATTGAAAAGCGAGAACTAGGCGGCTAATCTAGTGCGCAACTATAATCGGCCAACATCAACGATCTGCACTATTCTCAAGAACAGTTAAAAGAGATGGATGCTTCAAATGGAGTGTCGAGAATGTCTAAGAAACGGTTACGACATATTTTAGTAAAATTTTGAAGCGTCTGCAAAAATAAATGTTTTTGAACAGTTTTCTAGTTAAAAAGGAATAATTACTTGTCATAAATTCATATATTTGTTTACGTTTTTTGTTTCAAATCTAAATTGTACTCTAGTTCTTTCACGCTTTAACAATTCATAAGTAATTTTATTTGAATGTTAATAAAATTATTTGAAATTTTTTTGTTTTGAATCAGCATGGAACCGATTATCATATTTTACTTTGATTTGTATGGGAAAAATTGTTTCGTATAACATGTGTTTCGCTTAACGAGTAAGACTCTGGAATGAATTAAACTCGGTTTGACTGTAAATATTTGTCAATAAAATATAATTACAGTCGAACCCACTTAACTCAAGCTCGGTTAACTCAAGCCACCCTACTAACTCGACGTTTTTTATTGGAACCGCCAAATTCTCTCTTTGTATTAGCAATTTCTCATCGGCTAATTCGATTTTTTTTTAAGTCGCCGAAACCTAATACCTTGAGCACAAAAGAGGGCCAAATTTGCAACTTAACGTTGGTTAGCTCGATCCTCGTCGGTTCGCCTAGCAATGCACTCTGGCATTTTTAGTTCAAAACAGTGTTGACCTCTCGCTTTCTTCGAGACTTCCGCTTTTGTGTGATTCTACGAGATTTCAATAAAAATTACCGGATGTTTTGCGTGTGTGAATTATTAGTTCGTCGTGTATCCGTGGAGTATGTATTCACCCGAGATACTGGA
This sequence comes from Ampullaceana balthica, assembly GCA_944989445.1. Lineage (NCBI taxonomy): Eukaryota > Metazoa > Mollusca > Gastropoda > Lymnaeidae > Ampullaceana > Ampullaceana balthica. Next base: position 994,648 of record CALYLW010000066.1, on the reverse strand, counting down.
AAATGGGGTTAGAGGTCGTTAATCGTCATTATTTCGCAGTGCATGTTATATTATTATTAAACTTAATTCATTCTCTGATGCATTAATCATTTTATTTTTTAAGATAAACGAATATCTTTAGAAATGAAAATAAAGGTTTGTATCGAGAATCGACGGTGGTTTTTATTTAATTAAATAAAGAAATTATTATTCTTTTAAAAGTTTGTTGTTGCTTTGTTACCAGTAAGATACGTGACTGTGACTAACACGCGCGTGACGATGAAAAAACATTTTCTTAATATTCCAGTACATGTATATATATATATATATAATATACACGTCATCACTTTTGTAGGTCAAATTCTGATAAGGAATGATTTTTTTAAAAATTCGTTTAGAATTAGTTGCCGGGCGAGGTCTAACACACAGCCCACAGCGTGCTGTGATCAACGGTCAAGGCCGCAATAGTTTTATTTATATTACAAGTTTGATTGACTGAGGAAATTCGAGAGCGTTCTGATAGTAACAGACATCCTGCACGTCAAAAGCATTAAACTTAAAATTACCATATTGATCGTTTTTTTATTTTTTTTATTTGCTGATTTAACGGCAAACGCGAGCGGCCATGACATGCCATGCCACACGCGGCATGGGACGAGGCGAGGCGAAAAATTTGAACTTTTAACGCATGCGCAGACAATTATAAACTGGTAACTTTTTTTTTATGAAATGAAATCGAAACATGACCACAGAGACGTAATCAAAGTCCTTTACTTCGGCATATATATATATATATATATATATATATATATATATATATATATATATATATATATATATATATATATATATATTAAAAAATTCCCGATTAGTCATAAGTTTCCCCAACTTTCAAGGCCGAGAATATTTTTTTAAGAATTCCCTACTTTTTCACGTTTTCCTGAGTGGGAACCATGGTTATATTTAAACGGTTCTTAAAAACGAACGGTCATTACAACCTTAGGAAAGAGTGAAGAAATATTAGGGCTCCGATACGATTCCGATTAATCGTCCCATCACTAATTAACGCACATCATGTACATAAAGAAATTTCAAGCACGTTAATATTTTGCCGCCATATTGGATTTTGTTTTAACTCAATCATCGGTTATCTCGACGCCATTTTTCATACCCCAACGCCGTCGACTTAACCGGTTTCGACTGTATAACATATAATTATGAACCTGTTTATCACCAACTTTAACTTTAAATGTAAAGCAAACAATAACAATAAATGGGTTTTCTGTTACAAATTACACCACAGTTTTCACAGAGACTTAACACTAAACCAAAACCCATATTTCTTTTTTTTTACTAACTACAGCTAACAGTATATATAGAGTATAGGCCAATTAATTTTTTTTTCATGTTTAAATTTCCTCTTGTCTGAAACTGAATGCTTGTTTGTCCTGTTCACCCCAAAGCCAAAACCTCAAATGAAAGTTTAAGTTTTAGACATATTATATAGGTGCAATAATTTAAATAAGTAAATTAGTAATTTCTGATTCATATCATTAGTGGGTAATCCTGCAGTTTCTACACATATATTATTTCACAGCGAAATTTAATTTTCTCTTGAGAACTTACATCTTTAATTTAATTAAATGCATTATTATATGTTGTATTTTATTATAGCTTCTGGTAGAGCAGTCTTATCTTGTAGTATGTAGAAAAGGACCTTGATTTGATGATCTACAATAACAACACGGATATTCAATGTACATTTGCAGAAATTACCTATAGCCCGCTCATAAGCCGACCCCCCAACTTTTCCCCCTAGATTTTATCCAAAAAAGCTCGGCTTTACTTTACTTTAGAACGAGTATTATATAGTTATACAGTACAAATTAGTATTAGCGCTTTAATAGCTAAAATACAACATATATCATATAAATATAATAATGCAGTTAATAAATTAAAAGTGTAAGTTCTCACGAGAAAATTAAATTTCGCTGTGAAATAATATAGCCTACATTTAGAAACTGCAGGATGGCCCACTAATGACTAGTGATATTAGTAATTAGCACTCATTATTATTTATTAGTTAGTAAGTTTATAAACTGTTTATTAGTAAATAAGAATTATATTTTTATAAGACTTATAATATAATATATTATACTTATAATTAAGTATTATAAGTTTTATTTTAGTTTTATAAGGCATAATAAGGCAGGCTACTCACTGAACTCACTCTTACTTAGACTTTACATTTAGATCTAACCGGTACTGCTATATTTTACGTCCAACAATAAAAATACCAACTAACCTAACATGGTTAAATGGTAGCTTTCTTCTCAGTTTAGGTTATCCCAATTATAGCATAAGCTTTTGTTTTGGGAACTGCTCCTCCTTTGCACAAATTTGTTGTATTCGTCTGCAACCTGGAAAGTTTCTCTTCCGGTTGCTATTTGTAAGGTCGCTAACTGTTGTTTTGTTGTTGTTTTGGTAGCAAAAGAATATCAAAGTTAACCCCCTTTTACCAATGTAAATTATTTTTTATAATTTTTTTAAAAATCTTATTACTTGCTGATCTGTCGTGATTTGCAACGCAACGATCTCTGAAGTAATGAAATTTAAATAAACCAATGAGTGGAATTTTTTTTAATGATGCAGAAGTGTACTAAACAACTTCATAAAGTTTCATGATGATCGGATGAATTATAATATTTAAACTTTAATTACAAGTTTACAAGCACAAGAAAAAAAAAGCGCTATTTCAAAGGCACTGGTCCCAAATGAATGATAAAGTGATATCTTTTTTTATTTCCTAATATATTGAATTGACATTGTACTAAACAATTTCCAAAGTATCAGTGCGATCCGTTGCATAATATTTTTTTTACTGCTTAGTTTAGAAAATACTGACAATAAAGACCCCGACCCCCCCCAGAAACAACGAAAGATGTAAAATTCATAAAACCTTTTAATTGCAATCTGCATCATGAAGGATAGCGTATTAATATTTGTCGAGATCGTGTAAAATCAAACTGGCAATAACCTCGTAAAATTTTTCAAAAAATATTTGGGGCCCCCGGCCTCGAAGGAATGGAAATTTGGAGTACATGTAGTTCAATCCATATTAAAATGGGCCAAATGTGTGTACTAAGTTTGGTAAAGATCCATCCAATTACTGTATCAGGTATCAAGAAGTTTAACATAATTTGTATATAGCTCATACAAGTACAAGGAAAAAAAATGTTGGGCTCACATCCCCTGAGTGGTAATTTTTTGTTTAATGTCAGAAACCTCCTCAAGACTGGATATAAACCATGGATAAGCATTGGACGCAATAATCTTCAATATAGGAGTGTCTGTTACAGACAGGATACATGTATTGAACTTACCAGAGTCTCATGGCAAATAATATTTAATGAGTAATAACCCACATTAAGGGTCACATGCTCAATCAGCCCAAGAGTTAAAACTCAATCTGGATCATGTTGGATATATTTGCAATAACATCAAGATCGATTGTGTAAAATGGAACTGGGAAATAAAATTCAAAATGTATTAGGAAAAGTTTCATGGCACTCAGATGAATGGTGTTGTAAGGCATTAAGGACAGACATTTATTTGGGGTTAATGAGCTGTACAATTTAAAATGTTTAATTCTCTTCTACCTTTTGAGAGCTGCTTTGGTAACCTTTTAAAACTGAATAGTTTAATTTTTATTAATTCATGATTAAACATTACCATTTTTTTTGGCCATATTATACCATGTAGTAAGTAAATTAAGAACACTTCATATTGTGACATTATGTAAACTTAATCTAAATACATGTACTTGTGTTCCCTTCATTGTACTGATGAAGGCATTATCAGAAACTTTACTTGTATATTAGTCTATTAATTAAGATTTAATTTTGTTGATTTGCTCACACAACTTATGTGTGTATCTTGAATTGTTTAAAAAGCTTTATGAGTCATTTGATATACATATATGAAAGTAGCTCAAAATTTAGAAGTACATGTAATTTAAGAAATTGCGTTTGTAAGCTAGAGCCTGTTATTGAACTACTATGTTTGGGGACCCGTGAACATTGAGGTAAATTTTACTTTTGAGGATATTTTACTTTCAGAGTTTCAACAAATGATGTACAAGCAATAAAAATTTTAAAACTTGTTATTCATAAGAAAACAATACACAAAAAGAAAAAGACAGAACATTATGTAAATAGCATTGCATCAGAATATTTTTTTAATTTCACATTATCATTTTAATTAATCATCAATTATCAACATAAAATGCAAGGAAGAAAAATTCAGACAAACACTTTTGACCATGGTACACAATGACACAAGCTGGCCGTTGTAGACTAACAGAACAAAATGGCAGGTAACAGTAATGTGTAGTTATGTTCTGGTTATAAAATTCTTATAATGCTAAATCATACAAGGACATAGGAAGCTTTTTGCTCCTCTGATGTTTAAATAAATTTTACGTTCATAACATAGAAAATTGTTGAGAAATGATCTATGACCAGAAAATTTTAAAACAAAAAACTTTAGATGTTATGACTGGTTTAAGTTCACAGCTGCCATTTTTATACCAGTACAAGTTGTTTTTTTTTAATTTTTACTCTAGTACAAGCTTTTAATATCAATACAAGTTTGAGTTTGTTTAAACCTGTACATAATTTTATTTCCACTGCTCACACTATCTATCAATTATGCAGATATTTATGCAACATATCTAAACCATTACAGGACAATATTAAATCTGCATGGCCAGATACATTTGCACTCAACTGTGGCCACTAAAAAAACATAGAACATGCTTTAAAAATAATCTCCTAGACAGGAATTATATATCTATAATATATATGTAGAATAGTAATACAAGTAATTTACCCATCATTGATAAACAAACAAACAAAAAATTAAATAAAGAATTTAATAAATCTAATACATAAGAAAATCTTTAAAGTAATTTAACCTTGAAATGAAGCTAATTTTCACCCAGAAATTAAAAAATTTAAAAAATGGAAATAACAACAGATAAACTCAGATTTATTTATGTTAGTAAACTCTTAAAATACAAAAATAAATTTGTTATTGTAGTAAATTTTTACTATAGCTTAACTTAATGACACAAATCCATCCTATTAATTTATAGCTTTAAATTTTGTCTGTGATAAAACTGAACTCTTTAATGAGAGAAACAAGAGTGAGAATAAATGAAAAAATTAAATAGGAATAAACAATAAAACATACAAGTCTTAATATCTGCACTGATGCTGAATATAATTGGTTATTTATGTTAAAAATGACCGACAGCCAGTCAAACACACAACTGCATGCTTTGTAGTTTCAGAGCCAACAATTCTATACATTAGTAATATACACACTCAAACTTCTGGCCTCATCTGGGAACAAAAATCTTTTATGTATTTATAATCAATATTTGTAAAGTTTGATGGGAAGTTAATTGAATGCCCTCCTTGGTCTGAGATTATCAATCTTTTACGGTATATTTAAAATAATTTCTGGTCATAAATCAAAATTTCACTTTTACCACAAATTAATGAGAAAAAAAGGCAGCCCAGAGACTCAAATGCTATTTGGAGGCTTATTATTTATTTATATGATTTTTTTTTAAAAGACCAAGATTAAAAAAGCAACTCAAGGCCACTAAAGGAATATAAAAAGGTTGCTGACTTTGCATCCAGTCATGATTATTTCAGGTTAACACAAATCTCGCTAAACATCTAACAAATTAAACATACTTGGGTGGATATAGGGTCTGACTTTAACTCAAATATAACAAATTCTTGGTTTATTCTTCAAATGGTAACTCAGGCAAACACTTTTAATACATTGATAACTGATATAATACCTCAAAGCCCATTCAAAAAGAGCCACACGCCGCTGCTATCACAGATGCCATGTATGTTTAGAGTCACCACAAAAATGAAACCTCTCTTTTAACTGCAATCAGTTTCTTAGAGAAGAATGAATTGTTCTTTTAAAATCAGTTGTAACTTACACATAATGCCTACATTTATTTGGTGTTAATTTTAAATAAAGAGATGGTTAATTTTTGTGATGAAACAACACACACATACAAGGGGCTGGGACCATACCCACTACAACCACATTAGACCCATAGTACTAATATGAATGGTTGAGAAAACATGCTTTCACCTTTTTAAAAGCATGTTTATCATTTGAATGCAGGTCCATGTAAATAACGACACACCAATCTCAATTACCTCAGACACATTCATGCACTTTTTTAGACAATATCACACCAACAGACACACACCATTCGCAAATATATGCCCAAATCACCACATAATTTATAAAACAATTTTAAAATCCGAAGACAAACCAAACTATTTATATATATATATAATACAACAGACGGCGGCCATCCACTGATGAATAAGCCTGTCTAGTGTCAAGAGTAAAATCCTTGGCTGAAGGAGCTCCACTGGGCAGGATGGAATGCCCTAGTTCAAGAAATGGGATGGGACGGGGGGGGATCAGGAAGGGACAACCTACTTCATATCTTCTGTATTTTCTCTCCCTTGATAACGGGGTTATTCTTACGGATCTCCTCCTGTCCCTTCTCCTTAAAATCAAAAGTACAATCATGTGTGTCTGAGTAGCGATGTAAACTACAAAACAACTTGCCGCAGTGGCACACAAAACCTGAAAAAGAAAAAAAATTCTTATGAAATGTTAAGCCATTATAACATTATAAAGATAACTAGTAAAAACATAAGTGTACTTCATGTATATAGATTTAAAACATATGAAACTATTTAAATAAACAGGAGTGAGTCAAGATAATGACGATGGGTAATATAAGCATTAGCACTTTTCATTTTGACTTACTGTGGTGATTTTGTTTCTATTCTATATTATTAACAAATTCTGAGCTGAAAGCAATAGCATCAAGTAAAGGCCTATTTCAAACCCTTCAGTTGCTATGTAATGAGTAAAATATTTAATTGTTATTGGGAAAAATTCCAACTAACCTGTGAGTCCAACCTTTTTCCGACACTCCATGCATCTATTCTTTTTGGGTCTTTTATTCTTATCAGCTTCACTGATGCTATCACCTGAGCACATGAAGATATTAAGAGAAATTTTACCAATCTATGTGGTCAAAAAAAAATAATGTGATATAACACATAACAATATAACAGAAATATTTTCATTGTGATCTCCCTTGAATTAAAAAAATGGTGGAATTCCTATGCTTGTGCATGTTTTCACTGAAAAATTTTTTTTTAAGCAGCTGTTAAAATTTGCTTAAAAATAAGGATTCTCAACCCGGCTCATCAAGTAAGAGGTATTGTTTTTTTTTATTAAGATTCAGATAGTAAGTTTCAAATTCTTGATGAATCAAACACCTAGTACTAGTATTTTAATTGACAATGAAGTTGAAAATAAATCTTCTCATGAACAACTAGCCCCACCCCAAACTATTGCCTCGATACGCCTAATATTTTAACTACAAGTAATAATGTAGACAATATAGTCTTCATTTGAAAGCTGCTAAACTTGGCATTAAGACAAGTGAAATTTAGATAGTACCAACTAATAATTTCTATCTGCAACACACGGACTAGCTTTCAGTTAAGCAACCCAATTTTTAAAATTTTATTCATAGGTTTAAAAGATATTCTAAAACGCAGGAAAATACAAAAGTTAATTAAAATTATAATTTGCTTTGATTCGACTCATTTGACACCAAAAAATGAAATGTGTGTGACACACTAATTTGAATGTATTTAAGATTTTAGGACTGGTTAACAGTTAACAACCTTAGTCTATAAAACATTGATAGCAAGAATTTATTCACCTCTTTACCCCCTTCACACAGCCATTGTAAGTTTCCAATGGACAGATAGAAAATGGAAACTTTAAAAGCCTTGCCAATTTTCAAAAGTTGTATTGTTTCACAATGCTCACAAACAAAAAACCTGGGAAAGGACACTAATTTTAGCTCGACAAGAGTTCTTACCATCTGGAGAACCAGCATCCTCATCTTTTGTATCACTGCACGAGGCTTTGGCGGATGCCACTGTGGGACTGGCTGTTTCAATGGCAGAACCCCCGGCAGCCCCAAGTTTCTCAGCCAGCTTCTCAGAGAATTTATCACTATTTGAGTTGCTGGAAGTGTTCACATTCATTTCTACAAAAAAAAACAAAAGAAAACATGATTAGAAATAATAACTACAATTGAAATTTATTTAAAAATCGACTGAAAGAGAATTAAAATTAAATTGTGACTACATTTTTTTTTAAATTTAAACTGAACTGTACTTCAAATGATAGTCTGAAATGTTGATCTGGTTAAGGGACTCATAGCTACAATATTTAAATTACTAGAAGAAAATATAAAATTTCAGCACTTTATAAAAGAATCTATATCAATTATAAAAATCTGATGATATAATACTGCAGGGCAAAAGAGAAAATGTAAAATGACCATGAATTTTCTATCCCTACTGTTAACAGATTATGTAAGGTAAAATTGTATTTATTACTTTTATTTTTTTTTAAATGCCAGGAGATTACCAGGACATATACCTTGAACTTCAAGAGCATGTAGGAACCCCAAAACATTTCACCAGCCCTCACCCCTCAATTTGACAGACCAGAATATAGATAGGTGAGGAATTGGTGTTTAAAATAATGTTATTCACCCTGCAAGAAGGTAATGCATCTATGTACAATACACACATAAGATAAACAAACCTCCTAAGGATGTTTTGCTTAGGGCAGCGGCCACTGCGTCAACATCATTCTCATCACCACCACCAAGCACAGAAGATCTGCTGACAGACGGTGTGGCTGCTGGTGACTGGACAGCTGTTACGGGTGACTCATTCTGCTGGAGTTGCTTTAAATCCTTATAGCATTTGGAGCACATACCATCAAATGCCTGGGCTGCGTAAAAGCCACAGCCATTTCTACAGAAAATGGATGTGGCCATATTCTGGTTGCCATTTTGTTCCATAGACATCTTAAGCAAGTTTTTTCAGTCACCTATTAAATATTCAAAAATATTAAACTAAATTTTAGTTTGAAATCTACTTTAAGCACTACTTTCTTTAACACAAGCAAGGTCAAGTGTAAAAAAAAATTTTTACTCATAAACTTTAATATGTAAAAACTTAACTAGTCAAAAATAAATAAATAATGAATTAATGTATTAATTGACTTGAGAATAATTGTCATAGTCATACTGATCATTAACTTTCATCAATTCAAAGCAATTGTTGGGTTATTGTTATCATTTATCTGTATCTTTTAAAATATAATAAAGCTATTATTTCGAGGTGTCTATGTTCACTGAAGTGTCTATGTTCACTGCAGCAACGTATCTAGCAAAAGGGGCTCTGATTTGGATCACAGCGACAGCAAAAATTCATTAGGTTCATGGTGAAAAAACCCAAATTCAGTCCAAAAAAGGAATTAATATACGTCATAAAAAGTCGCCTATCTCCTCAAAATCTATAGTTCATGGATTTTTAAGGATGCGGAGGATGTTAAACATAATGTATGCACATGAAGTGTCTTTGTGGTGCCATTGGTGATGGCTTACTATCAATTTTAATATAATTATAAAATCCTTTTTCTACCAACATGTTTTTTAGATGGACTTACAAATTACCTAGGCTATCTGACTATCTCCGAGGGAAAATGCAGTGTTTTAGTTTTGAGATTAATATATTTTTTAACAGCCGTGTACTTAGGCCAAGCCCCATAGTTTTGCTAGGTACTACTCTGCGTTTTACTTCTACTTCTAGGTACACCATCATATTTAAGTGTAGTAGTATGTAGTTGTAGTGCCTGCCAAACATTTATATTAAGAATTTAATAATGTAATATATATGAGACTCCTTTTCTAAAACCATAGTGTCCATAGTCATAGTGGAAGTAGAAAAACCAATTGCCAATTGTATGAACTGTAACTTTTAACTGTCTTAAACCATGATGCCATGAAGTATTAAACCCTAAAGTTAAAGAGTTTTCAAAAGCAAGCAATCCATACAACTTACCAATTTGATTATGTTTTAGTGCCACTAAAGGCCCAGAATGGTTTATATTTTGAACCTATGTCCTGAAAGCTATCAGTTTTCCTGTGGGCCTTATGCCAAGAACAGAAGACGATAAACTTGATAATCTAATAGGATTCCTATTTTTCTCGATCACTTGATGTAGTGGAGGAAGTCGATGATGACGCAGCTTGAGTCCGTGTTAGCCAGCCAGATCCAAGGTGTGGTTGGCTAGAAACAAAGACAAGATTTAGCCTATTTTAAATTAAAAATTAGTCTTAGAACATTACGGTAAACAATTAACGAATAGAAAGAAGAGACATAATAATATTTTAAATGTTAGAATACTTTCATATATAAAGATTAAATGCAACACCTATATTCAAGAAAGTCAAGAACATCGACATTAAGTGATGTGAACTTGCTACTTTCTTTCTACTTTACTATTCCGTCTTCCTGAAAAAAGCAAGATGGCTACCAAAGAGAAGTCGGATATTTCCGGTTATCTTAATAATTTTGTCGTTTCTAGAGAATACTGTCTCTTTCATAGTTCTTCACTCTAACATTTCTGTTGGAAACGCTTCGCTTATACAAGTTATTTAAAATCGAAGGCGTAAAACAAAATCATGCCTTACGTGGGTTTGTGCTCAAAGTCACTATGTCACGATCTTTGATTATCGAAATCACGTGACAGACTCTTCGTATTTCATTGGCCTAAAAATAAATTAAAAAGAAAAGATTTACTTCCCTTGTGTGACGTCAGGGTACACACGATTTATTTTAAGAACGGGGATAGCCCACATTTTGTTGAATGAAAACTTTGACTCATTGCATCAATGACTTGTCAGGGAGCTGCGTGGAAAATAATCAAAATGTTATAGCATCTATTTCGAACAAATTATCGATTCACAAAATAATAATGAAAATAGAAATAATAGGTAACAGGTATAGGACTTATATTGCATGTAATCCTAATTTTTCCTTTTTTTTTGTGTGTTGTTCAAATTTTAATGTGGTCGAGAAAAAAAGTAAAAGCCACAGGTGATAGCAACTACTATTAGATCTAAATTTAGTAAAGTAAAGTAAAGAAATAAAATAGAACAAATTATGACGTCTTTTGATTCTATAATTGTTTTTGAGAATATGATACAATTATCAGTTATAGGTTACCTTTGTTAAATACGAACATTGGGTTAAACGTAAACGGTGAAAATTATTTTAAAATAACAGTATTGTCGTTATGGCGGTAATGTTTCCTAAATTTCATATAACAATTTTTTTTCCATAAATTCTGAAACTACACTTTTCTTTGCATAAATCACACAAGGCTCGAGTGTTAACCTACATATTTTAATTTTGGCTTCACTTTTTCTTTACGATACAGACTTCGTCTATATATATTTTTTTTCCTTCCTTCAAATTGTATTGAAATGTTTGTTGGATTATGAGTATGAATAAAGAAGACCTATAAGCACACTTATCAATGAGAAGTAATAAAGTATGCACAAGTCTTCTTCACATATTTTTATTCAGTTCAATGCCACAGCTGTTGATACTTAAAATATGCAGGCTGCAGGGCACTTAGAATTGCCACACATTGGATATTAATAATAAATTTAAATTTACTGTTACAGGGCAGTCAATAAAATTCGCGTTTAATTATAAAATGTTGAAAGCAAATACAGCAGTTGAAAACTAAAGATATGATTAAAAACAATGAATTTTTTTTTCAGAGATTATTAATGCATGTACGATGTTGACTGCAAGCAAAGCATTACTAAAAGCAAGAAAACCAAACATTTTTCAAAACATGTTTTAACGGAATTTCTTAAAATGATTACGAAGGATTCGTTTATCAGAGATATTCACACAATTTTAAATGGACAAAAAACGCTGCTTAAAAACAAAATGTAACATCATAGATATATTTGTTCTCACAAAGGGAGGTAAATCTGTAACTGACTCTTGCGGGGCAGTCACTACAATTAGAATTTTTGAAGTTATATAAATATTGTAGAGGGTAATCTTTGAAATAATTCACAGTGCAGCTGAGTACATAAAACTGACATAAGTATAGAAATGTAACTGAGCAATTCTTCGCGTTAAGTTATAAAATGTTAAAAGTTACAGGCAATCTTTTCAATATAAATCTAAGACAGTAATAATAGCAGATAATCCCCTTACACCGGTTCCTACACTTTCGAATATTTCTGCTCAAGTTCAAGTACAACTAAAATAAAGACAATTTTTTCTCCTCGCACCCAAATAACACTTCTAACAATACATCCTCGAGTTTTTCACCGCTGCTCTGATAATTTCATGCTATTTTCAATATGGAACAATATACATGTGTATATATATGTGTGTGTGTGTTGGTATGTTTTGGGGTGTGTGTGTCTGTGTTTGAATACCCCAAATCCTAACACAATCACCAAATCTCTAAGCCTATGTCTAACACAGCCAGTAAACTCACAAGGCTGCTCTTGGCACAACTACTAAAATCCACAATTACATTCCTAACACAACCATTTCACAACCCCATATCCCAACCGCCATATTCCAATCCTCATATCCCAACTACATTTCCCAATCTCTATTTGCCATCCATATCCTAACCTTCATATGCACACCAATCTCTATATTCCAACCTATACATATCCTTGACTCCATATCTTAACAACCCAAATATTACTCCCTTAATCAAACCAGCTAAGTCAAACCCCCATTTTCTGGTTTCATGGGAGTGTTGGCACGTAGCTATGAAAAAGAGGGTTTTGGTTGAGTTTTGGGGACGCGGCCCCAAAAGGTTCGCCACCACCGGTCTATACTGAAAATAAAGGCATACTGGCAATAAAAGAGGCTGATGTGGCAAAATGAGTGACCGTTCTTGCTGTGACCAGGTCACTTATATTTGAACTAGTGGAAAAAACTTTTATGCTTAAAATATTATTAGACGTTTTTAAATAAGCAATCATCTGTGGGTCTGAAGAGGATTAAACCAAATTACATTACATCTTATGTGACAAAATGATTCGCCATTCGTACAAATCGTTTCGCTATTCGAATTGCCTCCTGGAATTGATTGTTAACGAGGTACCACTGTATACAGAAGTTAAAATATTTTATAACATCTAATCAGTGTTGGCGCCAACCATGGTCTGACGCAGGACCCTCTCCATTTGGGTTAAAATGACTCCCCACTATTTAAATGAAGTCGAGTTATCAGGGGTGGACCTGCTACCCGTCGCCCCGCCTAGCTACGCCTCTGCCAACATCCTCAGATCTTCAATCAACTATTTCTTATTGAGACCGATTCATTGATTGCTACGACTTCCTGATACAAGCCAGGCTACTCATGGGCTACAGTAACACAGAAAGTGGCACTCTCGTCTGTCCAATACTAATCAAAGACACACATTGAGGGGAATCATTGAAGTTTATATAGGATGTGTTGTCAAATATTGTGAGAACATCTGTCATTCCCAGTGATATCATTGTACAAGACGTGCATTAAGCTCATCTTGGGAGGTGAGTGGGACGTTTGTTAATGTCATTGAATGTAGACATGTATGTGAGGAATGCCTTTTAATGTAGACATGTATGTGAGGAATGCCTTTTAATGTAGACATGTATGTGAGGAATGCCTTTTAATGTAGTCATGTATGTGAGGAATGCCTTTTAATGTAGACATATATGTGAGGAAAGCCTTTAATGTAGACATATATGAACGGAAGGGTGTTTAATAATAAAGACATAAATCAGAAGAATTGTGTTTAAAATATACATTGTCACATGCAGGAATTATGTTTGAAATAGACATGTTTTAGAGGACTTGTGTTTAAAATAGACATCAATGGGATGAATGATGTTTAAGGAACTTAATGTTTATGGGATCTAAAATTCGATAACATGTTTTATTCGATGTTTAAATAATTTATTTTTATTTATATTGTTCTCTTCAAATTTAAATAAGGGGTGGCATCTACTTTAGAGGAAAAAAAGGATTTATACTTTTTACCACGTTTTTATTAACTTGCTTTCGTGTCTGTCTGTCCGATATTTTTAAAATTTGCCAACGTAAAATGAAACCACTTCTGATGGTCCTAGAGAGCTCAAAATTTTACCACATATAGGTATTGGATAACAATGCATTGTATCAAAATTTCAGATCGATCGAATGTACCGCAATTAAATTATTGCATGTTTTAGTTTATCTCTATATAAGCATCTGTATCCGTCTGCTGTAGTTTAAGTTCACGTGCTGAGTTCACACCGAGACCTCATCGCCGTGGAATTAAAACGTTGGGCGTGCGCTGATGAGGTGTTTGGTAAAATAAATAGAGGTTATGAGGTTTAACATATGCAGTTCACTCATTCTCTCACTTATAGATCTCTCTTTTGCCATCTAAATTATAAATCTTTAACTTTTATACTAAACACCCACCCCACGTTTTTTTATATTAAATCAATGTGCTTGAACTTATAAGTTTTAAATTATTTTCTTCTTTTTTAGTCCACTTATAAAAACGTGGTTTTAAAAATCTTTTTTTACTTTTACTTTTATTTATTTTTTAAAATGTATGATCATCTTTAATATGTTCCTCTGACCTTTATGTGTGTGTGTGTGTGTGTGTGAGAGAGAGAGAGAGAGAGAGAGAGAGAGAGAGAGAGAGAGAGAGAGAGAGAGAGAGAGAGAGAGGGGGGGGGGAGACGAGTTGGGAATAGATAGCAAAAACCGATAATCCGCTGAAAATCGTATTTCTTAAATGCACAAATTGAGAAGTTATTTAAAACTGAAAAAGATGTGATGAAACTCTTTAATAGCTTTTGATGTTCTTGAAGAAATATTTACCTGAGTAATTTATAATTATTGTTGAAAGAGATTTGTATATATTTTTTTTTCTACTTTACTTGATTTGTAATTTCCTGTACATTTCTCTTAAACGCATCATTTTAAAATCCTTTATATTACTTCACCGTCTTGTCTGTCGTGATCGCTCTCTGTCTTGGTCGGGCGGGCGGAAAAATAAAAGTAAAAAAGGACCTACTTTCCGTGATCCTATCGAGGTGAAATTTTGCACATAGACTTTTGTCACCGAACAATGCATTGTATCACAATATCAGATCGATCGAATGTACCGTAATTAAATGAATGAATTTTTAGTTTATCTCTATGTATATCTATGTAGCGTGTCTAGCGTTTGCTATAGTTGACCTCCACATGTCACTGGAGTTTAACTCCAGCCCTCGAGATGTCACAGGGGTATGTCGCGCGGTGCGTGTTATATTGAACATAATCAATACTTTTAGTTATACCTCATATATAAGGGATTTATATTCAAAAACGTTGTTTTTACGGGTTGTTTAATTTATTATCTAGTTTTAACAGTTGTCAGTGTGGTCACTTGTCCATGTGTTCACTTGTTCAGTCTTCGGGTTCAACACCATCTTTAAAACCCTATCGCCTCCTTTCTCCTCTCCCCCCTCTCTCTCTCTCTCTCACTCTTTGTTTCTCATTGTCTCTATCTGTCTCACTCGCGAGGTCTCTCTCTCTCTCTTGTATAAACATTTATATATCTCGGTTCCTTCTCTGAGATCTTATTTTGACATTTATCCCTTTTCTCTCTTCTTCTCCAGTCTTCTTTTCTCCACCATAGCCTCATCATTTACCACTTTCTCTCTATCCCATCTCCACACTCTCATCTCTATTCCCTTACCACACTCTACCTGCTGACTTTCTTCATTTCCTCTTTCAAACTCTTTCAACGTTTATCCTCAATGTCACACTTACAATCCACGCCGTATCTGTGAGTAAATCACTTACACCGCATTAGTTGTGACGTCATTGTCACGTCATTAATGTTTTACCATCACCTCACTCAACATGAAGGCATGCCACGGGCTATTTACCCCATTTAACAGTAAAAGTGAAGTGTGAGATTTGCCATGTTTGTTAACTCTGTTTTCCCCATAATCTCTTGTTGATTTAATTCCCCTGTTCTCCTCCCACCACCCGTTACCCCCACCCCACCCCCACCCACCCCCACCCCCAAACCACCGCTCTTCTAAGGCCATGAACACTAGTCAACACACGGGACAAAATCAATAGCATGAATAATCGATAACTGATTTGACTCCATCGAATCCATGGGCGTATCAAGAGAGGCTGAGCCACTCGGAGACAATCTGATATAAGCGATGAACTAGGGGCGTATACAATACACGCTGTAGGTGGTGAACGTTTAAGATTATTTTATGTGTGGGATATTCAATGAAATGAATGTTAGAATTTACACAACAATTCGTTCAGAATATGAAGGGTTATTTTAAAAGCAATGAATGATAATTTAAGGCTAATATCTGGTGTCTCATGAGGGAAGAATTCAGCAGGATTAAAGTACATTCTACCTCCTATTAACTCCGTTGGTGACGCCTTCCTACCCTGACCCCGCTAGTTAAACATTTAATGAAGGTCTGACAACAATGACACAAAGCAACACAGTCGCAGAGGTCAAAGTTCAATGATCCTTTCCCAGATTATAATCTGACGTTGTATCTTCGTTTTCATTTTGAAACATTTTATCCTATTTCAACCACATCAAGTGAAAATGTTGTCATTTGTGGAGGTACTGTAAAGTTGAATTTTCATTTCATTTATGTGATATATTTTGATGTTTTACATCACTTTTGTACTTTACTTAAGTACTCTAGTGATGCCAAAAATATTGTACACGTTACCGCCGTTATTTTAAATACTTCCTTTTGTTAATGCTCAACGAATTTAACTTAATGTTTTTGTACATTTATGTGTTAGCAAAGGTTGCATCGTAATAAGAAGGGTAAACATAATAATAATAACCAAAATAATAATAAAAATAATGTAATAAATTTTTTAAAATAAAATACACTTAAGTGAGCAAACAATTTTCAAATAAGCGGTCAAGGTTTAGAGAATTTTCAATTAATTACATATATCATTTTTTAAATTTAAAAAAAAATTGAGTTATTAATTTTAACTAATTGTCTTTAAACTTTACTTTGAGATTATCTTTGCTTTGTTACCCCTACGCATAATACTGTTGTACTGAAGCTATAAAACTTCTTAACTATAACGGTCAAAGTATAAGGACTAAAGAAAAATTGCAGCAATAAAAAACCCGTAAAAAACAAGTTTTTAACTATAACTCATGTATATACGAGACATAACTAAAAGAATGTTCATTAAAATACGCAGCGCAAGACAATTCAAAAATACAAAATTTTAGTTATGTCTCGTAAAAAATGTTTAATATAATGCGCTTCGATCGGGAATATATTTTTAAAAAGTATCGTCAATATAATACGCACGTTACCGCACGAAAGGAAAGGTTGTTCAATATAAAACGCACCATGACACTCTAGCACAAAAATTACCATGCCACATAGAGATAAATAGAAATAATTTAAAAATGCATTAATTTAATTGATCTGAATTTTTTATAGATAATTTTTATCATCGCCACGAGTCTGCTTGCAAAATTTCAGCTCGCCAGCATACGGGGAAGTGGATTAAAAATCGATGCAAAGTTTTTTCGGCACGCAAGCAAGCAAGCAGACACCACGAGTTAATAAAGGATTTTTTTAAAATTCACTTGAAAATCTTCATGTTTCCTTGTTTCCAGCTTTTACACTCTTCTTCCAAGCAAGTTTCTCCTGGACCAGACATTTCCCCTGATCTTGACACTGGAATTGAGATGCCTGAGACGCCATCTGCTAAAGGTCGCAGACAGCAGGTCAACAGCGGAAAGGGTCATCGTCAGAAGTCACCGAAACCGGAAATGACGCGCAGTTCAAGTGCCAACTCAATAGAACGGGCGGAGGTAAGTATTTTTGGTTTTAATGTTGCCATGACGATGGATGGAATGGTGTATACCTTCAAGTACCTTCCATCTTTTGTACCTTCCATCTCTTGTACCTTCCAACTTTTGTACCTTCAAATTCTTGTACCTTCCATCTCTTGTACCTTCCATCTCTTGTACCATCCATCTCTTGTACAATCCATCTTTTGTACCTTCCATCTTTTGTACCTTCCATCTTTTGTAATTTCCATCTCTTGTACCTTCAAATTCTTGTACCTTCCATCTCTTGTACCATCCATCTCTTGCACCTTCCATCTCTTGTACCATCCATCTCTTGTACCATCCATCTCTTGTACCGTCCATTTCAATATACATTCTTTTAACATATAATTTACCCTCACGCGCTCTCTTCTATTTCTCATTATATTTTGGACACATTCTGTTCTTTTCAGCGACCACAAAGTAAACTTCGCAACAAGAATAAAAAGAAGACTGAAGTTGAAGAATTTAGTGAACCTGGTGAGTGAGCTCTTGTTTGTTTCAGAATTATTTTCACCGAATTTTTACAAGTTTTCCAATCCTCTCAAATTTCTTTTTTTTTAAATAATTCTTTTGCAGTTATCTCATATCTCCACCAATTACACCCGATCTTCTCCAATTACATCCAAACTATTCCACTTTTTCAATTTTTTAAAAAACTTTCTAATATTTTCTCTATTTAAACCAGTTATAATGGTTCTTCTGAAACAAATTTTCTCCAAAAATGTTTCCCAGTCTTACCACTCTTTTTCTGTTTCCGAAATTTTGCAGATATTTTCACCTTTAGTTTCGTTCTCCTCTACAATTTTGTTTATGTTAAAAAGGATTCAGGAATTAAAACTAAAAAAACACACACAAAAAGCAAACCCACACACGTAGTGTTCACGTTTCGGATCATCCATTAAGCCGATCATTTGTGACTTTAAACTTGCTCTATTTTTATTTTACAGTATATATATATATATATATATATATATATATATATATATATTATATATATATATATATATATATATATATATATATAAATGCTTTCAAAAGACAATTTTTGCAAAAATTAAATAACGAATGTCAAATTTGATAAACAGTGTTTATAAGCATCTTTTAGATTTCACTTTTCGCCGTATATAATTTGTTTAAATAGAGCAAACAGCAGTATTGTTGACACGTAATATTTTTTACATTTACTAAAACGTGCCAAATAGGATTTAAATAAATTAATACATGTTATATTGTTTTTAAAAAATTATATTAATTTGTTTGAATTGCTGAAATTCGTTAAAAATATAAGGTTTAATTATTAGTGACATAATATGTATTTAACAGTACAAAGTAGTTTTCTTACCTCCCTGTTATGCATGTTTTAAATCAGTGGTTCCCAAAGTGGTCCCTACGGACCCCCAGGGGTCCACGGAACCGTTCAGGGGGTCCGTGGAAAATTAAAATTGATTTGGGGGTCCCTGAACAACGTCAGGGGGTCCGCGGAAGGTTTAGTATAAACATAATAAAAGTATGTGTTTTTTTTAAATTATGACGGAAATAAAAATAAAGTACAATGAATACTGTAGTAGCGATTTCTAGGTCCTGAGTAAAATAAAGTTGTTTGACCTAGAAAACGAAAAAAACTACGATATTTCCACAGCTGTAACCAATCAAAATGATTGGTTAATTGAAAGGTATGTCAAGTTTGATGCGTGAGAAAGGCGGAGACCCTATATGTAGGTCATAAAAATATAATATTTTAACGGAATTGACGATGATAGCCGGGTTGGGTAAATTTTGACTTGTCGGTAAGTCATATTTATCTTATATCTTATGGGACTTACCGACAGCTTTCCATTGATACCACATTTGGTATCATTGGACGATTAAAAATACATGAATCGAGTCAGCAAAAAGACTTTTTTTTAATTCAAAATTCGACCGCACACTTTTTTAGAGAGTTAGCAAAAATATATTTTAAAATATTGTCTAATATATTATGATGCATTTTTTAAAATGTAATTAACATTAAAAATTACTTTAGAAACCTAAAATATTGAAGCATAGAAATCTCCACCTCACCTCCTCCCCCACCCTCTTTTTTTCTCTTCAAAGTTTAAGAGGGCGCAGTGTGAGACAGACTACCGAAAATAATTTTATACGGCAACGCAACTATAAAGTCTGAAAAAGCCGTACATATTTAGTGACAATTTATCTTTATGTAATGCTGATACGAAGTGCATAATCAAATTTTCCCAATCTTAGGCTAAAAGCAGTTTAGTATTGTTAGTTGGAAGTTTTGATATAGTTGAATTTTGTGTTGTTATCAGATAGTTTACTTTTGAACGTACGTAGATTTAATATTTGAATACATTTTATATCTTTTGAAAAGAATATGTATCACATTTTCAATTTAGTAATACCTTAAGGTTAATTTTTTTTAAAATAAAATAAAACTCACAAAGGTATCGTACGTTTTTTTGAAAAAAAATATATAGAAATATATCCTTCCATCTCACGTCAAACAATTCTAAAGGGGTTTACTGCAGCATCCCATTGAAAAAGTTAATAATTAATAGTTAAGTAACCGTTTCAAATAAAACATTTTTATGCAATTTCTCTTATATGATGAGTGCTCCGAAGAAAAAATGTAAACAGTACAATGTTGAATATTTGAAGTATGGCTTTATTTGATCACAAGGAAATAGTATTTTACCAATGTGTCTTCTGTGAAATAAAACTTAGTCGAATGATTCTATGAAACCTTCCAAGCTTAAGGAACATTTAATGAAAATCAATAGTGATAAAAAAGATAAAGATTTAACGATTTTTTAAGCTGTCCAAGAAACATATTTGAAAACGCCATCACTTAAACGAATCATAGGGACAACATCTAAGTGAGATGACGATGGACTGCCTGCGTCTTATAATATTTATTTATTGATTGCAAAGTCTGGAAAGCCACACACAATTAGTTAAGAACTTATTTTACCAGCTGTAAGTGAGGTGATAAGCATTGTGTTGAACAAACCAGGTTTCGACATCACAAAAAGAAATCAACTGAGCAATAATTCAGTCCAAGGAAGGATTAACGAAATGGCTCAGAGTGTTGAAAATTCTTTATTTGATTACTTAAAAACATCTGATTTTTCCCTACAGCTTGACGAGTCCATTTTACAAGGAAACGAGGCTTTACTTTTAGCTCATGTAAAATTTGTAGAACAATTTTGCCAAGATCTGTTGTTTGCTAAATGTTTGGAAACAGATACAAAAGGTGAAATGTTATTTCCTGAATTAAAAAGATTTTCGATGAAAAAGCTATGCTCCTGACTAATATCATTTCTGTTGCTACTGACGGTGCTCCGGCAATGGTAGAAAGATACCGAGGCTTTCTGGCATACCTAAAACAGGCTGTACCACATGTATGTTCAGTGCATTGTGTCATTCATCGACATCATTTTGTTGCAAAAATCTTAATGAACGTTTGCATGATTCACTAGATTATGTCATTAGAGCAGTTAATAAAATCAAAAGGAATGCCTTCAATGAGATATTATTTGCTAAACTTTGTTTGGAAAATGATGAAGACTATAATTATTTACTACTTCTCACAGAAGTAGGAAGGTTATCTAAAAGTGCTTGTTTAAATCGATTGTATGCTCTCTTTTATTTAGTGCTGGAATTCCTGGAAGGCAAAGACAATGATTTGAGTTTGAGACAAATTTAATTAAATAAAAAAATGACATAGCTTACATGACAGATTTGTTTGCCGGATTTAACGAAACTAATTTTGAAACTACAAGGTGACCAATTAAATTTAATCAAAACTAAAAGCGTAATATATAATATATGCGTTTGTTGCAAAAAAAATTCTGTATAATCAAACACTTGGGCAGAGGAGAATGTTCTCAGATTCAAAATCTCTCGAAATTGCAAAATATAGTGATGAAGACTTGTTTACCTACTGTCAACACTTAGCGGCTCTTCATGCAGACCTGAACCGAAGATTTGAAGACATTCTTCACTTGGATATTCCCGACTGGGTGTTGAACCCTTTTGCTCGGGGAAAAATTCAGATCCCAGACATAGATGAATCCATACTAATACAGGAGCAACTTATTGAATTACCCACAAATGCAGAACTTAAACCAATGTTTGAACAAGGATACCACACATTCTGGTTACAAAAAGAGATCACAATTTTATGTTCTGCATTATGGGTTAATGTACAAAAGTTGTTGACTGCTTTCCCGTCCTCCTATTTGGTAGAACAAGGATTCAGTGCAGTTATGAACCTCATCACAAACAAAAGAAACGGCTATACATTTGTGCTCGTGGGGATTTGCATTTACTACTCACAAACATTGAGCCGGACATTAATATACTCATAAAATTATTAAATTATCATTAAGTTCATCCAAGTCATTAATTTCTTTTTTAATTTAACAAAAGTTTAATTAAATAAATACTTCTTCAACAAAATGTTGTTGTAAATTTAATTAGAAAATTTGTATACTATACATTTATGTAGCGTTTTCACTTGGGGGTCCGTGGGCAAGTTTTGACTATAAAAGGGGTCCATGGGTAAAATAAGTTTGGGAACCACTGTTTTAAATAGTTTTAAATTTTAAGCAGTTATCTGATTCAAATATAATGACCCATCCTATTTTTATTGTCTTTACCATTTCATTTTCCTTTGCTAGCCTTTTAAATATTTTTTTATTAATATGAATCCACTTACTGTAAACTGTATTATGATAAAATGTTAATTAGCCATTTTACGGCTTACTGAAATTTTAATCTGTGTAATAATAATCAAGCAAATTAAAGGTGATTGGGAAGGGGTAATTGGTTCTTTTCTATAGCTAAGGAGGCATCTGATAAATTAAAATAGGAAACGGTGATATAAATTTAGCAAAGCAATGACCTCTCAATTGCAAACGTGTTTTTTCATGCACCCACTAAACACTTAGAAGACAACAAGGAAACAGAGAGCTCCGACCCGGAAGAGAAACTCTGCGCATGCCTGGAACAGCTACTAGCTGACTGTAGTCGGCAACGATTGCGGGCACTGAGGATGAGTTTGCGTCACTATAGCAACGTCGACAACAGAGTTTCTTTCAAAGAAATCCAAGCATCATTACAGGTAAGGGGGCAGTCCATATATGACGTCACTCGATTTTGGTAGATTTTTCACCCCCTCTCCCCCCCTCGTCACGCATCGTCACAAAAACTTAGACCCCCACTCCAGTATGACGTCACAAAGCTTTGCCGCCCCCCTCCCTAAAAGCTGTATTTTCTATTTCAAAAAGGACATGTTTCAAATAACTTTTTTTGTCTTTAAGTATGTATTTAGTGTAAGGCTACACTCTAATATGTGACACGTGTGAAGCCATGTCAAACGTCATAAAATAAATTGTAAGAAAACAAATATTTAAAAGGAAATTTTTATTTAAAGTTGCAAGTTTTGATGTGACGTCACATTTCTTAAACACCCCCTCCTCTTCAAACATCATCAAAAATGTGGGAACCCCCTCCTCCCCAGTGAGCGTGACGTCATTTATGGACGGTCCCTAACTACACACGGTAGCTGCAAACAGGTACATAATAAATAGCTAAGCTGTAGTAGATGGTAGTTAATGAAAGTATATATGTGTGTATCTGATGTAATTTACCCATCAGTTTTTAACACGACTAGGGTCGTCCCAAGTGTATCATCATCATCACCATGTTGCCTTCGAATTCCTTGTGGAACACAGGGCCTCAGTCAAAGCCTTTCATTTATCACAGTCACTTGCCAGCATTCCAAGCTCTTTCCTGTTATCCCTTCTTTATCCAATCAGATTACGTCCTCATGTTTTCTAGGGTCTTCCACGTCACCATTAGCTTGTCTTGCCTTATTGTTGTTGTCTTTCCTTAGGGTGTTTCCCATCCATCTCCATTTTTTAAGGATCTGTTGTGCGATTGTTTCTTGTCGACACATCTCCCATAGCTTGGTGTTTTCAATCCTGTCGAACAATTTTATATTTAATATATTTCTCATACATCTGTAAATAAAAGTCTGCATTCTGTGAGTGGTAGTTTGTAAAGTATATGTGTACTGGTTTTGTGTGTCCTATTCTTTTCTAGAAATGGTCACAATCCCTTCTCTAGAAATGGTCACATTCACTTCTCTAGAAATGGTCACAATCACTTCGCTAGAAATGGTCACAATCACTTCCCTAGACATGGTCACAATCACTTCTCTAGAAACGGTCACAATCACTTCTCTAGAAATGGTCACAATCACTTCTCTGGAAATGGTCACAATCACTTCTCTAGAAATGGTCACAATCACTTCTCTAGAAATGGTCACAATCACTTCTCTAGAAATGGTCACAATCACTTCTCTAAAAATGGTCACAATCACTTCTCTAAAAATGGTCACAATCACTTCTCTAAAAATGGTCACAATCACTTCTCTGGAAATGGTCACAATCACTTCTCTAGAAATGGTCACATTCTTGTGGAAAATTTTGCTTTGAAAATCAGCTGTATTAAAATTATTGAGATCATCTAAATCAGTGCTTCTCAAAGTGGTGGTCCGCGGACAGGTGACGGTCCCTGGGCCATCCGCCGTCGGTCCACAGAAGTTCTAAAAAAGGGACAGAAAAAATTGTCAGTGCAGGGAAAATAGTGAACCGGTCCCTGGTTGAATGGAAAAATTCCTGCCAGTCCGCAATACTAAAAAGTTTGAGAAGCACTGATCTGAATAATTATATAACATACTGTTATGAGATGGTTTGACAACCAGGTAGTTGAAAGACAACATTAATCAAGGAGAGGTGAAGACGACCATAAATTGCTCATGCACAAGTAACTGATACTAGCATACTAAATGGTGGGAGGCTATCGAACAGACAATGGAATGGAGGTGGATTTATTTCACCTGCCGCATGCCTCTCTATTTAAGATCACACCTACACGATATTCTTCTGAAACATGACACTGTGATCGTATTGCTCACTTTAAAAATAATAGCAAACCAACAAGACGTCACCCCTTTAATAGCAAACTAACAAGACGTCATCCCTTTAATTGCAAACTAACAAGACGTCACCCTTTTAATAGAAAACCAACAAGACGTCATCCCTTTAATAGCAAACTAACAAGACGTCATCCCTTTAATAGCAAACTAACAAGACGTCACCCTTTTAATAGAAAACCAAGAAGACGTCACCCCTTTAATAGCAAACTAACAAGACGTCACCCTTTTAATAGAAAACCAACAAGACGTCATCCCTTTAAAAGCAAACTAACAAGACGTCACCCTTTTAATAGAAAAACCAACAAGACGTCATCCCTTTAATAGCAAACCAACAAGACGTCACCCGTTTAATTGCAAACCAAAAAGACTTCACCGCTTTAAAAGAAAACCAACAAGACGTCACCCCTTTAATAGAAAACCAACAAGAATTAACAACAACTTTACCCCCTCCATCCCCAACGACCCCCCCGCCCCAAAAAAATGTAAAAAAAATAAAAAAATAAGCTCAACATTTTATCCAACATATCTTATGTTTTACAATTTACCTTTATTTAACCACACACAAGAAAGATAATTGAAATATACAACTCAATAAATAGTTTAAACTATAACCACAACATATATCCATCACATCCACAGGAGAACCAAATCCGACTGAGTCAAAGGGCGGTGACCATGATCTCAGAGATCTATGAGGACGCCCAAGGCATCGACTACGAGAGGTTGTACGCTTGTCTGTCCAAAGCTCATCTTAAAACAGGTCAGTGAGGACCGCGGGTTGTTGGATGGGTTGTTGGATGGGTTGACGTAAATGTTGCTATGTGGGATGGTGGATGGAATGACGTAAATGGTGCTATGTGGGATTGTGGATGGGCTGTTGTAAGGGTTGCTATTTGGGATGGTGGATGGGTTGTTGTAAGGGTTGCTATATGGGATGGTGGATGGGTTGTTGTAAGGGTTGCTATATGGGATGGTGGATGGGTTGATGTAAGGGTTGCTATATGGGATGGTGGATGGGTTGTTGTAAGGGTTGCTATATGGGATGGTGGATGGGTTGATGTAAGGGTTGCTTTATGGGATGGTGGATGGGTTGATGTAAGGGTTGCTATATGGGATGGTGGATGGGTTGATGTAAGGGTTGCTATATGGGATGGTGGATGGGTTGATGTAAGGGTTGCTATATGGGATGGTGAATGGGTTGATGTAAGGGTTGCTATATGGGATGGTGGATGGGTTGATGTAAGGGTTGCTATATGGGCTTGTGGATGGGTTGATGTAAGGGTTGCTATATGGGATGGTGGATGGGTTAATGTAAGGGTTGCTATATGGGCTTGTGGATGGGTTGATGTAAGGGTTGCTATATGGGATGGTGGATGGGTTGATGTAAGGTTTGCTATATGGGATGGTGGATGGGTTGATGTAAGGGTTGCTATATGGGATGGTGGATTGGTTGATGTAAGGGTTGCTATATGGGATGGTTGATGGGTTGATGTAAGGGTTGCTATATGGGATGGTGGATGGGTTGATGTAAGGGTGGCTATATGGGATTGTGGATGGGTTGATGTAAGGGTTGCTATATGGGATGATGAATGGGTTGATGTAAGGGTTGCTATATGGGATGGTGGATGGGTTGACGTAAGGGTTGCTATATGGGATTGTGGATGGGTTGATGTAAGGGTTGCTATATGGGATGGTGGATGGGTTGATGTAAGGGTTGCTATATGGGGTGGTGGATGGGTTGATGTAAGGGTTGCTATATGGGATGGTGGATGGGTTGATGTAAGGGTTGCTATATGGGATGGTGGATGGGTTGATGTAAGGGTTGCTATATGGGATGGTGGATGGGTTGATGTAAGGGTTACTATATGGGATGGTGGATGGGTTGATGTAAGGGTTGCTATATGGGATGGTGGATGGGTTGATGTAAGGGTTGCTATATGGGATGGTGGATGGGTTGATGTAAGGGTTGCTATATGGGATGGTGGATGGGCTGTTGTAAGGGTTGCTATATGGGATGGTGGATGGGTTGATGTAAGGGTTGCTATATGGGATGGTGGATGGGCTGTTGTAAGCTTTGCTATATGGCTTGTTATTGACTTTGCGTCGTTGGATTATACGGTCAATTGTTGGTTTAGTGTTAAGCTATGAGCGGGATAATATTTTTTCTACCTTCTTGCACAAAGCAATAAAAAAAATTCGAGAGTTGTCCGAAAATGCCACCCTTCATATAACAAAGTGTCACATTCAAAAAATAAGCTACCAGAACATTATAAAAAAAAATGTCTGTAAATTACTCCTGTTAGAGTAAAAGTTAAGAGAGAAAAAAAGAACATTACCCACAATAGAGTGAAATAATACAGATTAACAAACTTTTTAAAAAAATTCAAAGATTGAATTATTTAGACCAGTGGTTCCCAAACTTATTTTACCCATGGACCCCTTTTATAGTCAAAACTTGCCCACGGACCCCCAAGTGAAAACGCTACATAAATGTATAGTATACAAATTTTACTAATTAAATTTACAACAACATTTTGTTGAAGAAGTATTTATTTAATTAAACTTTTGTTAAATTAAAAAAGAAATTAATGACTTGGATGAACTTAATGATAATTTAATAATTTTATGAGTATATTAATGTCCGGCTCAATGTTTGTGAGTAGTAAATGCAAATCCCCACGAGCACAAATGTATAGCCGTTTCTTTTGTTTGTGATGAGGTTCATAACTGCACTGAATCCTTGTTCTACCAAATAGGAGGACGGGAAAGCAGTCAACAACTTTTGTACAATAACCCATAATGCAGAACATAAAATTGTGATCTCTTTTTGTAACCAGAATGTGTGGTATCCTTGTTCAAACATTGGTTTAAGTTCCTCATTTGTGGATAATTCAATAAGTTGCTCCTGTATTAGTATGGATTCATCTATGTCTGGGATCTGAGTTTGTCCCCGAGCAAAAGGGTTCAACACCCAGTCGGGAATATCCAAGTGAAGAATGTCTTCAAATCTTTGGTTCAGGTCTGCATGAAGAGCCGTTAAGTGTTGACAGTAGGTAAACAAGTCTTCATCTCTATTTTGCAATTTCGAGAGATTTTGAATCTGAGAACATTCTCCTCTGCCCCAAGTTTTGTTTATACAGAAATTTTTTTTTGCAACAAACGCAGATATTACGCTTTTAGTTTTGATTAAATTTAATTGGTCACCTTGTAGTTTCAAAATTAGTTTCGTTAAATTCGGCAAACAAATCTGTCATGTAGGCTATGTCATTTTTTATTTAATTAAATTTGTCTCAAATCAATCATTGTCTTTGCCTTCCAGGAATTCCAGCACTAAATAAAAGAGAGCATAAAATCGATTTAAACAAGCACTTTTAGATAACCTTCGTACTTCTGTGAGAAGTAGTAAACAATTATAGTCTTCATCATTTTCCAAACAAAGTTTAGCAAATAATATCTCATTGAAGGCATTCCTTTTGATTTTATTAACTGCTCTAATGACATAATCTAGTGAATCATGCAAACGTTCATTAAGATTTTTGCAACAAAATGATGTCGATGAATGACACAATGCACTGAACATACATGTGGTACAGCCTGTTTTAGGTATGCCAGAAAGCCTCGGTATCTTTCTACCATTGCCGGAGCACCGTCAGTAGCAACAGAAATGATATTAGTCAGGAGCATAGCTTTTTCATCGAAAATCTTTTTAATTCAGGAAATAACATTTCACCTTTTGTATCTGTTTCCAAACATTTAGCAAACAACAGATCTTGGCAAAATTGTTCTACAAATTTTACATGAGCTAAAAGTAAAGCCTCGTTTCCTTGTAAAATGGACTCGTCAAGCTGTAGGGAAAAATCAGATGTTTTTAAGTAATCAAATAAAGAATTTTCAACACTCTGAGCCATTTCGTTAATCCTTCCTTGGACTGAATTATTGCTCAGTTGATTTCTTTTTGTGATGTCGAAACCTGGTTTGTTCAACACAATGCTTATCACCTCACTTACAGCTGGTAAAATAAGTTCTTAACTAATTGTGTGTGGCTTTCCAGACTTTGCAATCAATAAATAAATATTATAAGACGCAGGCAGTCCATCGTCATCTCACTTAGATGTTGTCCCTATGATTCGTTTAAGTGATGGCGTTTTCAAATATGTTTCTTGGACAGCTTAAAAAATCGTTAAATCTTTATCTTTTTTATCACTATTGATTTTCATTAAATGTTCCTTAAGCTTGGAAGGTTTCATAGAATCATTCGACTAAGTTTTATTTCACAGAAGACACATTGGTAAAATACTATTTCCTTGTGATCAAATAAAGCCATACTTCAAATATTCAACATTGTACTGTTTACATTTTTTCTTCGGAGCACTCATCATATAAGAGAAATTGCATAAAAATGTTTTATTTGAAACGGTTACTTAACTATTAATTATTAACTTTTTCAATGGGATGCTGCAGTAAACCCCTTTAGAATTGTTTGACGTGAGATGGAAGGATATATTTCTATATATTTTTTTTCAAAAAAACGTACGATACCTTTGTGAGTTTTATTTTATTTTAAAAAAAATTAACCTTAAGGTATTACTAAATTGAAAATGTGATACATATTCTTTTCAAAAGATATAAAATGTATTCAAATATTAAATCTACGTACGTTCAAAAGTAAACTATCTGATAACAACACAAAATTCAACTATATCAAAACTTCCAACTAACAATACTAAACTGCTTTTAGCCTAAGATTGGGAAAATTTGATTATGCACTTCGTATCAGCATTACATAAAGATAAATTGTCACTAAATATGTACGGCTTTTTCAGACTTTATAGTTGCGTTGCCGTATAAAATTATTTTCGGTAGTCTGTCTCACACTGCGCCCTCTTAAACTTTGAAGAGAAAAAAAGAGGGTGGGGGAGGAGGTGAGGTGGAGATTTCTATGCTTCAATATTTTAGGTTTCTAAAGTAATTTTTAATGTTAATTACATTTTAAAAAATGCATCATAATATATTAGACAATATTTTAAAATATATTTTTGCTAACTCTCTAAAAAAGTGTGCGGTCGAATTTTGAATTTAAAAAAAGTCTTTTTGCTGACTCGATTCATGTATTTTTAATCGTCCAATGATACCAAATGTGGTATCAATGGAAAGCTGTCGGTAAGTCCCATAAGATATAAGATAAATATGACTTACCGACAAGTCAAAATTTACCCAACCCGGCTATCATCGTCAATTCCGTTAAAATATTATATTTTTATGACCTACATATAGGGTCTCCGCCTTTCTCACGCATCAAACTTGACATACCTTTCAATTAACCAATCATTTTGATTGGTTACAGCTGTGGAAATATCGTAGTTTTTTTCGTTTTTCTAGGTCAAACAACTTTATTTTACTCAGGACCTAGAAATCGCTACTACAGTATTCATTGTACTTTATTTTTATTTCCGTCATAATTTAAAAAAAACACATACTTTTATTATGTTTATACTAAACCTTCCGCGGACCCCCTGACGTTGTTCAGGGACCCCCAAATCAATTTTAATTTTCCACGGACCCCCTGAACGGTTCCGTGGACCCCTGGGGGTCCGTAGGGACCACTTTGGGAACCACTGATTTAGACTATCCACGTATTATTATGTCAAACTTACCCCCCCCCCATCCCCCAACCTCGTTTAGTTATGTAGCTGTGGTCACGTGTCAGTTTTTTTTATACACAAATCCCATTTTAAATCTGCATCTGCATTTGTGTGTCTCTGTGTGTGTGTGTGTGTGTGTGTGTTTGAGTGTGTGTATGTGTGTTTGTGTGTGTAGGTGTGTCTGTGTGTTTGTGTGTGTATGTGCTATAAAACCCTTTACTTCCGACAGGTCGAGACAGCATTAAAGCCCGAAATAAAAGGAATGACCTCTCAGTCCAGCAAGCAATGACAACAGAACAAATTGACCAGGACTTTTTGAGGAGGTTAGAGAATAATAATAATAATAATAATAAATTGCTAATTTTTATAGCGCTGTTTCCCAGCAAGGAGCCGGGCTCACATCGCTTTACATGGAGATAATAACATGCATATAATAATTTAAATATACATTCTTTTCATAATAACCAGATAAATAACAGTACAATAAACATAAGCTACGTTAATACTCATCATATATATATTTACGCTCAATTATGTATGATGCCTAAAGCTAAGGGACATCACTCTGCTTTTTTTTATATTTTGTGTTGTAAGCAGTGCTGATTGACTCAAATAGTTATTTTTTGGTGCAGTAATTTGGTGCGCTGCTCTCAAAAATTAGTTAAAAAATCGTGTGGTGATTAACACTGTAAAAATTATTATATAAATACTTTGTTAAAAAATCAGGAATATTTCGTATTTATCATAGAAGTATAAGTTACTTGGGATTTTAACCAAATAAAAAAAAGTGGGCGCCGTAGGCGCCCTACAACCTCTATTTTAAATTACTCTGTGTACATTTAAGGTAGTTTAATATTACGTATCTATCATACAAGGACAAGTTTGTTGGGCTTTTGAAAAAAGTGGGCGCCGAAGGCGCCCTAAATAAAAGTGGGCGCCGCAGCATAACCTATATTATATACATACTTTGTGTACGTTTCAGGAATATTTCGTATTTATCATACAAGGATAAGTTACTTGGGCTTTTGACATACACAAAAATTTTCAATAAATTTTTTTTTAAATAAAATACTTTGTATACATTTAAGAAATTTTAATATTAAGTATTTATCATACAAGGACAAGTTAGTGGGCTTTTGAAAAAGGGGGGGGGCGCCGCAGGCGACACGGCGCCGCAGCACAAACTAGTTAAAAAGAAATGGTGTTTCTTTAATTTTGAAAATAAATTTTGAAAAGATGCGTCTTAAGTGCAGTCTTGAAGGACTTGGTAGATGAAATACTCCGGATGTGTAATGGTAGAAAATTCAATTGTTTGGCTCCACAAAAAGAGAATGACCTTTTGCCAAATGTTTTAGTTCGTGTCTTAGGAACACAGAGAATGCGCGTGTCTGCAGAGGAGCGTAGCTGACGACTTGGTGAGTAGACCGACAGAAGCCAAAGTATATGTAGCCAATGAAGTGAGTAAAGTAGCGGAGTAACATGGTCATGTTTTTTTGCCTTTAGAACTAACCTGGCATCTGAATTTTGAACTTTCTGTAGTTTTCCAATGCATTGTTTTGGCACTCCTGACAGAAGAGAATTGCAGTAATCCATACGAGCTAGTACAAGAGCACAGACTATAGTTTTTGTTGCACTAATTGTTAAGTAATGACGGATTGAGCTGATCTGACGATTGGCAATGTAGGCAGAGTGACAGATGTGGTTGATGAAGCTGTTGGTAGACATAGTGTCAGAAATAATGTAGCCAAGATTCCTAGTCGATGTTTTGAACAGTATATCAGAACTAGCCACCTGAATAGAATTCGGAAGAGACAAAGTACTGCGTGATTTATTGTTGCAAAAGTGCTTCTGTCTTATCGTCATTCCGTTTGAGCTTGCTGAAAGTCATCCAAGACCTTACCTCATCAATGAACTCTTGCATCAATTTGACAGTGAAGTCAATATCAGATGGATCAGTGTGAGTGTAAAGCTGAGTATCATCTGCAAATGATTGGCTTTTAACTGAATAAGAGAATAAATAACTGTAAAACGTTAAACATTGTCTTCGAAAGTCAGTTGGATTTAAGATGATTTATAAAAATCAAAGATTCATAGTGTCGTCCAAAACCATAAGTCTGTATACATTTCCCTTATTACATTTTTCCCCAACTAAGTAAATTTAACTTCTATCTATGTACGCACGTTATTAGCACTACGTCATTTTTAACTTGAGTTTCAGATATTACAAACTTTGTCCAGATTCATAAGCTAGAGAAAAAAAGGAGATTTTAATGAGCTAATAAAAAAAAGATCAATCAGATTTGCTGAAAGTGATTGATTATTGATTTTTGTGCACTTCTGGGCGGTGTTTAAATCGATCTCATCGCTCTCAACATGAACTATGGATACCAATTACCAATCGATACCAATTACCAATCGATACATAGTCATTGTGATTTTATTGAGATTAAACAGTCCCCCCCCCCAATAGCCGTGTGTCACGTGTCCAGCATTTGACATCACCAACATCAACTGTTGAGGTATTGCAGATTTTTCACAGCACACTCAATTGGTTTTAATACTTACCTCCCTGGTTTATTTCTTTTTGAGTTGTCTTGTTACGTATCTCTTAAGAAACAAATAAAAATAGCCAAATACATTTCCAGAATTGAATGAATCACACACACCATGAATTTTACTTGTCTGCAACAGATAAGATAAGATCAAGCTACGCCGATGACATTCTGTTGATAACGCATTGGTTTTAAATACGTAAAATTGTAAAGTAATGGATGAATTTTTTTCTGCATGCAGATTAGAGGAACTTCTAGTCAAAGATCAGAAATACTTTGATATCGATCTGCTAAGAACAGAGTTTTCAAAGTGGGACCAACACCGCGTGGGCAAGATGGACAAGGAAGGGGTAAGGGATATGGCAAGGCTAGGCAATGTGTGGACACGGACGTATTAGGTATTATAATTATGATAATGGTGTTGAATAGTTGCTTAAAAAATGTCTGATACTGTAGGCCGTAGGCCAAATGGAGTAGACAATTGTTTGTATTGTGAAGAGCTTTGTGTGGACTGATAAGTGAGAACAACGACTGTATGGTCATCATGTCCAAGTATTATTATTATTATTGAGTCGTAAAAGTAAATTGTTAGAATGAATTTAACTCAATTTTATGTTGAGGATTGAGTGCAAATATAAATTTAATTGAATAAAAGTACCTCTTAACTATTTGCTTGTTGAAATTTATTTGATGACGTTTTCAATGGCTTCACCCGTGTTACGATATTAGAGTGCAGACTTAGATCTACACTAAATACATACTAAATGACAAAAATTATTTGAAACATGTTTCTTTTTCAAATAGAAAACGATGCTTTTAAGGGGGTGGGGGCGGGGGAAAAACTTTGTGACGTCGTATTGGAGGGGTGACGACGGGGGGAAATCGGCCAAAAATAGCGTGACGTCATTTATGGACGGCCCCTTACCTAAATTGTTGTTACACAATTACCACGTCATTTCCAGGCTTACCTCATTTGTTGTGAACGGACGCCCCTGTACGGAGCTCTCCTCAAGAACCTAATCAACAGATGTGATGACGACAAGGACAACAAAATTAGGTCAGATCAATCACTTAACTTGACCGGAACTTATCATCATGTCATAATTTTTCTTATAATAAAAATTTGGATTGATTTATTCTTGACCCGTCGATGTTTCATAATATTCAACATTTTAAAGTATGTTATAGTTAATCATGACATTATATTTGTTTGTATGTTTTGTGTAATTAGGATATTAATATTTTAAATTGAATACATTCATAAATATTTGTGTTATAATAATTTTTATGCGAAGCGCCGTGGGCCCTGCTGCATCCTAGGGTACTGCGCTATATAAGCTCTAAAATTAATGTTATTATTATTAATCTCCAGTTTAGTGTTGGTCCTTTAAAGACCTTGTGTTCCGTTATTTAAAGTCCTATTGTTCCAATGTCCAGTTGCTCCCTTACTTTCACGTGTCATTGCTCCCACTGACCAGCTGGCCACTACTCCTCAACTTCCTGGAGAAGGCGCAGGCCAAAGCCTGGGAGCATCACCCCGAGTTAGCGTCTCTGCCAGAGAAGTTGAAGGAAGCGGCGACTGTTCGCATTGCGACCCCTGACCCCATCGACGAACTCTCATCCAGCACAAGGTCAAGAGTCATGACCAAATTACTTAAAAAGGTCAGACAACCCATTCCACAATAAATGCCTTTAAGCAGAAGCACCCACTCGGAGGCTAACCCCAGCCAACACGATTCTCGCACTCTGGGTGTTATCATGTTTTTAAAAATTAAAGTAAAGGAAACCACAATTTAACTTGAACAGATTTCTAAAATCACTAAAAAAAAATTTGTTGACTTAAAAAAGAAACTGTAATTCTCTTAAGTCTTGTCTCTCTTCTTTACATTAATTCACGTTCGATTGTTGAGATTTTTATTCAGTGGCCTTCAAGTTTAACTGCACTGGTCAGAAGAGCCAGACTGCATCTGTTCAACTCAGTTTGAAGCATAATTTCGACCAATTCAAGAATCTCAAAGATCTTTTATCTGCTCTTAGTTCTAATCATGATAATAAAAACTCATTAAATTCCAGGCTTCATTCAGAAGAAACTCAGCTGTTGAGCCAACTGATGAAGCATCCAATCACACAGAGGAAACTAAGAACAAAGACGTCAAATCAACCAATGAAAACACTACAACAAGAGCAACAACAAAAGGAGAAAAAGTGATGGCTAAAAATAACAAAGACAAGGAAGGTTGGTCGTGAACAAGAGTAATTCAGAAACATATTTTGGAGTTAAGATGTATTGTCATTGTAAACGTTAAGGCTTAAAATAAGTAAAAATAGTTTTCCATATCTAAGCTCCAAAGATAATGAAACTTAGTTCAGTTTAAAAATGCAATAAATCAATAACGTTGTGTTTTTTATATTTTTATTTTATTAGCAGCATTGCTTATATTTAGCTTCAGATTTCTTTCTTACTGGGAAATTATTTTGTTTTTAAATGAATATTTCTGAAAGTTTCTAAAGCTGAAGGAGCCAAACCGGAAGTGGCAGCGATTGGAGAGTCAGCAAAAGTTGAAGAGAACGTAGCCACTCAAGGCCGTGACGAGACCAGCACTAGCAGAATTCCAGCTCGAGATGTCAAGGCCGTCGTACCACGTGACTATAAGTCGTCACATGTAACCTCTGACCCACCTAATGAAAGACTTCAATTGGAATGGGTGTAAGAATTTTTTTTAGTGACCAAAATATAATTTGATTAAAAGTCAAAAGTAGGTCATTCCGTTTTGATGGGTTTGGCATGTGAAAAAGGATGAAGATTATAGATGGTTCGAGCGTGGAGGTGGGGTCACGGGGGCGAGATCTTTCTTAAACGTTTTAATTTGTTCTTCTTCTTTTTATTTAGGGCCTATGATTAAAATTCTGATAACTCTGGCTCCTTCTCGCATTTCCCTGACTAATATCAGTTACCCATTAGTGCTAGGTGGGCCCAGGGACACCCTTAAGCCACGGGAACAAGTCCCTCTTAAAAGCATTTTAGGCATTGGAACTCCAACATTCTAAATTAGGGCCACATTACTTTGGCTTTTGACATCCTTTGGGCTCCACAAATGTTCTGTTTTCATCATTTAATGCAATAACAATTGTTTTGCACCCCTTGTTATCGAATATGTTTAGTGCTTATGTTTAGCGTGGGGAAAATCTTTTCATTCACTTTATGTATCAATAATTCAGGTAAAAAATATATGTCTGATATTTACTAATGTTTTGATAAATGTACGTAATATATGTTAGTCTTCCACAAGGGCAACTTATTTTCCCAGCAAGGCTGTATTTAAAAGAGCACATATTTTATATAAAGATTATGAAGCACAGTAAGAGTGACGACTGAGGAAAAACAACGACAGCATTGTTGTTTGAAGCATTGATGACGTCAGCAGATCCTTGTTTATATCAGGTATGGCTTTCGAGGTCATGACTGTGTGTGTAACCTTGACCTACTTGGCAGTGGCGAGATGGTTTATTTCATAGCCACGACTGTCGTCCTCTACAATTACAAGGAACACCAGCAACGACATTACAGGGAGCACACAGAAATGATTAAAAGGTCGGCACTGAAGTGAATTATTACCAAATATTAATAAATATTCAAGTAAATGTATTATCAGTTAAACAGACTCAATGATCAACATTAAAGTACATTACCAAAAATGTTAATAATCATTCATGTATTTTCACTTAGTTTAAAAGGTCATCGCTAAAGGAAATTAGCACACGTTAACCATCATACACCATCATACATGTATTATCACTTCAAAAACTCTTTTAAGTTAATCAAAATCTTTCTAAGTCAAACAATGTAAATACATGTCAAGTCAATATTTATTTTTGTTAATATATCTCTCCCTTTCACCCGGCCACACTATTTTTTCCTGCTCAGTCTATGTGTCCACCATGGTGGAATGTTGGTGGCCAGTGGTCAGTACGCCAGCAAGGACGAGAAAGGTCATTTGGTATGTGCAAGCTGTCTTACCGGGTCTAACACATAAGTAAAAGTTTTTAAATTGTGACCAAATGTGACCTGACTACTCTACTGTAACCTAACCACTCAAATGTGACCTAACCACTCAAATGTTACCTAACCACCCGAATGTGACTTAACCACTTAAGTGCGACCTAACCATTCTGTTGTGAACTAACCATTGTGATCTCTGTAGTGAGTGGGTAATCCAAGATTCATTCAATCTATAAGGTTACTTGGACACTGCGTCGTGACTCGTG
The DNA here is from genome assembly GCA_944989445.1 of Ampullaceana balthica. NCBI lineage: Eukaryota > Metazoa > Mollusca > Gastropoda > Lymnaeidae > Ampullaceana > Ampullaceana balthica. Next base: position 957,268 of record CALYLW010000066.1, on the reverse strand, counting down.
ACTACTCGTGACCTACATTCTAATCTAATCTCATATTTTGTAAGCTTTCCGTCGAGAAAGGGTGGCCTCTACGGGGCTCGACGGACGAGTAGGGTTGCGGACCTGACCGCGACCCGAAACCGACATCTCCTGGCAAGCAATGCCGAAGTCCGATATGTTAGGTGTTAGGTGCTAGTTAGTCACATATGATTACAGTCGCTGTACTGATCTTAGGCAAGGCATCTAGATGCAATGCCGATGATGAAAACCAAAGTACCCCTCATTTTTACTAGCAACTTCATTGAGCGGTGCCGGTTTAGGGCCAGGAGCGCCGTTACGGTTTACCAAAAGGAACCGCAAAGAACGCAGTGGACGCCAGCTCTGAGGACGCCTTCCAGTGGGGGTTACACCCTAGGTAGGTCATTGTTGATCCCCCGCATAGCGGCGGTCCTAACTATTGAGACTCGTGTGCTTTGCCGGGGTGGTGTCAAAGTGGTAGCGGGTTGTAGCAGGTGCAGCACTGCCCCAACCAGAGACCCCAGTCACCTATCTCGGGGCTAAAAACTGGCTAAAGGACCACTTTCGGAGTAAGTGGTACCAGGAGTGGGCTGACAACACAACAGCCAGAGGGGTATTCGCTAACATGCCCAGGCCAAGCCGTTCAGACCAGTGGTGGAACCTGAGTCGCAAACACCAGGGTTTGGTGACTCAGATGAGAACAGAACATTGCCCAACCAACTCTTACTTTCACAGGCTAGACCACAACAGGGACTCGAACTGCCGTCATTGCAGCCAAGCCCCTGAGACAGTCGAACACCTGGTGACGTCTTGCCCGGCGCTCGATATAGCCGGGGGGGTGAGGGAGGCGGGCGAGTCCCATGTGAAGACAATGTTGTATGGCAATGCTCAGCAGATGGAGCAGATTGCCCAGGTTCTAGCCAAGGCCTTAAGAGATTAGTCTCAGGCCTACAGAATATGTGTTTAGTTTAGTAGGGAATTCCACCCCTCCTTGTGAGGTCAATTTAGGGGGAGGCATTTTCGACTCTCTGTCCTGGATGCCCAGGTGGCCGCTTGCGAAGCGACCGCTCCGGGGGGGGGGTCTCAGCAGTTACGTCCCCTAGCTATAGAGGTGAGTGGGTCTTCCCGGAAACCCATAAAGAGCACTAGGCTCGGGGCTACTGATTTTCTTCCACATGTAGGTTATTGAGTTAGCTTGAGACTACACTCTCTAGACAACCTGGTCCATGAGATGAGCAGTGCTAAACATCAATGTTTAAGCCTAGAACACTCTCGAGTAAATGTTTCCACCACTGTTCTGCTCGATTCGCCTGGCTTGTTGGCATAAATACCAATTTGGCTGTTGTGTTGTCGGCTAACACCTGGTACCTACTAGTTACTAAAGGGATCTGAAAGCCGTATTTTTTCCCCCTAAAATAAGGAACTGGGACATGTGGTTGGGTTTTGGCCGCACCGGCGTTGAGAATTGGACTGAAAGAGTTGGCACATTTTACACCGAGCAATTAGAAGTTAGAAGGGTAAATTGAATACATTCTATGGGAAGCAGAGTGACTTGTGCTTTTATAACAGTAATGAGGAACGTGTGAATACCTCAAACAAAAATCGGCAGTAGAATGGAGACTTTTGGCTTAAATTGAGATAAATGGGAAAGCGGATTTGTATATACATGTATGTATATATATTTTGTATGTAGTTTAAAATAACCATACTTGTGAACCTTCATATTGTGTAATTACACATTTAAAAAAATACTTTCGCATTGTAAAGCTGTTAAATCTTTCTTTGACTGTCTTATTATGTTGTGTTACCTGCCAGGCACATGTGAGAATCTGGCGTGCTGACACACTCAATACTCTACATGTATTAGGGGCCGGGCTAATGAGCAAATGTGTTTTGACAATGTGTTTTATGCCAGGCGAGGTAAGTCATTGAATATCAGCTTCTACTTCTAGAGAACGAAATTGTAATGCCACCCAAGGAGACGATATAAGAAAATTTCATTCACAATTTGAGACACGCAACAAAGATAATATTAGTAATGAGAGTCAAAGGCGACCAAGATATAAGATTTAAGAGAAAATCCAGGAATACTCATAAAGTAGTACGTCTAATGAACAATTTAAACCTTTTGCTATTTGTCATGTGAATTATTCGTACGTTACCAGTTTAAATCATAAAACATAATACACGTGTCATAAAGAGCAACGGGGAAAACATGTTTTTGTATCTTCATTTTATAATTGTCAAAGAGTCCTTTATAACTGTATGACCAATGTTTCGAAAACAGCTGGCATATAAATATAAATAAAGTTTGTCTATATTCCAACGATAGGACATCCTGGCATGTGCGGATAGTTCACCAGAGAAAAAATTGACCGTCTGGGACATCAAGGATGGTAGTCTAGTAGGGGAAACTTTCGTAAGTTGACCATCATATGTTGTTTTTTTTAATTTGCAAGGTGATTTTGAAAGAAAAGCATGATGAAATGTTTGTAGTAAGTGGGTCAGGATTTTAAAGTCCATCACTGATCTGACTTTCATGCCCAAATTTGTAACCAGATATCCACAGAAATCCTTTGTGACATGGAGATTAATCCAAAGTATCCAGAGTTGTTAGTGACGTGCGGTAAAGAGCATCTGGCTTGGTGGAAGATTTATGTGGAGGCTAAAAGGATACAGCCGTCAGCTCAGCCAAACTACGAGGTGAGTGGGTGGGCAGTGGTAGAAAGGATACAGCCGTCAGCTCAGCCAAACTACGAGGTGAGTGGGTGGGCAATGGTAGAAAGGATACAGCCGTCAGCTCAGCCAAACTACGAGGTGAGTGGGTGGGCAATGGTCGAAAGGATACAGCCGTCAGCTCAGCCAAACTACGAGGTGAGTGGGTGGGCAATGGTAGAAAGGATACAGCCGTCAGCTCAGCCAAACTACGAGGTGAGTGGGTGGGCAATGGTAGAAAGGATACAGCCGTCAGCTCAGCCAAACTAGGAGGTGAGTGCGTGGACAATGGTAGAAAAATAAATTCAGACTCAATGGTATGAGACATTGTAGAGAGAAACGCGCATGATACGAAATACATACCTTACAAACATAGAAATTATAGGAATAGTTCATGAACAGAGAATTTTTAGATTTGCAATATTTTTTTCAGTTTATGTTTATTTCACGCAATTTTGGTCTCCATTTTTAGTAACATTGTATTGGTTTACAAATAATCAATGACAAATTAAAATGTGAGATTACCACGTCGTAGTCATTTATCAAACAATTATGAATTATGTCTTCATTTCAAAGATATTTTTAAAAATTAATATTTTAACAAAATTGCACAGTTTAAAAATTTAATCTAAGTAACTGGCAACCAATATTCATGTGTCCAGAGTTTCCTGAAAGCACGCTACGTCACATGCCTACGTCACAATCAAAGAGGGGATCTCATCACCGGAGATTCCAATGGAACTGTGTACATCTGGGGAAATGGTGGCAACACTATCACTAACTTCGTAAAACATGGCCATGATGTAAGTATTTAGGCCCATTCTATCATTAACTTTGTCAAACACGGCCAACACTATCACTACATTTGCCAAACATGTCCATGATGTAAAGTAGCCAAGATGTTCTAGTCTCTGTGAAGCCAAGGACTTGTTCCCGTGGCTAAGTGTGTCTCTGGGTCCACCAAGCTCCAATGGATACCTTTCATTATTTGGTAGAAAGAAACGCTGCTGGGCAATTATATCACACAAATCACATTGTCTATGCGTTATTATACGAACTTTAGGAAGCACGAATCTTCAATAATATATAATGAATACAAAAAATTAAAATTAAAAAATAAACAATATCAATAAGTTTGACAAACATTTTGTTCATCTCCTTAACATACTGTTACTGGTTAAGAATATTTCTATGCCTAATTTTGACCAGGGTTCAGTTTTGAGTGTCCAACACTACAGGGGTCATCTTCTGACCACTGGGAGAGATGGGCTTTTTATCAGTTGGACATGGAACAAGAATATGGACAAAGATGGCATGATACAGGTGGGCCCGTCTTGGTGTCATTATTATTTCTTAAATGGTAGCTTTCTATAGGATCCAACTAGGTATTTTAAAGTTAATGAAGTCTATAAGGTTGTGCTCCAGATGGGTCAAAACGTGGGCCCTTCAGATGAGTCTAACCACAGTTGTTAAATGGACAGATCTATCAAAGAGTGTTACAGCGGCAGACGCGTTTCATTTTGTGAGAGCAACATTATGTTTAAAACTAAAATTTCAAGTAAATGTGTGCATTTTATGTAATTCCAACACTAAAAGTATAATAATTAGGATTTCTGAATTCTTTTTTAATAACATTGTTATGCTGATTTTTTATATGCAATAATTATGCAGTTCAAAGGAGTCTGAATAAAGGTGTTTTTTATATAAAAATAATTGAACATATTTCTGAGAGCCAGATCAAACCATCAATAGAGCCACATATGGCTCGCGAGCCATGGTTTCCCGACCCCTGGTCTAAGCAATTCTTTCGCAAATAGGTTTATCTAAGCGCGTAATAGTTGGGTCGCTCAACACCTGTATTGTTGGAGGTGTATTAATTCACCCAGGCTTGAAACTTATTGTAGACGTTTCGGTTTGTGGAAGTTTCGGATTAAGATGTTGTGTCCTAAGTTGTGTTATGACAAAATGGGAGGTAATGGGGTCATTAATGAAGAGTTTTTCACTTTGAGTGAATCATTAACGAATACAAGACGTATCAAATGCATGAATCAACAAGAGATTACAACCTACTATACCACTCTTTGTTAAGATCAGTTGACATTGTACAAACCCACTACTACGTCAGATAAAACTGTCAAATAACGACCTACTTCATACAAAGATTTAATTTCAATTTTCGATCCTTAAGTTGCCCAAATCTGAAGGTGGCGTCAGATGTCAGCTTCTACTTCCTGTCGAGGACAGCATGACCTCGACCTTGGTACTTGGGACGACCATGAACTCTCTGATATATGTAAACATAAACCAGGCGGGGTCACCGCTAGAGGGAGTTGCATTAGACGACGTCCCCATTACACAGGTTTTCTTTTGTTTTCCTTTTTGAAACCTATTTTTTGGTACTTTTTTTACATTAAATAATTTTAGTTGTTTGTGAAAGTAGTGTGTGTTTTTGACAGTGTTTGTGTTGTATTTCTGTGGTGTATTTATATGGTGTGTGCGTGTAGTGTGTATTTGAGGTGTATTTTGTGGTGAGTGTTTGTAGTGAGTATTTATTTATTCTGTTTTTGTGGAGTTTGTTTTAATTAGTGTTTTTAGCGTGTTTCATATTGTATGTTTACTATTGTTTACAATGATTCGAGAAATTAAACAAAAACCAAATTATCTATGTTCACTTATCATTTTGACATATCCTGTTGACTTATCCTGTTGACTTATCCCCAGGGCCACACCGGAGACTTGAGGGCCCTCAACAAAATCCACCATTCATTTCTCAATGCTGACGTCATCACAGCGTCAACTGATGGCGTCATCTGTAAGCTGAGCTCCGAGTCCAGGGAGCCCATCTGGAAGCTGTGGATGAAGGGTTATCCATTCTTGTGCGTGGATACAAACAAGGGAGGCGACCAGATGGTGCTGGGAACTAAAGACGGACAGTGAGGCTTGTCTGAAATAGATGTTTGTCTGAAATAGATGTTTGTCTGAAATAGATGTTTGTCTGAAATAGATGTTTGTCTAAAGTCTAAAATAGATGTTTGAAATAGATGTTTGTCTGAAATAGATATTTCTCTAAAATAGATGTTAGTCTGAAATAGATGTTTGTCTGAAATAGATGTTTGTCTGAAATAGATGTTTGTCTAAAATAAATGTTTGTCTGAAATAGATGTTTGTCTTAAATAGATGTTTGTCTTAAATAGATGTTTGTCTTAAATAGATGTTTGTCTGAAATAGTTTTTTGTGTCTGAAATAGATGTTGTCTGAAATACAGATTATAGACTCATTAGAAATAAAAAACGTGTTACTTTACTTCAACTGCATTTATATCATCGTTATTTCATCGCGAAAGACTTATATAAAATTAATTTCAAAGAGTTTAAGTTTCAGAACACATAAAATGAATTTCCTTTCTCCAAGTTTTTAACCAGTTGACAGTTTCTTCACCGAAATCGAACATGTACAAATATCAATATGAAATCTTATTTTAAATTTTTAGTAGCCTTCAATAACAAAATCGATGATAATTAAATAATTTAGAAAATTGAAACAGAAGTTTAGGTGACTTATGTTATTATTATTTACCCTTTGTCAAACTTGGACAGGCTTATTATATAACACGTCATGTTATAATTAGTACACTCTGAGGGCCTTTGTGTTATAACTAGTCACGTTATTATTTTACTCAGACAGCCTTTAATATTTCAAGTCATGTTATCATTAGACAGTCTTATAATATAACAAGTCACTCTTATTATTATTTTTAATCAGAGAGCCTTGTAACTAATAAGGAATACTCTACTCAGAATAATATCACAGGCCATGTTATTATTTACTAACCTGATAGCTTGACATATTTTACAAGTCATGTTATTATTTATTTAACCATATAGCCTTGTCATACTGCAAGTCGTGAAGGAAGACATGTCCGTTTTGGAAATTTTCAACAAAAAGATTTCAACAGGGGCAATAACAACGGTGAAACTGTCTCCAGGTAATGAGTTGTCTTCGCCTAAGTAGGGTTATGTCCCCTGGAACTATAGATGAGATCCATAAAGTTGTCAAATAAACTGGCAGGTTGTTAGGGTTGATAAACGACAACACAACTTTATAGATTATAAATCCAATAAATGATATCAAATATTATAAGATAAATTAAAAATTTATACATTTTTTATCCACCTGGAATTTTACCGGAAAAAAAATCCTTTTGAACAAAACATTACAACTCGTAGGAATGATGTAGCCTGAACTCTTAATCTCAATAGTATATGTATTAAAATAAAAATAAATGAACCAAAGAACACGCACGCACGCACGTTCACGGGGCATTAAATAACACAAGTAACTAGTTTACAGATCATGTTTTAATTTTACCATAAGACTCTTGTTAGCTAGAGAAATATTCCCTTCAATACTAGAGAGAAATTTCAAGGGGATGTTATTTTCAAATGAAATTCTATCTATTCAAAACTATTGCCAGTGTTTGTAATTTCTTAAGGTAAAACATCATCTTTTACATAGTCCTCACGAAATAGAACTTTAATTTCTCATTTAAAAAAAAAGTCCTGATATGTAAGTTCTTTAAATTTCTAAATATTATGGCGTATAATTACAGACCACTGTACATGCATTACTCGCTTTTTAGGTCAACATAATTAATCCAAACATATTAATTCTCCATACTATTGCATGTACACATATCAACTTCGCAAACATCAAGTCGACATATTTTAAGATGAAATATTACATTAAGTGAGTCTTTCACAACTCATTAATCTTACATAATAAGTCCACACATATTCAATTCTCCCCATGCCAAATGTACTTACCCCCATCAGGAGAGGACCAAATAGCCGCAGGAAGTGCTGACAAGACTGTCCATGTGTACTCACTGCAACCGGTGGAGGGCAAGGAGGAGCTTACGTGGGCACTGACGGGAAAGTGCAAGGTCAGCAGGTCAATAGGTCACTAGGTGGCCTAGTTCTTAGTAGATCAAGGACAGGGCAGTGCATACTACTGGTGCGGTAGCTTACTTCTTGATAAGTTAACATAGCTCTAGTGCGGTATGTTACTACTCAAAGTATACTACTGGTGCGGTAGCTTACTTCTTGATAAGTTAACATAACTCTAGTGCGGTATCTTACTACTCAAAGCATACTACTGGTGCGGTAGCTTACTTCTTGACAGGTTAACATAACTCTAGTGCGGTTTCTTACTACTCAAAGCATACTACTGGTGCGGTAGCTTACTTCTTGATAAGTTAACATAACTCTAGTGCGGTATCTTACTACTCAAAGCATACTACTGGTGCGGTAGCTTACTTCTTGACAGGTTAACATAACTCTAGTGCGGTTTCTTACTACTCAAAGCATACTACTGGTGCGGTAGCTTACTTCTTGATAAGTTAACATAACTCTAGTGCGGTATCTTACTACTCAAAGCATACTACTGGTGCGGTAGCTTACTTCTTGACAGGTTAACATAACTCTAGTGCGGTTTCTTACTACTCAAAGCATACTACTGGTGCGGTAGCTTACTTCTTGATAAGTTAACATAACTCTAGTGCGGTATCTTACTACTCAAAGCATACTACTGGTGCGGTAGCTTACTTCTTGATAAGTTAACATAACTCTAGTGCGGTATCTTACTACTCAAAGCATACTACTGGTCTGATAGCAGTCTTTTGGTTTCATACTTCTGGTACTATAGCATATATTTCTGATAGTATACTTCTGTTAGCATACTTCTGGTACTATAGCATATATTTCTGATAGTATACTTCTGGTTTCATACTTCTGGTACTATAGCATATATTTCTGATAGTATACTTCTGGTTTCATACTTCTGGTACTATAGCATATATTTCTGATAGTATACTTCTGTTAGCATGCTTCTGATAGCATACGTTTGTTATTACGGTAGCATACATCTGGTAGCATATCTATTGTACTGTAGTATACTTCTGGAATGATACTTCTAGAAGAGAGATATCTTTCTGTATTTTAACATGTAGACAAAAAAAAATTAAAAATATTTTGTAATGTGTTTTTTAAAAATTAAAAATAAACAGTTCTAATGTTCTATTTAGTAACTCATAAACCATTTATTGGTGTTAGATATCATTGTTGTGCTTGCTTTACGACTGTACACACGACTTGATCCCCACCACAGGGTCACCACGGACACATCCACGCCATTGACTGGTCAAGTAACACACTGGATGGCCTCGTGCTCCTGAGAAGCAGTAGTTCCATCCCTGAACAGAAATTCTGTAAGTTAATTGAGATCAATTGAAATTTCAAATGTATGAATATATAATATACAGAATTATTATACCTAGATAAAAGTAATATGATTTAATATTTTGCAATACTGGTGCATGAAAATAAGTCTATTGTTATTGGTCTTTAATTCAGTTTTAGAGAATTCCGCTTTAATATAGGCTAAAACAAGTTTACAGCTATATTTTAAATAATGATTTACAAAAAAGCTAAGTTACTACTAAACATACCCTGACACACACATTTATTTCACGTTTTAAGAATTGGAAACGTCTAAAAATAGTAACAGCACAATGGGACATTATCATTCATGAAATCAACAAGCCAATTTAGACGCAGTCTTTCGACTGTCTTCAAAGATTGTTCTAGTTATGGTGCGACATGATAGAAACATCAGCTGTGCCACAGGCTACAATAGAACACGTGTATGTTAAGAAATATTAATTGCTACTATGAAAAAATAAATCCCTCAAAATTTGCTCGTCTTTTTTTACCAGGGAACGTGACGACCTGCACGGAAGTATCGGGTGAACTAATGACAGATGTCACATGGGTGTCTACCAACTGTGTCTTGGATCATACACTAATAGGTAAGATAGGTGTCCAGTAGTGTCCACCCAACTGTGTCTAGGATCACACACTTATAGGTAAGACAGGTGTCTTCAAACTGTGTCTAGGATCGCACATTAATAAGTAAGACAGGTGTCAACAAACTGTGTCTAGGATCACACACTTGTAGGTAAGACAGGTCTCTACAAACTGTCTAGGATCACACACTTATAGGTAATAAGACAGGTGTCTACAAAGTGACTAGGATCACACACTTATAGGTAAGACAGGTGTCTACAGATTGTGTCTAGGATCACACACTTATAGGTAAGACAGGTGTCTACTTCACCGTGTCTTGGATAACACACACTTTTAGTTACGACATGTGGGCATATTGACATGTAAGTCTACAGTGTTTCTGAACAGAGACACAAAGGTAAGACCATTGGAAGATCATATATATTTATATTGTAAGATACATCAAACATATCACATATTTCAAAGGATCACATTGTATAATTAATTTAAAAGTATAAAATAGAAAAATAAAAGATTTCATGGAATAGCAGTTTGTTGAGAATGAGTTAAATTAGGCTTGAGGTCTGACATTTTGTATGGAAGGATTGATGGTAAATATACCCTCTCACATCTCATCATACCTGTTAGACCCTTTTATCTGACTACAGGTTTATGGAAATCGAAACAGGCCAGTGAAGGGCACATCACTTGTGTTGACGTAAATCCTGGCCGCACTCTCGCTGCCATGGCAACAAGCAATGGTTCCCTAAGCTTGTTCAGATATCCAACGAGCACTGGGGTAAGCAGCTGTATCTGTGTATAGAGCCAATTGAGCCAATCATTGTAGACCTATTTATTGCTTTCTCTTTAACTTGTAAATGAGATAGTATATTTATTAGCCTGTGTGGTTATTCGTGAGAACAGTAAATAAGTATTTCAAAACAATCTTTTGGAAAATAACCCTCCTTTTCTTCTTATTTACCCGTGTGGCCTATTTTACAGGTAACAACTTATTTCAATTTTTTTCCCTCAGGCATTTAGCCACACCTACAAGTCACATCACCACACCCACAATCTTTGCTTTACCCCAAGTGGGCGGAGTCTGCTGACCATTGGTGGATCTGATGCATGCATCATGCAATGGAAGCTGGTCTGACCAAGTCGTCAACAGACGATAGAGTCATAGAGAGTCAAGTGTCGATAGAGTTATATATGATACAACATTCGATAGAATTATAGATATGACACTCGTTTATTCATTCATCTGTCAAATGATAATAAAATCATATAATAACTAGTTTAATGAATTGTTCATATGATAAATATGGATGTCTTGTATTATTAGATTATTGTTTAAACTCCCCTCACGTCTTCTGCTAGAATCTCACCATGTCGCTCTATCTCACTGATCACAGAATTATTTTATAGAAAATAAAATGTCATTACATGCAACATTCGTTCCAAGCCAGATAATTAAAAATGAAATACTTTTATATTCATTTTAAATTATCATACTTATGTTTTAAAGTTATTGTAAAATTAAGAATTAATTACTTTGTTCTCTTACTTAACAATATGTTTACTCGTGTCTTCATTATAATACCATTGACAATCAATAAAACAAGTTATTAAGAGATCAATAACGAGTGATTGTTTGACTCAATAGATACATTACTTGTGACCAGTATGTGTATTTGTCAATAATTGATTTTTAGAATAAAAAAATGCATTTCCTTTTTTTTTAAAAATACATCTTTCATTTCTAAATTCAAATAAACGTTTCAAGGAGTAGGCCATGATATAAACCATACATTCTATATTCTATGGCTCTGCTTTATAAAACGATAAATCACGTTTAGCAATTATACTTCAGTTTCAAAGATAGCGTATTTACCAATCGTGCCAAACTTAGTTCTAATATCCGTATTCAACTTACCTAAAATAGTTCTAACATTCATTACCAACTTATCTAACATAAGTCTAACATTCATTACCATCTTACCTAACATAGTTCTAACTTCTAACATTCGTTACCAACTTGCCTAACATAGTTCTAACATTCATTACCAACTTGTCTAACATAAGTCTAACATTCATTACCATCTTACCTAACATAGTTCTAACATTCATTACCAACTTACCTAACATAGTTCTAACATTCATTACCATCTTACCTAACATAGTTCTAACATTCATTACCAACTTGCCTAACATAGTTCTAACATTCAGTACCATCTTACCTAACATAGTTCTAACATTCATTACCAACTTACCTAACATAGTTCTAACATTCATTACCATCTTACCTAACATAGTTCTAACATTCAATACCAACTTACCTAACATAGTTCTAACATTCATTACCATCTTACCTAACATAGTTCTAACATTCATTACCAACTTACCTAACATAGTTCTAACATTCATTACCAACTTACCTAACATAGTTCTAACATTCATTACCATCTTACCTGACATAGTTCTAACATTCATTACCATCTTACCTAACATAGTTCTAACATTCATTACCAACTTGCCTAACATAGTTCTAACATTCATTACCAACTTACCTAACATAGTTCTAACATTCATTACCAACTTACCTAACATAGTTCTGACATTCATTACCAACTTACCTAACATAGTTCTAACATTCATTACCAACTTACCTAACATAGTTCTAACATTCATTACCATCTTACCTAACATAGTTCTAACATTCATTACCAACTTACCTAACATAGTTCTAACATTCATTACCAACTTACCTAACATAGTTCTAACATTCATTACCATCTTACCTGACATAGTTATAACATTCATTACCATCTTACCTAACATAGTTCTAACATTCATTACCAACTTGCCTAACATAGTTCTAACATTCATTACCATCTTACCTAACATAGATCTAACATTCATTACCAACTTACCTAACATAGTTCTAACATTCATTACCAACTTACCTAACATAGTTCTGACATTCATTACCATCTTACCTAACATAGTTCTAACATTCATTACCATCTTACCTAACATAGTTCTAACATTCATTACCAACTTACCTAACATAGTTCTAACATTCATTACCATCTTACCTAACATAGTTCTAACATTCATTATCAACTTGCCTAACATAGTTCTAACATTCATTACCAACTTGCCCAGTGGCGTAGCTAGAATTTTTGCCGCCCGGGGCGGTCTCCAATTTGCCGCCCTTTTTAAAGGCCGTCCATAAATGACGTCACGCACTTGGGGGAGGGGGGGAGTCACTCGTTTGTGACGATGTAACGTCACGTCAAAACGCGCAACTTTAAATAATTTTCCACTATTATTAAATGGCAAAAATTTAATTTGAAACATATTCATTTTCAAACAGAAAATACGGCATTTATTGTGGGGGGTGTCAAAGCTTTGTAACGTCTTATTGAAGAAGGGGTCAAAGTTTTTGTGACGACGTGTGACGAGGAGGGAAGGGGGGGGGGAATCAGCCAAAATAGAGTGCTTGATGTATGGACGACCACTTAGTCGATTATATTTTGGGTTTTAAAAAATTAATAAAGATGAGTAAATAATTAAAATTGAAACGAAGTACAGGTGGGGAACATGTTTACCATTGCATGCCATATTTATGTAAGCAATAATAAAAGCGGCCGCATAAGATTATATACCTAAAAATACACATTTATAAAAATACAAGATACTTGTTTTAGAGGCCAAAAGAAAGTTATTGAGGTCGCAGGCCCGCCATGAGACAAAACATAATACAAATTAACACCAAAAAAACATTACCAATTACTATTCTTTTATTTTTTAATTAAATTTTTTTATTATTTTTACAAACAAAGAAATTGTATACATTAGCAGTGGCGTAACAACGGCTTGGCATTGGGGCAGTTGCCAAGGGCGCCAGCCTGCGCCAATTCAAAAGGGCACCACTAAATCTCTAATTTTTAAATTTTTATTTAAATAAAAGGTGCCAAAAATAAATTAGCCAAGGGCGTCAAAAACCCAGTTACGCCTCTGTACATTAGAATGTAAACATATTTATACATTTAGTTTCCTAACTTTCATAATAGAAAAATCGTGTATTATGCTATCAAAATGAAAATTATTTGTAATATCATGTTCTATGGATAGTATTGCAAGATTTTGTTGTCCTTAATCGCTCATTGTGGAAGGAAGATAATTTTTATCAACTTCAGTTTGGAGCAGTCCCTTTCACAACTAGCGACACTGATAGCAATAGTTGAAAAAATTCATAACACAATTACAATGTTGGGTACAGAATATTCCAATCTATACTGTTGAATAAATTTTACTAGATAAATGATGCCTTTCCCACGTTTTTCTAACATAATGCCTCTTCTTGTAGTGTAGGTACAGTCATAAAAACCGGATCTTTTTTCTTTTCATATTGAACTGTCAATGTCAATAAAGTGATTTATTTGATGTTCAAATGCTTCATTTAGTAGCTTAAATGGTATTATATACGAATATTTTCTTGCGTTGCAACTCATCAAATCGTTATTTTATTTTATAATTCCATCCATAGATTAAAATGGATACGTTTTTTGAGCGTTAGTTATAAAATCCACTATGTAATCAAACAAATGTTGTGCGAATCCGTTAATTAAGACTCGGAATTACGAATATTTTTGTTTCACCTTGGTTTTCCCCGTTCAACAGAAAAAAGGACGGTTGTCGGAAAATGTTTGTACTTTTCAAATGCCCACAAATGCCGCCCCTAAATGAGTGCCGCCCGGGGCGGACCACCCCCCCACCCCCCCCCCAGCTACGCCACTGAACTTGCCTACACTATTTCAACATAATTATTGAAAGTAAATATATAACAAAATTTGAACACCATGTTTAAAACTGGCTATTTATATACTAGTAACTAGTTAATGCGCAAAAGTTTATTTGCCAGATAGACCTTATAATTTTGTGTCTATCTCCCAATAATTTTTAAAAATGAAAACAATTACTGCTCCCTCTCAGCTCCTATCCTCTTTACCGCAAAGTAAGGAAACTAATAATTAAAACCACTTCACCCCTTTAAGTGCTACATTTGGTAAATGGTCCTCCTATGGCGAAATCGTAAACACATTGCAGTCACGTGAAAGTAAATAGCTCAGCCCACGCTATGCACCCACCTACCCCCTTCCCCACTGATCGGCCCATTCAGCAAGCCTAATATTATAATAATCAATGTCAGTGGTGTGTGGCAAATTTCCCCAAGGTATTTATAGTATCACTTTTTTTTTCATTGAAGTTTTTATTGGTTGTAGTCAAAACGTCATTGGGGAATTCCCGATGTTTTTTTCAAGTGAACCTTGAATTGTAAAAACAACACATTTTTTTTTATAGACGAGGCATAACGTCTTTAGTTCAAACGTTTACTAAATGGAGTAAAATAACTGCAACTATGTGTGCGTAAATCTTGGCATTATATGGAGTTAATATAAATGTGTAAACCGTGTTTCATGAGACTTATTGATTGTGTGTTTGTATAAAATTTTTATTTATTGGATACAATCTAAGACAGTTGTTTATAGCTTGCTGCATACAGCACAGTGGACAGCGCGTGTTTATCACACCGAACTCGTCATTTCAAATGGTAAGTCTTACTCTTAAGGGGCCGTTCATAAAGTACGTCACGCTCAAGGGGGGGGGGTGTAAGAAAGTGTGACGGGGGGAGGGGGGTCCGGCAATATGTGACGTCACGGTGTTCTATATTTTATTTATTTTGTTAATAAATACAATTTTGTCAGCAAGTGTGACGTACTTAAAAAGGGGGAATGTCCGAGATTTGTGGCAGTTTGTGACGGCGGGGCGGTAAAAATTGTCAAATATAGCGTGACGTACTTTATAATATAAACTCAATAGATAGATTTTTATATCTAAACCAATGAATTTTAGTTTTGGAATTAATGAAACTGATATTTCAGTGATATATAAACTTGACTTTACCTAAATCACTGAGTCATAAACCTGAACATTGATCCGAGTTCATGAAAACAAATATACATGTATCATCAGCACGCCGCTAACAAGGCAAAACGCAGAAATCACAATGGGAAGAGAAAACAGAGGTATTACATGCAGAGGCGTCATTAGGGTTGGTATCACACAGTGCGGTAGCTCAAGTTGTCACCCCCTCACGACTTGACCCATATATGCCTCTTCCAACGGGAACATACAGAATGTTAATTTTGGTGTCAGCCCTGGTGATGGTGTCACCTGTGTGATGGTGTCAGCACTTGTAATGGTGTCACCATTGTGATGGTGTCAGCACTTGTGATGGTGTCACCCTTGTGATGGTGTCAGCACTTGTGATGGTGCCAGCACTTGTGGTGGTGCCAGCACTTGTGATGGTGTCAGCACTTGTGATGGTGTCACCCTTGTGATGGTGTCAGCACTTGTGATGGTGTCACCCTTGTGATGGTGTCACCCTTGTGATGGTGTCATCACTTGTAATGGTATCAGCACTTGTGATGGTGTCAGCACTTGTGATGGTGTCAGCATTTGTGATGGTGTCACCCTTGTGATGGTGTCAGCACTTGTAATGGTGTCAGCACTTGTGATGGTGTCAGCACTTGTAATGGTGTCACCCTTGTGATGGTGTCAGCACTTGTGAGGGTGTCACCCTTGTGATGGTGTCAGCACTTGTAATGGTGTCAGCACTTGTGGTGGTGTCAGCACTTGTGATGGTGTCACCCTTGTGATGGTGTCAGCCATTGTAATGGCGTCAGCACTTGTGATGGCGTCAGCACTTGTGATGGTGTCAGCACTTGTGAAGGTATCAGCACTTGTGATGGTGTCAGCACTTGTGATGGTGTCAGCACTTGAGATGGTGTCACCCTTGTGATGGTGTCAGCACTTGTGATGGTGTCAGCACTTGTGATGTTGTCAGCACTTGTAATGGTGTCAGCCCTTGTGATGGTGTCAGCAATTGTGATGGTGTCAGCACTTGTGATGGTGTCAGCACTTGTGATGGTGTCACCCTTGTGATGGTGTCAGCACTTGTAATGGTGTCAGCACTTGTGATGGCGTCAGCACTTGTGATGGTGTCAGCACTTGTGATGGTGTCAGCACTTGTGATGGTGTCAGCACTTGAGATGGTGTCACCCTTGTGATGGTGTCAGCACTTGTGATGGTGTCAGCACTTGTGGTGGTGTCAGCACTTGTGATGGTGTCAGCACTTGTGATGGTGTCAGCAATTGTGATGGTGTCAGCACTAGTGATGGTGTCAGCACTTGTGATGGTGTCCCCCTTGCGATGGTGTCACCCTTGTGATGGTGTCACCCTTGTGATGGTGGCTTTCTTGTGATTGTGTCAGCACTTGTGATGGTGTCACCCTTGTGATGGTGTCACCCTTGTGATGGTGTCACCCCTGTGATGTTGTCACCCCTGTGATGTTGTCACCCCTGTGATGTTGTCACTCTTCCGCACTCACGTACCCCCTTGTGACGCCACTTGTTACATGACCGCAGAGAGAGAGAGAGGGGGGGAGAGAGAGCGTGAAGGCCAAAAAATTCGTAGAATTGAGAGAAAGTAGCGTAATGCTGTGTAAATCGTCAATTCAGTGCAGGCCAGTCTACATAGATCAAGTGTGTTTCCAGTCCACTTCTGGAACATCCCTTTTGCGTCTTTGCAAAGAATTCCAAAATATTGTAGAAGATCTGCATGTTTGAAGATTGAAGAAGAAAGAAAACAAGCGAGATATTAGGTGCAAATAGGGAGACAAATAAATGACACACCGAACTAAGTTCTTTTAGTTACTGCAAGGTAATTTTTTTCTTCGGGCTTTAGGTGACTGAAAAATTGTTGAAGCTAAACCTTTTTATAAAGACCTCCAATGAACAGAACAAATAAATTGTTTAATATGAACCTAGTGATTTGTGAGTGTCACAGCTGTTTCTAGATTCGCTTAACTTAAATCCACCGAGCAGAAGATAGTAGCACCCATCAGAAGATAGGAGCACCCATCAGAAGATAGGACCACCCATCAGAAGATAGGACCACCCATCAGAAGATAGGACCACCCATCAGAGAACAGATACAAACATCCAATGTTAAATGGTAACTGTTATCAGTACCATGAAATATTCACCCCTCTAAGTTAGCTTAGGACAATCACTTCCCGTATAGACTCACCAGTTTGTACACTAGCATTTCCAAACATCTCATATAGTCTCGCCAACTTGTACAATACCATTTCCCATCACTTCTCTTATAGTCTCGCCAACTTGTGCAATACCATTTCCCATCGCTTCTCTTATAGTATCGCCAGCTTGTCTACTAGTAAAGTACAAAGTTCAAGTACTCACAATTGAGTAGGCAAGCTAGAACTGAGAAACTCAAGAGGACAAAGTAGAAATTTGGAAAAGATAAACGAACATGTACAATTACATGGTATAAAGTTATATATAGGCTTCGCCACTAGTTATGATTTTGAACGTGTGTCCAGATTGTCTACTGTTTGTATGAGTTTTGTTCATTGTGTTGTGTATTCTGGACGGCTACACTAATAGTAATTAAACTATTTCTACCTATACATGTACTTTATTTATAAATTAAACGTAAAATTTAAATAAACTAACAAAAATTACCTACTCTTATTAATTAAATGTTAATTTGTAAATTTTCGGTAAAATAACGTAATAATATGTTTGAGAATTTGTTTGATTATGAGTAATGAACTTTTAAAAACTATACAACACAGTATTATAAACACAAAAAATGCTCTTTTAAATACATAAAGGTAACTAGACATTTTTGAAAGAAATAGACGTGACTGGTGTTTTAAGTACTTTTAATTATTTAAAGTTTACGCACACACACACACACACACACTCACACACACACACATATATATATATATATATATATATATATATATATATATATATATATATATATATATATATACACAAACACACAGACACACACGCGCAAACAAACAAACCAAAACATTCACAGCTGCAAAGCAGTACACAGCCTTTTATCCAAAAAAGCATGGACAATTAGAATTTAGATTATCTTAATTCCAGAAAGAGAGAGAGACATGCAGGAAGAGAAAAAGAGAGGCAGATAATGATAAATATAAAGAGATAGACATAGATGGAAAGAGACAAAGAGAGTGTTTTGGAGAGAGAATAAGAGATAGAAAGAGAGCGAGATAGAGATAGAGAGAAAGAGAGACAAAACTTGAATGTGAAAGGAAAAGAGACTGAGAGAGAGAAGAGATAGAAAGAGTGAGAGAGAGTAAGAGGGAGAAAGAGACAGTGTTTGAACAATTCAATTTTTGCATGCTGACTTGCCCACGTTTTTGTTAAAAGCTTTTAAATTCAAGTCTTATTATGTAGATATTTTTGTTAAATTGTCATAATCTGATCGATGTATTCGTTTTGAGCGTTTCTTCAATGAGTATCAATGTTTCGCAATAGTCATTGTTTGTTTCATTCACAGACAGACGAGTTCCTTGTACGAAGTCAGATAGGGGGAGAGAAAACTGAACACACCAGAAGTCATTGTATACTTCGAGGTAAGTAAGTGTCTACTTACAAAAAATTATGTCAATATTTGGATACAAAGGGAGCAGAGAAATGTGCATGGCTAAATAGAATAGTCAGACAGATTAATGTATGACGGGTGAATGCGGGTGAATACTTGTCGGATGAATGGGTAGGTTAAAAATAGACAGATTGATGAAATGGCTTGGTGAATGGATTAATATCGACATTTTGAAATGGAAGCAAGAAGTAAACAATAATCTGTTTTTAGGCATGAACTGAAAATCTCTTTTAAGACTTTTGTTATAATCCTTTTTGACAGCACCATCACGTGAAAGCATGGAGACAAATCGGGAACATGAGGACAATGGAGATGACGCAAGCCTTTTCTATGGTAATTATTTCTAAATCTGTTTAAGTCACCAGCATATAGGAAATAGAAAGTTTGCTTGTTGTTTTTTGTTTAGTAAACAGGTCATCGACCGACTCTCTTACCTTTAACTTGTAGGACTGCCCGATTTTGCAAACACTTAATTGGTAACGTATTTATGTTCATTTTAAAATCATGTTTGAATATGGCAATTAACTTAACTTTTCTGTGCCACGCTATCTCATGAATTGTTTAAGGAACATTGAATTAACTTAATGATTAAGTCTAAACATCTCCATTAGCTAAATCTTTGTTTTCCTATATACTTCAGGTACTTATGAGAACCAAATATCAGAAGGAGGAGAGGCTGATCTCAAAGACTACCTCCACGACTGTAAGAAGAACCCAGGTCACCCCAAATTCATATCTGTCCAAGATTTCAACATGTACCATCTCCCAGAAGGTTACCATGACAACGACGTGTTTGACTTCATTCAAGCCACAGCCGCCCTAACAGTCAGGCTCACCGTCAAAATGACGAGCACGGACAGGCCAGAGTTTTGGCCAAACACCAAATTCCAATACGCCTTCTACAAAATGAGGGGATCCCACGTCATGCGCACTGGCACCGGAATGGTCAGACAGGTCAACAAGTACAAGGAGGAAGACAACAAAGGACCTTGCACGTGCCACGCGTGTCGACACTCTGACACGCCCAGCAAGGTGTGGGGAGAGGTGACGTTGTACACGGCCACACATGTGGTGTTTGACGACGTGGAGGCCAGACACACTACCTGTAGATTCTTCTACGATTACGAAGACGAAAACAGTCCACTGGTCACTCTCGATGGTCGTTCGGTCAAGAAAGCGGACACCGAGGAGGATAAGTGTGAGTTGACGTGCGTGACGTGCGACGTGGCTTTAATGGATAAACTAATCCGCATGTGGGATGACTGGTTCGGTCTGTGGTGGATTCTAGACAGGAAATACAAGTGGTCGAGAGAGAGTCACAAGATGGCGTTCATGGTCTCACACCCGCACGGCTGTCCCTAAGAAGATCTCTGTGGGGCGTGTGGTCAAGAGATTCGTGTTGGGCGGTGACAAGACCAAGTACACGTACACAACGTGTACATGCCCGGGCAGCAGCGGGGCGTATGTACACCCGCTGGGGTTCAAGGATGGCTGGCTGCCTAATGGTCGCCACGTTCACACTGGCGTCAACTGTAACGGAGCAAATTTTGGCAGCACGGGACGGGACTCCCTGTAACTGTATCACTGGTCAGTACGGGACTCCCTGTAACTGTAATCACTGGTCAGTACGGGACTCCCTGTAACTATATCACTGGTCAGTATGGGTCTCCCTGTAACTGTACACTGGTCAGTACGGGACTCCCTTGTAACTGTATCACTGGTCAGTATGGGACTGCCCTGTAACTGTACCACTGGTCAGTACGGGACTCCCTGTAACTGCATCACTGGTCAGTACGGGGACTCCCTGTAACTGTACCACTGGTCAGTACGGGACTCACTATAACTTTGTCACTGGTCAGTACGGGACTCACTATAACTGTGTCACTGCTCAGTACGGGGCTCACTATAACTGTTTCACTGGTCAGTCTTTCTCTAGACTGGTCAGTTTTGGGTCTAGGTCGACTTTAAAATTCTAATCATTAGCTTTGACTTCGTAATTATTTATACAACTTTTACCTCTAATGTTTGCCCATAATAAAATTGTAATTGACTGTTTTATTTCTATATCTCATCATTTTAAAATATAATGAAAGCTGCACATTTTGTTGTATGACATCACAAATATTGAAATGTTTTGGCTTTGTTTTTTTCCTATTTATCTTATCTTATCTGTTACAGACACTCCTTCTATACAGAATATTATTTTGGATTTGTTTATAATTAAATGTAATTTTAGCTTTTCATTCTTTTGAATATCATTACACAATTAAACTAGATGTTCAGCTTCGTTTAATCATACAAAAGATTTTATGATATTAAGTTAAACATTTCACTGTAATGTATTTTCATTATTATACGTATTAGAATATTTTTATGTGGTTATTTTAATATCTTTTAATTCTTCTCACTTCATAGCATACTATATAAAAGTAATTAAATAAGTTCTTTACATAAATTTACAATTGTGTTCATCTGCCATTTCATAAGAGTCTAAAAGATATGACCTGATAAAAATGGAATAATCTAGAGAAGTTAAATTGTGCTTTCGAACAGCTAATAAAATATAAATACTCATCTAACCAAACTATCTATGATTTAAATTCAAAATATGAAACCACCGGAGTGTGGGCATTAAAACTGCGGCACACGGAAGTCAGCCATTAATTTATGTTAAAGTCTCTCTCTTTCCTCTGAGGCAGACTTTTTTTTCGAGGCGGCACTTGGACGTTTCCAGTCCCACACTAAATGGGGGGACTGAAGTTTTAGGACCCACCACAACTACTACTGCTAATAATAATAGTCAATATACATAATTACCGTTGTCTGTATGGTTGTAATGTAATGAAATGCTGTTAGGTGGCGCTGCGATCGATTTTGTTTTATAGTGCTACTAAGTTTTAGAAAGCAGCGCACCAAATTACTGCACCAAAAATAACACTTTTCGAACGTTCCGCATAAAATTGTTCAATATGATAATAAATGAATCAAATTTAAAAAAATAAATAAAATAAATGAAAGTTCTGTATTACGTTATTTTTTAATCTGATGTGTATTTATTTTTGAAAACTTCCGTCATTTTTGATGGGTGATGCTAGTAATAATAATAATATATGAACTTATATAGCGCATTACCCCATCAAGCAGCTAAATACACAGATGTTTCACATAAAAATAGTAACACATATATTTATAAATGAATTTAATATAAGGCAATCATATCCTAATTTATTTTTAATAAACAAATACCAAAAAAATGTATTGCGGGACTTTAAAGTTTCATGACCCACAATTACGGCCACATTTGGCGACGTTTTCCCACCACAACTAAGATATATAGTTGTGAAATAGTCAAAGATATTTTAATTAAGTACTAAGAAATTATTGATTCATAGATATCCAGTAATGATAATTGAGAAGTGTTTATATTCTAGATTATTTTAAACTTTAAATACGACTGATCTCATAATGGCTGTACTAATATAATAAGTAATAAGTCACCACATTCTATCATTTCAAGTTTAAACTAACACTTACCACGTGTTTTTTGTACTAATAAAATATGTCAACACATACGTCCAGGGCCAGTCTTAGCCATTGCGGGGCCCTATGCGGCTTAGTATGCGAAACGGATTGAGCGGGACACAGTTTTGGGTAGGGATAAGGTATTAATAAGGATAATAAGTGAACTTTAAGGTAGGCGGAACTATGAAAGCGCTGGGCCCACTGCGGTAGCAAAGTAGCAGTGCCCTAAGACCGGCCCTGCATACGACCATAAACACTAAGACTTAACCCATGCTGACTGTTGCACTATATATAAACAAGTAGCAAACCGCTCGTATCATCCTAAAGCAGGGATGTCCAAAGTCTGGCCCGCTGGCCAAAACCGTCCCGCGAAGCCATTTAAACTGGCCCGCGGCCTCATCTGAAATAATTAATTAACTGACGTATTATTTCTGTAAAGATGGTATATTTGTTAGAAAAGTAGAAATTGTGTCCTGTTTCGAGTATGTCAAGTGATGGCAAAAATCTTATTATAATTTTTTTTAAACAACGTGGAAATTGGTTGTTTTAAACCCCGATGAAAGTTAATTGTAATAAAACCTTGACAGCCTACCGTAAAATTTGATGACGTCATTTTATTATTTTTAACCTCACAGCAAAGCTTATTTTCAAGAATCGGTCAGGCCAATGAAAATTCCCCAAAGGCAAGTTATGAGGTAGCAAATCTGATAGCGAAACACAGCTAGCCATTTACTGATGGCAAGTTTGTAAAAGAATGCTTGATGAAAATTTTTAAAATATCTGTCCCGAGAAAAAGCAGGAGTTTACCAATGTTTGCCTGTCACGCAACACTTTGGCTCGCAGAATTGAAGAAGTCTCATTTGACATTAAGAGACAAATAGAGACAAAAGCAGAAAAATTTGACTTTTTTTCGATAGCCTGTGATGAAAGCACTGATGCATTTGACACTGCGCAACTTCTTTTTTTTTGAAGGAGTTAATGATGACATGTGTGTGAGTGAAGAATTACTTGACCTTTAGAGTCTTAAAGACCAAACAAGGGGAAAAGATTTATTTACTTCTGTTTGTTCTGCTGTTAATGACATTAAACTACCTTGGAAAAAAATATCTGGAATTATTACTGATGGTGCACCTGACATGATTGGTGAGCATAGTGGACTTGCAACAATTGTCTGTAACAAAGTCAGTGAGGAGGGTGGCGAAGCTATTAAACTTCACTGTATCATTCACCAACAAGCTCTATGTGCCAAACATCTTAGATGTGATCATGTCATTAAGCCAGTAATAAAAGCTATAGACTCTATTTCGCTCTAAAGCCCTGTTTCACCGCCAGTTTCAGCAGTTTCTTCTTGACATCCAGGGAGAATACGGAGATGTTGTGTCTCACAATGATGTAAGGTAGCCCAGTCGTGGAACAGTACTTCAGTGCTTCTACGCATTTAAAAAAGAAATTGGACAATTCATGGAAGATAAGGGACAACCAATGCCAGAATTATCTGATACTGCTTGGCTGGCAGATTTAGCATTTTTAGTTGATATGACAAGACATCTAAACGTACCGTCTCAAATGTAGCCTAATACAACACATTTCCCCTCACTACAGGAAATCATGACAAGTTTCCCAGAAAGAAGCTTCAATGAGCAAATGCAGAGGTATGTTGCAGATATCACATCCCTGGCTGATGAATTTCAAAAGACGCTTTCAGAACTTTGCAACTATTGAAAAGGAGATCATGTTATTTTCTTCACCTTTCTCTGTTGACCCTGATAATGCTCCAGGCAATCTGCAGCTGGAACTCATTGAGTTGCAAAGTGATAATGAAATTCGCAGCAGACAACAACAGCTTTCTCTCAACGACTTTTACCGACAGCTGTATAAAGAGAGATTCAAAGAGATTCGAACATTTGATAAGAAAATTTCCCAGCTTGTTTGGCTCGACATACTTGTGTGAGCAACATTTTCAGTTATGAATTTTAACAAGAACCGTGTGAGGACAAGAATAAGTGACTCTCACCTATGGGATGTCATACGTATCAAAACCGGTGGCATTGAGCCTGACCCTCAACTATTTACTGCATTCAAAGATCTAAGTTTCACCCTTCACATTAAAATTTTGCTATAAAAACTTCTCAACTTATGTCATTTTTATATAATTTTAATCCGGCCCGCGAGGGTCTTCATTTCAAGGAATTTGGCCCGCCATGTAAAAAGTTTGGACACCCCTGTCCTAAAGCCTCATTGAGCCAACCACTCCCTCCCTTCCTTCCAATTGAGGCAGGCAAACACAGATATCACCTTTGTCAATCCATTTAAACGTCACGCGTCACGTGACGCACTATTTTGTTCTTTCTTACATTAATATATTCATCATGTCTAAATAACGTTAACCGGTAATATGGCGCCGTCCATAAAAGACGTCACGCAATTTCGGCCGATTTTTCACTCCCCCTCCCCCCTTCGTCACGCGTCGTGACAAAAACTTAGAACCCCCTCTCCAATATGAGGTCACAAAGCTTCTCCCCCCCCCTAAAAGTTGTATTTTCTATTTTAAAAAGAGCATGTTTCAAATCACCTTTTTTTTTATCACTTAAGTATGTATTTAGTGAAAGGTTGCACTCTAACATCGTAACATGCGCGAAGCCATGTATGGGCACGGTGGTCGAGTGGCATGCGCGCTCGTCTGGCGTTCGAATCTATCATTCATGTGAAGGCTAGGATTTGTTCCTGACTCCACCCAGCTCCAAATGGGTACCTAACAATAGTTAAGGAAATAAAGGCGGCTGTGTAATGCGTGGAACCCTTATAGCCGTGGCCTGTGAACGCTGCATGGTCTGTGGACGCATTAATCTTCTGTATAGAATAAGCGTCTGCATGGATATGATAAGATAAGATAAGATAAGATAAGAAGATAAAACGTCATAAAATATTTGTAGAAAATCAATTTTTTGAGTGGAACTTTTTATTTAAAGTTGCCAGCTTTGATGTGACGTCACATTTCTTAAAATCTCCCCCCCCCCTCGTCACACATCGTCACATATGTGTGGACCTCCCCCCTCCCCCTAGGTGCGTGACGTCATTTATGGGCGGCCCCTATGCTACATAAATATTATTTTGTGACGTAGTATTTATTTTATAAGAAATAAATATAGGAAATAAATGATGTATGCGAAAATTTGAAAAAATACATATCTCACACTTTCATTTGACAGTTCAGATGATCTTGATATAAAATGCCAAAATCTAAATTCACTTTGTCGCTAATTTTAGTTTTACATGGATTATTTCAAAAACCAAACTTTAAAAAATTAAAAAAATAAAACAACAACTCTCTAAACAGTGTAACTATAATTTAATAATTCACAACACCCCTCACAACTTAATGTCCTTTCCCCCAAAAAAGTATTTTATAGTTATTTCATACAAATATTTTATACTTATAGTACAAACGATAAAACCTTGCCTGTCAAATTTAACAATAGACTCAAACTTCCTTTTTTTAAAAAAACCTAAGACCTATCACTTAACAATGAAACATTTTGACTATGATTATGATACAGTAATTAACTATGGTTAAGCTGGGGGTTGTGGAGCAAACATTGGGGCCGTCCATAAAGTACGCCACGCTCCAGAGGGGGGGGGGTGTAAGAAAGTGTGACAGTTTCTGACAGGGGGAGGAGGGTCCAGCCATGTGTGATGGCACGGTGTTTTATATTAAATTTTAATTATTTTGTTAATAAAAAACAACATTTTTGTTCGAAAGTCTGACGTACTTTGGCGAGATTTGTGGCAGTCTGTGACGGGGTGAGGGGGAGAGTTAAAATGGTCAAAAATAGCGTGACGTACTTTATGGACGGCTCCATTTGAAAATACATGTACATTGTTATTTATGGTAAAGATAAATAAAAATAGTTTAATATTTTACTTTTAAATTTTAATAAGAAAAACCCGTAAAAAACCAAGTTTTTGACTATAAATCCTTTATGTACGAGAAGTAACTAAAAGAATGTTCATTATAATACGCAGCGCCAGACCATCCAGAAATACAAAATTGAAGTTGTGTCGTAAAACATGTTTAATATAATACGCACCGATCAGGAATATGTTTATAAAAAGAGCTGTCAATAAAATACGCACCTTATTGCGCGACAGAAAGGTTGTTCAATATAATACGCACCGCGACGCTCTATCTCAAAAAATAGCATGATACATAGGATTAAAAAAAATAATCTAAAAAATCAATAATTTAATTACGGTACATGCGATCGATCTGAAATTTTGATACATTGTTTTTATCATCGGTACGAAACTGCCTGCAAAATTTCAGCTCGCTATCTTGCGAGCAAGTGGGTTAAAAATCGATCAAAAGTTTTGGCGACAAGCAAGCAAGCAAGCAAGCAAGCAAGGTCGGTCGGTCGGCCGCAGACACCACGAGTTAATATAAAGGATTTAAAAATACAGGAGAGCACTTGAGCTACTGTGTAAGTGTATACTTCGAATACATCAGTACGTCAGCAGGTTATAAATAGAAAGACACGGGGGATTGTGTTGTGGCGATTTCCTTTTATTTGTCATAAATCGGAAATATCCGGAAAATTGAAGACGACATTAGTAGTCATAGATGTGATCATGCTGCTAAAAATAAGACTGTTTCAAAGTTTACTATACTATTAACAAATACCAGAGGCGTCACTAAAGTGTAGTGAGGGTGCGGACCGCGCCGGATGACACCATCACAAGGGGTGACACCAAAGTGTAAAATTCTGTATGTACCCTTTCTTTGGCACTGGCAGACTCGGAGGAGGTCTATGGGGTCGTGATGTGGGGACACCATGAGCTACCGCACTGGGTGACACCAAGCTTAGTGACGCCTCTGACAGTTACATTATGGAAAACATTGACAACATAATACAAACCATGGTTTTTGTTTTGTTAAAAAATAGGCATATTTAATAAGATACTCATGCCGTATTATATCATGGACTGATATAAAGTTTATCAAGGAAACTTAGGAATAAGAGGAATCCTACATATTACAGAGACGCGTATCTAACAGTTTTAATGTCGTAAGGAATTCAGTTTAACTTCATACCACCTTCACCATCTTTACCATCATTAGTTGTATCCAACCATCCGATTATTTGACACATTCTCCACTAGCATCCAGGGGCGTCTCTAGGACATATATTGCACCCGTGGACCAAATACAAAATTGGCGCTCATCACCATATTTAATTAATATCTTACCCTTGTTCGCTTATTATAATGTGAGGTTGTAATTCTCATTTTGTCACTCCTTTGCCTTCGAAACCCGCGGACAGATGTAGCCCATTCCCCACGTTTGCTACAGCATTTCCACCATCATTACCATCGGTAGTTCTGTGGAACCAACTGATTGTTTCACACATTTCCTAGCAATAACTTACTTTGTCAGATTTTCGTTTACCAACATGGACTATCCATCCAAAATTAACTATACGATTAATTAAAAGTGAGATAAAATTAAATTTAAGACAAGATACTAAATGAGTTATTCGACCTTTGAGACTCGTTTTAGTCCCATGACGATGTCATGACAAGTTTGGGCCAAGACAAATGACTTGATTGACATGGAAGAGAAAAGGCTTGGCCACAAAGATCAATCATACAAAGAGGTTTATTTCAGAACGGGACCTGGTTGGTGTGTTACTTTTTTTTTCTTTATGTGCTAAGAGAGTGGGCAATGTGTTAGAATTGAAGTATTTCTCACTAGGAACAGGTGAGTGACTGATGTGTTAAACTCAAGTATTTCTCACTAGGAACAGGTGAGTGACTGATGTGTTAAACTCAAGTATTTCTCACTAGGAACAGGTGAGTGACTGATGTGTTAAACTCAAGTATTTCTCACTAGAAACAGGTGAGTGACTGATGTGTTAAACTCAAGTATTTCTCACTAGGAACAGGTGAGTGACTGATGTGTTAAACTCAAGTATTTCTCACTAGAAACAGGTGAGTTAATGATGTGTTAAACTCAAGTATTTCTCACTAGGAATAGGTGAGTGACTGATGTGTTAAACTCAAGTATTTCTCACTAGAAACAGGTGAGTGACTGATGTGTTAAACTCAAGTATATCTCACTAAGAACAGGTGAGTGACTGATGTGTTAAACTCAAGTATTTCTCACTAGAAACAGGTGAGGTAATGATGTGTTAAACTCAAGTATTTCTCACTAGGAATAGGTGAGTGACTGATGTGTTAAACTCAAGTATTTCTCACTAGGAACAGGTGAGTGACTGATGTGTTAAACTCAAGTATTTCTCACTAGAAACAGGTGAGGTAATGATGTGTTAAACTCAAGTATTTCTCACTAGGAACAGGTGAGTGACTGATGTGTTAAACTCAAGTATTTCTCACTAGAAACAGGTGAGTGACTGATGTGTTAAACTCAAGTATTTCTCACTAGGAACAGGTGAGTGACTGATGTGTTCAACTCAAGTATTTCTCACTAGGAACAGGTGAGTGACTGATGTGTTTAACTCAAGTATTTCTCACTAGGAACAGGTGAGTGACTGATGTGTTTAACTCAAGTATTTCTCACTAGGAACAGGTGAGTGACTGATGTGTTAAACTCAAGTATTTCTCACTAGGAACAGGTGAGTGACTGATGTGTTAAACTCAAGTATTTCTCACTAGGAACAGGTGAGTGACTGATGTGTTAAACTCAAGTATTTCTCACTAGAAACAGGTGAGGTAATGATGTGTTAAACTCAAGTATTTCTCACTAGGAACAGGTGAGTGACTGATGTGTTAAACTCAAGTATTTCTCACTAGAAACAGGTGAGTGACTGATGTGTTAAACTCAAGTATTTCTCACTAGGAACAGGTGAGTGACTGATGTGTTCAACTCAAGTATTTCTCACTAGGAACAGGTGAGTGACTGATGTGTTTAACTCAAGTATTTCTCACTAGGAACAGGTGAGTGACTGATGTGTTTAACTCAAGTATTTCTCACTAGGAACAGGTGAGTGACTGATGTGTTAAACTCAAGTATTTCTCACTAGGAACAGGTGAGTGACTGATGTGTTAAACTCAAGTATTTCTCACTAGGAACAGGTGAGTGACTGATGTGTTAAACTCAAGTATTTCTCGATAATAATGTATATGTTTAAACTTCATTTGACAATTTAACTAACTTATATGTAATCGCAGCTCTTTTTGCGATTGAAAATGCAAGTGTAACTTTTCGGAAAAAAAGATGTGTAATTAAGCCAGTAACTGGTTTTTTGCACTTTTTTAAAATCCTGACGAATGATTGGTATTTTAGGAAATACAATTATTATAATGGAGAGTGAACTTGTGGAAGGTAAATAGTAAATAAAGGATTTATTATTGAACTAGTAGAAGGTGAATGGTTATGTAATGGATTTATTATTGAAATATTAGAGGTAAACTGATTGCGTTTTTGATATTGACTATATGATTTAACTAGACGAGATACATTCTGAGACATGGTACTTTATTGTATAGCTTCCAGTTGTTTAACGAATCTTTCTGTCAGGGCCTCCATGGGGTGATGTCATCACGTGTGTTACTCTTTGCGTGTGTTGCCATAGCAACACAGCAATATGGCGGAGCCCACAAGAGGTAATATATTATAGAAAGTTATATTAGTAATATATCCATACCAGACTAAATTTGCGAATAAACTTTAAACAGAATTTTTAGTGAATACAACAATCATTAAAAGAAGATGTTTAATAAATAAAATGTTTTGGTATTTTCTCTGCATCAAAGCTCCAAATTAGAATGTTAAAATAGAATAAATATAGATATTTTAAAAGAAATAAATTCAAGGACTTTGCTTATTTGAAGCCTTGTTCGTACATAATAGACGTGGAATTTCTTAATTCTCCCCTTTGTGTTCATCTTTGTTGGATATCTCTAATGTACATTAATTTTCAAGTTTGTTGGATACATCTAATTAACCTTTGTTTCAAAATTTGCTGAATACATAAATTTACCTTTCTTTGAGTCTTTTTATTGATTTGCAATGAAACCCTGGTTTGCTATTTTTTTATAAAATTACTTTTTTAAAATAAACCGTTTTCTTTCTATTATATATTTTTTTCTATTAAGTTTTTTGTGTGCAGCCTCTAATCACAATTGGGATTAGGGAAATTGAGAACGTTGTTGTATAGACGCAATAATACAGGGCAAATATTTTAATAATAATTTCAGTGTGCTTGGAGCACTAAAGACTTCGTTTACTGATTTCTTATTTTTAATATTAGCAACGCCTTTACTACGACTGATGACCACTGGATGATGACTGACCATAATGCAATGACCTCTGATCAACCAATGAGAGGTGCTGACCATCAGACTAAAGAAGCATTGCCCAGTTATGCAAGTGATACACATGTCACCATCTCCGAACACCTGGGGCATTACAACAATAAAAACATAATGATGAGATCGACCGTCACTGGTCAACCCATGGGGCCACCAAGGCGGACACGTACCCAGGTAGAGACTAGTCAGTTAACTTGTTCACGGGTACAAATAAACATACTAACCTAGAGCAAATATATCAATACGTTTACGGCTAAAATATGTTAAAGTTTTAATTGATAGCCTATTTTAGAACAGAACTACGCAGACACAGGTATGTGTTTATAGATAGATGATCTCTAATTTTGGATATATCTGTAAAAAAAACAACCAACTAGCTAATCACTTTTGTTAATTCATAGAATAAACAAAAGAATATTTTAAGATTAATTTAGGAATAAGGTTACATAAAATGGTATGCAACACTGATTTAAGGATTATATAGCAGGACATAACCATTTCATGTGTGTCTTTGTTATCATTGATATCGTTCTCTAGAAGTGACTGTATGCGACTAGTGTTCTAAGAATGAGATGACGCCTTATTTGTAATTTCTGCTATTATGCACTGAAATAACATTGCACGTCGTTCATTAGTAAAACAGAGCAGACAGGAGGGATTACATTTTTCTCAAATTGTCACGTGACAAATACACTACGTAACTAAATTATTGGTCTCCTCCTTTTTCAGAATTCACCTCTCATTACGTTATTACGTCATGTCAACAAACGACAAGGTAAGTCGAAACTAAACTCATCATCCTATCCCAAAAGATCTGAGCTACAAGTTAATTCAGATTCAGCATCGAATCCCATTGGTCTATTAAACTTAACGTAACCAGAGTATATGAGTTGTCCAACACTTGTAGATTATCTAGTACTTGTAGGTTATCTAGTATAACTGGATTATTCGGTACTTGTGGGTTATCCAGAAAAATCTGGGTACTCCAGTAAATAAAATTTTCGTTTATTTATTATTATTTTTATTATTTATTTATTTATTTTTTTTGGGCCTTTTGACAGTGTTTCCCCCGAGCAATCGCCTGTACACAGGAGGTCTCGCCATTAAACCGACCCCAAGTCCCGTTCAGACAAAGTTTTTCAAAGAACAGATCAAGCAGCTTCCATCAGATATACAAGAACAGTTGAAAGGAATCTACGCAAAGGTCGGCTTCACAGACGGGTTCCAGGAGCTGCTCATGAGAGAGCTGAGTAGAGTCAAGGCGGGTAACTCTGTGGTACACAGTGGTCAAGGAGACATCAGTGCTGGGGATGGGGGACATGAGAGTAGAGATGGATTTAGACATCAACACGTCGTGGGTCGTCTCGGTGGTGGCAGTGGATCTCTAGGGAGAGGTGGAGCAGGCAATATGGGCCCTGGTAGAACAGGCAATATGGCAAGTAGTGGAGTAGGCAATATGGGCCCTGGTAGAACAGGCAATATGGCAAGTAGTGGAGTAGGCAATATGGAAAGTGGTGGAGTAGGAAATATGGGCCATGAGCGATTAAAGTCAAATGTAGACTCTAGAACTGTATCTCTTAAAGGCCAACTCT
The DNA here is from genome assembly GCA_944989445.1 of Ampullaceana balthica. NCBI lineage: Eukaryota > Metazoa > Mollusca > Gastropoda > Lymnaeidae > Ampullaceana > Ampullaceana balthica. The sequence continues at coordinate 924,693 of CALYLW010000066.1, read as the reverse complement.
ACGAGAACGTTGGACCAATGTCCACTCAAATCCAGACTGGAATGGAGCGTCCGGTAAATCTCGACAGTGTGTTGCCTAGGAAACAGGGGAGTTCATCAGCGGCATCTTCTCAGAGGTCAGGTCCAAACGCCAACGCTGTAAACACAATCACCCACACAAAGTCTCAGAAACAAACACGCCCTGGCCAAAGTTTAACACTGCATGAAAAAATTGATGCCCTCAACCAAACAGCTCGGCATTACGTCATGGAACAGTTTAGGAGAACGGGGAATAACGAAGTATTCAGAGCCACTGTGGACAGACTTTATACAGACACCGTAGACAGACTTTATACAAACGTCAACTCCCGACCAGCAGGTCAACCTATCAACTCTAACACGTGGCACAGACCAGACCCACGGACAATGACACAGGATGGTCACAGAGAGAGGACAATGACACAGGATGGTCACAGAGAGAGGACAATGACACAGGATGGTCACAGAGAGAGGACAATGACACAGGATGGTCACAGAGAGAGGATGGTTGAAGCTAACGCGGATAACAAACCTTTAGAAACAAACCGAGATGGGACAGACTCATTGGCACCAGGGGTTCCTGTTGGACAGAAAGTAAGGGCGGGGTCGCGCGAGAATATCAGGGGGTCGGTCATTGGAGGGCGCCTGCCAGTAGAAACTCGACAACATACTGATACGGGAAATATTCAACACTCCTTACCAGGGACATACCGCAAGTTGGAGAACCGTTTGACGAGTTTTGACAACCGTGATACAGATAAATTTCACGCGACCAGGGTTGGGGAACGACCTGAGTACCATGTTGAACAGCAAAGAACTGGTCAAAAAGTACGACCAGTACAACGCGAAGCAGAGGCAATGGAAATACAACACCATCTACAACAAACGCAGAAACAACAAGAAATACAACAGAAGTTGTACGGCCAACAAACAGCCACACAGCACGTAAAACAATCGGAACAGTTGGGACTACCATCACAACAAAGAGCGGCTGTTGACAACATTAGAACATCACCACCAGTGACCTTGTCACCAGCACTGTCCACCACACCACATCCACCGTCCACCACACCAAATCCACATACAACACCATCAACTACACAACAACCACCAGCAACCACTCGGAGGCACAACACAACAATGAAGCCGCCGCCAGCTTCGCTTGAGTTTTTCAATACTACCATCACCATCCCTGACCACATCAATCGTGACCCCATCATGCGGGCAGCTTTCCTGCGAGTCATCCAGCGGGCCAAGGAGGAGGAGGTTAAGAAGAACAAAATGGCGACAACTGTCTTGTCACATACACCACCATCACCAGTATCACAACACGCCACATCCAGAACAACCACGAGGACAACGTCAGCAGCACCATCATCTAGCCCAACAACACCACCATCATCTAGCCCAACAACACCACCATCATCCAGCTCGTCCACGAGACCCCCAACAACACCATCATTCTATAACAAAGATATTGTGCTAACCCCTGCCCTCTTCATGACCTGGTCACTGCCCCCGTCACAAGTTACCTCCCTGCAGGGCTCACCACTCACTTCCATCCTCACCAACATCAGTGCCTCCAGGAACAGCCTTGGGGGTCAAAGTTCAAAGGTTGAACAGTTCCGGTCTTTTCTGATACAGACCATGATGACCGATCCGCAAAGTGTCATCTTTATAGCTGGTGACGTCATTCCAGGGGCGTACCACGAAAGGTCTGACCATGGACCTACCATTTTAGTGAAGGATCTCCGTGGTGGGTTTGTCCAACAACAGACATCTGATTTGTTGAGTCGAGCAAAGCGATCTACCAATCAAATTAATCGTATGGATTGGTTTAAGGTGGAATCCAAAATGTTAGACAAAGTTTCAGTAGATGGTGAGTTGTCTCACGCGATCAGAAACGTTGAGCCTAAGGAGGAGTATAAGGACAGGGGGATTTACAATACGCTCGAATTTGACACTAGGCTGAATTTTACCCCGGAATCCCAAGCTAAATGCAAAAATGTCTTGGCCAATCAAAATTTTCGCCTCGTTTGTAATTCTTTCAGTGACGCCAGAGAGCGAGCCACATGCGTCATCAACCTAAGAAGACACCACGTAAAGCGTTCACTTCTGCAGTGCAAGAAACTCACAGCTACAGCAGACAAGAAGACGTGCAGACGAAATGTGGCGAGGAAATTAAGTTTTGAATCTGCTGTGTCCTTTGAACCAATGAAAAAACTTCGAAGAAAATTAGCTAGCCCTTTAGCCAATCACAAAACATCAGGGAATGATTTTGTTTTTAGAAAAGTTGCATTAACGCCGAGAAAACGTGAGAAGAGGCAGGTTAAAGATGATGGTTTTCTCATTCCAGTGTTGAGGTTCGCATGGATGTTACCGCCAGGGACTTATCCAACCGATCCATTAAACACCATGGATTATATTATGGCCAAGTTTAACACCTCTTTACACAACGGACCTCGCTTAGAGGTGACACACCAGGAGAGTAAACCCCAAGACATTCTGAGAGCAAGGGTGGATAGAGTAGGTCCGATAACTATAGGTCAAGGTCAAGCTCAGGCGTACATGAACTCGCCAGTAATCATTCTCGATAAACTTATCGAAGCGGCAAACGCTCTGTCGAAACTTCCAGGACACAGCGTAGATTTCCTGACGTCAGCATTACATCACACACACGGGAAATCAGGGCTATCTGGTGCGGGGGGAAATAACCCACTCGGGGAAATTATCAGCGTCTTGCGGCAGCAGAAATTAGCTGAGATGACGGGGGGAATCGTTCCACCGATGGGAATTATGCCTACAGAAGTACCACACCCTAACCTTACCTCAACTCATACAACAAAAACAAACTCAACGCCAGCGGTCGTTACTACGACCACGACAAAACCACCCGTGGTTAGCTCCTCAATTTCCCGTGAAGCCCTGGTAGCACCCTATGACGTCAACGCGCTTATGCTGACCATGCAGACCAAGTTTCAGGGAATACCCGACACAGTGCTACGGTCACTTGTTGTGCATCTGTTAAGTCAGCTGGGGCCAGGCGACAACAGTCTGTCACATGCTGTCACCCCTGTCAATGAAACTGAAGTTAACGTCTTCAAAACTGTACACATGGACCCTTCTCAAGCCAACAATTTTGTTGAGTGTTCTGGGACAGGCTGCAAGGGCCAAGTACCCTTGACCACTTCACCAGTACCGCCTGTAGCACACGATTACAACAACCCTCAAATAACGGCAATGGTAAAAACTCATTCTACGCAAGAACAAGCCAACAGCCTGCACCATCAGCTCGTAACACCAGCTCCATTGACCCACAGGCCAACAATTCTGACATTGAGTCCTACACAACTCCACATCACGACAACACCAACATACACATTACACCCAACAATACAGACACATTTATCAACTGCTGCTCTGCACCCAACCCCACAACCCCGTGCCCTACCAACCCCAACACGCCAACCCCTACAACCTGCCATCCTACCAACTGGCCCACACCCAACCCCACAGCCCCCTCCCCCACCCACTGTGACGTCAACATATCCTTACATCCCAACATTCCCTTATACCACCTCCTCTCTTTTGTCTACTAAATACGTCACAATGAACTTGCACTTCAAAGGCGTATCCCCTCCGGAGACTACAAGTTTCCCAATAATGCCACTTGAAAGTCCATATACCTCCGCCGCTGACAGGGCAACGATATTGTCTTTCCTCCGTTCGATAAATTCAAGGGGCGTCACTCTAGCCCTAAATCAGTCTTCACTGGAAAGTCACAGTCCCTTGTCACAAAGTCAAATAGAGCAATTACCACCTAAAGCTGTCAAGGGCGAGCCGACACTTGTCATTGACCAAACTAAAATTGTCATTGACCAACCTAAATCTGTCATTGGCCAACCCAAACCTGTCATCGACCAACCCAAACCTGTCATTGACCAACCTAAACCTGTCATTGACCAACCCAAACCTGTCATTGACCAACCCAAACCTGTCATCGACCAACCCAAACCTGTCATTGACCAACCTAAACCTGCCCTTGACCAACCCAAACATGTCATTGACCAACCCAAACCTGTCATTGACCAACCCAAACCTGTCATTGACCAACCCAAACCTGTCATTGACCAACCCAAACCTGTCATTGACCAACCCAAACCTGTCATTGACCAACCCAATCCTGTCATTGACCAACCTAAACCTACCATTGACGAACCCAAACCTGTCATTGACCAACCCAAACCTGTCATTGACCAACTCAAACCTGTCATTGACCAACCCAAACCTGTCATTGACCAACCCAAACCTATCATTGACGAACCCAAACCTGTCATTGACCAACTCAAACCTGTCATTGACCAACTCAAACCTGTCATTGACCAACCTAAACCTGTCATTGACCAACTCAAACCTGTCATTGACCAACCCAAACCTGTCAAACCTGTCATTGACCAACTCAAACCTGTCATTGACCAACCCAAACCTGTCAAACCTGTCATTGACGAACCCAAACCTGTCATTGACCAACTCAAACCTGTCATTGACCAACTCAAACCTGTCATTGACCAACCTAAACCTGTCATTGACCAACCCAAACCTGCCATCGATCAACTCCAACCCGTCGTTGTTCTACCTGTGATGGATCAACCACAACCAGTGTTCGACCACCCCATACCTACAGGACATCTCACTGAGAGAGCTGTGAACGCCGTGACCCTGTCAACTTTGGCTTCTGCTCATGAAACAATACAACAGCCAGTAGACATTCACGGACGACAACGCAAGTCTCAAATGCCAACAATTCTTCCTAATGTAAGTTCCGATTTGATTCAGTTGGTTGGCTCCGCCCTCACAAACATCCTCTCCTCAAACCCCGCCCACAACTTTCTACAAACCAATAATCACGCCCATCTCGCTAAAGACGCCTTACAAGCGATCACATCCAACAACAATCAACAGATACGAGGTCAAGGACGTGCGCAAGAACAACAACCAAATTATAACGGCTTTGACCAAAGTGGTCATACAAACTTAGTGCAAAGTTCTCAAGGAATGGATTCGGGGAAAGGGATTCAACTTTACGAAGGTAGAAGTACGAAACTTATAATATCAGATTTACTACAGCAAAAAGTCATCAATTACGATGCTGGACAGAGCTACACCAGCGTCAGTTCACTTTGTCCACTGGACAGAACATTGATGTGTGGACCAACTCGGCCCTCTCCACGCCTGGCTGACTTCTGTCATCAGCGTTGTGACGTCATGACGGGGGAGTGTACGTCTGCTCTCTGCACGTGCTCCTGCCAGGACACCAGGCCGGTGACGTCACACGGCCCCGCCCCAACCACCGCTGGCCCTTTCCTGTCCTCCTTACAGTCTCATGGCCTTCAGATCTCTGCTGTTGACCCTGACCTGGTCAGCACGACACCACGAGTGACCACTACTACCGGGTCAGCTGAACAACGCCTGATGCGTTTTCTCAGTCTTGTTGACAAGGTCAAGGCCACAAAAGGGGAGAAAACTACTGAAGAACCTGAAGCGGACAGGTGAAAGTCAACTCCATCCAGTGACGTAATAATCTCTTCGGCGCCCACAGTCGTAGCCCAATAGTACCTCTGAAGTTGACCATAGCAGTAGATGTGAATATAAGTGTGCGAATGTCATGTTTCCGACACGTTCTTACTTCTCAAATGCACGTATTAACATTGTTATCATGTGATCAATCATTCCGCAACACGTGTCTTTCCCTACTTTTTCTCAGTCCATTATTGCAAACCTTTCTATTTTCCTACTTCTTTCAGTCTATTTCATTTTACTAGTCCATTGCAATATTTTTCTTTCTACCTTTCCAATCTTTTGCAAACTTTCTCTCCCCGCTTTTCCCCCAATCTGTTGCAAACCTTGCTTTTTTTTCAACATTGTATTTCCTTTCCATTCCACAACCATCAATAACAACCCTTCCCCCCTCCACCACCCTCCCATGTATCTCTCATTGCTTTCATCATACATTTGTGTAACGAATGTAACTCTGTCATGACGAAACCTTACACTTTCTGTAGCTTAAGAATTATTTAATTTATTATTTAAAGTGAAACTTTAATTGGAGTTTTCGATTTGTTCGTTATAAATAATATAAATTATAAAAGCCCATGTCACTCATTCTGTCTCATTCCGTAACGCTGAGGGACAAAGTACAACAGTCTATAGCAGTTAAAAAAGAAAGGTATCATTTTGGTTTCGAGATTATGAGAGCGTGTGGTGTTTCTCGCCGTAAAATATTATATGACGTCAATTACCTAAACAAATATAAAATACTTTGTGTACATTTCAGGAAGTTTAGTATTTCGTATTTATCAAACAAGGATAAATTACTTGGGCATTTGAAAAAAGTGGGCGCTTGGGCGGCCTACAACCTCTACAACCAAAGCGGCCCCGGACAAAACAGCCCCGGTCAAAACGGCCCCGGTCAAAACGGCCCAAGACAAATTGTTAACATATTTCAACAAAAACTTTATTATTTTTTCATTTTAAGCTTTTGTCAACTTTTTCACCCTTAAAGAAAGTGGTAAAATTGTAAAATTATATCTTGTGATGTTATTATATTGTATCTTGTCAACAAACAGCCGCGATTGGTACCATTTCGCGTAAAGGCTATTAAATTCTCTATTGTGATGTCATTGTTATTGTTTATCATTAGCAAAACCTGACACTGAATAGGTGAGTAAAAATACGAATTTAATATTTGATTGAACATTTTACTTTTAGTCCATCTATTAGTCGGGGCCGTTTTGTCGGGGCCGTTTTGTCGTTGAACCTCTAGATATGTATAGGATCCTATACATCACATCATGTCTATCTTATCGATTATGTATAGCTTTTATTTATAACATTTTAAGTTTTATTTTAATTTGGGTTAATCTAACTCGCATTTGTGACATTTGAGATGTTCATTTTGTAACTCTGCGTAACAGACGAGAAGTTGATTTTAGAGATCTTAATGAATAAAAGCGATTTTTTTAAACCTCTGAACCGTATTAAAAAAGCAAAGATAATAAAATTGTAATAATATGTTTTATTTATTATATTTATTATATTGAAACACAGCTAAGAAATACATTTCAAAATGAAAAACATGTCAATCATCAGGATTTTGAAACAAGTATGTTGCTCTAAGAAAAATTGTTTCACAGATTGCGTTAATATGTGTTGTTCAGACTATTATTAAATGTAGAGACTTTGAAGAAAGCAGCAAATGTGATAACTATTTAATACACAGTTTACAAAACTGTTAAAAACATTGAAATTTAGCATGTACATATGAAATGGTTTGAATAATTTTATAACAGTGCAAACACTTCAAATCCTTGAGGAAAACCTTACTTATAAATTATGTACGTATATTCAATGAACAGATAATAAATCTTACGCTGTTTATGTTTTGATTATCTCAAATAAAATATTTTGAAATAATTTTTTTTTGACTGCATTTTGGTCACGTTGATATAGTTACATGTAATATGATTGCATATTTTGAAACGAATTAAACAACTTTGTTATTTGACGGCATTTTGGTCACGTTAATATAGTTAATATGATTAAGCTCATAGGATTTATCTTGATTGGATAGCAGGCACGGGGGGGGGTTTGGATAAATGTTGAGACTTTGGAGATTGTTGGGATAGCATGACGTAATACAGGAGAGATCTGGTTGTTGGGATAGAATGACGTAATACAGGAGAGATCTGGTTGTTGGGATAATTTAAAGGTATAAACTGAGTGTTGAGATCCGAGTGTTGGTATAACTGATTAAAACAAATGGTCTGAGGAGATCTGATGGTGAATATCACTGAAGACTTTAAAATAAAGTAATTCAGGAATTTGACAATGTTGGATCCCAAACTGATAAAGCATGGTGTTAATTCCACGAGATAACGAATATATTCATCAGTCATCGTCATCGTCATCATCATCATCTTTTTTCTGTGATACCGGCTTTTTGCTGTGGAAAAATGATCATCTGATAAATAAAATATTTTCTTTTAAATTTTAACAAAGATAACGTCGCATATTATTGTAATCTTCGATTTCTTTAATGGTTCAATGTTTTTTTTAATTTTTTCTCTCTAATTTTATTTATTAATCATGTATATTTTTTATATTCATTTTGTTTAAATGATATGTATCAGTATCAGTATGTTCGTCTGCATTATAATTGTTTGACCCTGCTAATATTTTTAAAATAATTAAATTGTTAGAGTGAAATTGGTTGTTTATTTATAGTGTATACTTATATTATAGCATGGTACGGCTGGGATCACCGTGATTTACAAATAAGCTCAACAACTTGACAAAAGACGACATTACAATCACAATCAAACACAAACATACAACAGTAAGTAAAACTATCACATGGACGTATATTAGTCAACGACTGGTAGTCTTGTAGTGAGATGGAGCGAGACCAGTGCACCTCATCGGCTGTCCGCTGTAACCAGATCTTCTGGACAAACGAATGTTTTCAGCACAATCTATTCATGTGGGTCACGCGCCCGAGTGACATTTAACCTCACCGTCCTGAGCCTGTCGCTACAAGGACATCACAAACTGCCAACCTAATTTCTCGTGTCTCTATCCCACAGTTAGATTAACTTTAAATAACGTCATAGTCATGTGTCATAACCCCGCCCTCCCGCCAATCACAAAGCCCAATTGCTATCAGCTGATCACATCCGGCTTTGACATGCCAGTATTAACATTTGAATTTACGTTGCTCAAATTTTGCTTGTACCGCACCTACACGTACTGGACAAGACCACGTGACAATGACTGATCGTCTGGTGACAGGTTTGGTGGGACGTGTAGGAGAAGTCGGTTAGAGAGAAGTCCCAACTTTTTGTTAAAACTCTGCGTTAACTTCAAATGTTGGTTTTCTCAAATGTTTAGACAAAGAGTTTTCATACCTCAAAACCAGACCTCAGCAATAACAATGGTAACAATAACAATAGTAACAATAACAATGGTAACAATAACAATGGTAACAATAACAATGGTAACAATAACAATGGTAACAATAACAATGGTAACAATAACAATGGTAAAAATAACAATGGTAACAATAACAATGGTAACAATAACAATGGTAACAATAACAATGGTAACAATAACAATGGTAACAATAACAATGGTAACAATAACAATGGTAACAATAACAATGGTAACAATAAGAATGGTAACAATAACAATGGTAACAATAACAATGGTAACAATAACAATGGTAACAATAACAATGGTAACAATAACAATGGTCATTCAAATACTAATTATCTAGAAACAGTTCTGACACATTTTGGCACATTGCTGGTACTATGTGGCACCTACTGGTACGGTCCTAATACATTCTGACACAGTATTTGCAAGATATGGCACCTGCTGACACAGTCCTGACACATTCTGACACAGTATTGGCACTATGTGGCACCTGCTGTCACACTCCAAATATATTCTGACACAGTATTGGCACTTAGTGGCACCTGCTGACACAGTCCAAATATATTCTGACACAGTATTGGCACTAAGTGGCACCTGCTGTCATAGTCCTAATATATTCTGACACAGTATTGGCACTATGTGGCACCTGCTGTCACAGTCCAAATATATTCTGACACAGTATTGGCACTTTGTGGCACCTGCTGACACAGTCCAAATATATTCTGACACAGTATTGGCACTAAGTGGCACCTGCTGTCATAGTCCTAATATATTCTGACACAGTATTGGCACTATGTGGCACCTGCTGTCACAGTCCTAATATATTCTGACACAGAACATTTGAACGCAGACCCAGCGCTAGCCTATACTAACACAAAACTGTCGTTTTCCATACACATACTTGACATGTTCTGACAAATACTGAAACAATGACACTGACCCACTCTGTACTGGAACCTACTAGCAATTGCCGTATACGGCCATTGCCAGTAGGTGTAGGGACCTTATAGACCATGTTTTAAGGGAAAGGCGTTAGAACCATACACGTTGGAGATCTAAATCTTGTTTCAAATTAAAGCTTTTTAGCGTGGGAAATAAAATGGTAACACGTGTCTTAAATGACTTTTCAATCAGATGCAAAGATTCGCTACAATTAAATGTCATGGACATTGAACAAAGACATTTGAAAAAGTTACTTGAAGTGTTAGATACTTACAGTGTCCGACATTTCTTGATGACCTCATACACGATGCCCACACAGATGAGGATACCTATGGATATGACAGTTGTGTAGATCATCCAGCCTGGCTTCTCAGCATCACTGACCTCAGCCTTGCGGTCATCTGATACAATACCAATAGATGGGATTCAATACCAATAGATGGGATTTAATACCAATAGATGGTATTCAGTACCAATAGATGGGATTCAATACCAATAGATGGTATTCAGTGCCAATAGATGGCATTCAGTACCAATAGATGGGATTCAAGACAAATGGAATCTATACCTACAGATGGTGTTCAGTATAATTAGATGGGAATCGGTACCAATAGATGGGGTTAAATACCAATCATCGTCATCATCATCAGTGGTGCTACAGCACATGTAGGGTCCTGGCCTGCTCCAACACATCCTTCCATTTGGATCGATCGATGGCTTTCCTTCTCCATGCCCGAACCCCTAGCTGTTGTAGGTCCCTTTCAACATCATCGATCTACCAAAGTCTTGGGCGACCAGTGAGTCATCTGCCCCCTGGTTTCTTCCTGTAAATAATTTTTGGTGCTCTACACTCAGCCATCCATCCTATCAATATGTGCGTAGTCTTCCTTTTGTTTAATACTTGTGACGATGGATGGGTCTTTGTACAGATGGTATAGATCTTGTTTGTACGAATTCTCCAGATATCATTTTATTATCACAGGGCCATATATATTTTCCGTAGGATTCTCCTCTCCCAAATGTTGAGTAGGTTCTCTGCCTTTCTGGTCAGGGTCCAAGTCTCACTAGCGTACGTTACTAAGAGCCTTTAAATCGTGGTGTATTTTATTTTCTTTGTCCCCCTTGAGAGGTTTTTGCTTCTTAAAAGTTTTTGTAAGCCGAAGTAGGAGTGGTTGCCTGCTGTTAACCATTCTTTCACCTCCGAAATTATCTCATTGTGTTCGTTTATAGTTGCCCCTAGATACTCGAATGCAGCAATTCTCTCAAATGTGTGTTTGTTTATAGTGATGGATGCCAATAGATGGGATTAAATATCAATAGACAGGACTATATACCAATAAATGAGATTCAATATCAATGGCAATGATTTAATATCTATAGATTGGATTTCAAAAATAAATTTTATTATTGTAATTTATCAGTTTTAGTTTACAATTACAATTCTATAGACTCTAGACACTCCTTTGAACTTAAGAACATCACATTTATTACATGTACGTAAATTACAACGATTAAATGTACGTACATCACAACTATTACATGTATGTACATCACAACTATTACATGTATGTACATCACAACTATTACATGTAGGTACATCACAACTATTACATGTATGTACATCACAACTATTACATGTATGTACATCACATCTATTACATGTATGTACATCACAACTATTACATGTATGTACATCACAACTATTACATGTATGTACATCACAACTATTACATGTATGTACATCACAACTATTACATGTATGTACATCACAACTATTACATGTAGGTACATCACATCTATTACATGTATGTACATCACAACTATTACATGTAGGTACATCACAACTATTACATGTAGGTACATCACAGCTATTACATGTAGGTACATCACAACTATTACATGTAGGTACATCACAACTATTAAATGTACGTACATCACAACTATTACATGTATGTACATCACAACTATTACATGTATGTACATCACAACTATTACATGTATGTACATCAGAACTATTACATGTAGGTACATCAGAACTATTACATGTAGGTACTTCAGAACTATTACATGTAGGTTCATCAGAACTATTACATGTAGGTACATCACAGCTTTTACATGTAGGTACATCACAGCTATTACATGTAGGTACATCACAGCTATTACATGTAGGTACATCACAGCTATTACATGTATGTACATCACAACTATTACATGTAGGTACATCAGAACTATTACATGTAGGTACATCAGAACTATTACATGTAGGTACATCACAGCTATTACATGTAGGTACATCACAGCTATTACATGTAGGTACATCACAGCTATTACATGTAGTACATCACAGCTATTACATGTAGGTACATCAGAACTATTACATGTAGGTACATCACATCTATTACATGTAGGTACATCACAGCTATTTCATGTATGTACATCACAACTATTACATGTAGGTACATCAGAACTATTACATGTAGGTACATCAGAACTATTACATGTAGGTACATCAGAACTATTACAAGTAGGTACATCACAGCTATTACATGTAGGTACATCACAGCTATTACATGTAGGTACATCACAGCTATTACATGTATGTACATCACAACTATTACATGTAGGTACATCAGAACTATTACATGTAGGTACATCACAGCTATTACATGTAGGTACATCACAGCTATTACATGTAGGTACATCAGAACTATTACATGTAGGTACATCACATCTATTACATGTAGGTACATCACAGCTATTACATGTATGTACATCACAACTATTACATGTAGGTACATCACAGCTATTAAATGTATGTACATCACAACTATTACATGTAGGTACATCAGAACTATTACATGTAGGTACATCACAGCTATTAAATGTAGGTACATCAGAACTATTAAATGTAGGTACATCACAACTATTACTTGTAGGTACATCACAGCTATTACATGTAGGTACATCACAGCTATTACATGTAGGTACATCACAGCTATTACATGTTATAGGTACATCACAACTATTACATGTAGGTACATCACAACTATTACATGTAGGTACATCACAACTATTACATGTAGATACATCACAGCTATTACATGTAGGTACATCACAACTATTACATGTAGGTACATCACAACTATTACATGTAGGTACATGAGAACTATTACATGTAGGTACATCACAACTATTAATTGTAGGTACATCACAACTATTAAATGTAGGTACATCACAACTATTAAATGTAGGTACATCACAGCTATTACATGTAGGTACATCACAACTATTAAATGTAGGTACATCACAACTATTAAATGTAGGTACATCACAACTATTACTTGTAGGTACATCACAGCTATTACATGTAAGTACATCACAGCTATTACATGTATGTACATCACAACTATTACATGTATGTACATCACAGCTATTACATGTAGGTACATCACAGCTATTACATTTAGGTACATCACAGCTATTACATGTAGGTACATCACAGCTATTACATTTAGGTACATCACAGCTATTACATGTAGGTACATCACAACTATTACATGTTGGTACATCACAGCTATTACATGTAGGTACATCACATCTATTACATGTAGGTACATCACAACTATTAAATGTAGGTACATCACAGCTATTACATGTAGGTACATCACAGCTATTACATGTAGGTACATCACAAATATTATATGTAGGTAGTAGGTACAACACAGCTAATATATGTTGGTATATCACAGCTACTACATGTTGGTACATCACAGCTACTATATGTTGGTACATCACAGCTACTATATGTTGGTATATCACAGCTACTATATGTTGGTATATCACAGCTACTATATGTTGGTACATCACAGCTACTATATGTTGGTATATCACAGCTACTATATGTTGGTACATCACAGCTACTATATGTTGGTACATCACAGCTACTATATGTTGGTACATCACAGCTACTATATGTTGGTACATCACAGCTACTATATGTTGGTATATCACAGCTACTATATGTTGGTACATCACAGCTACTATATGTTGGTACATCACAGCTACTATATGTTGGTATATCACAGCTACTATATGTTGGTACATCACAGCTACTATATGTTGGTATATCACAGCTACTATATGTTGGTATATCACAGCTACTATATGTTGGTACATCACAGCTACTATATGTTGGTATATCACAGCTACTATATGTTGGTATATCACAGCTACTATATGTTGGTACATCACAGCTACTATATGTTGGTATATCACAGCTACTATATGTTGGTACATCACAGCTACTATATGTTGGTACATCACAGCTACTATATGTTGGTACATCACAGCTACTATATGTTGGTACATCACAGCTACTATATGTTGGTATATCACAGCTACTATATGTTGGTACATCACAGCTACTATATGTTGGTACATCACAGCTACTATATGTTGGTATATCACAGCTACTATATGTTGGTACATCACAGCTACTATATGTTGGTATATCACAGCTACTATATGTTGGTATATCACAGCTACTATATGTTGGTACATCACAGCTACTATATGTTGGTATATCACAGCTACTATATGTTGGTACATCACAGCTACTATATGTTGGTACATCACAGCTACTATATGTTGGTACATCACAGCTACTATATGTTGGTACATCACAGCTACTATATGTTGGTATATCACAGCTACTATATGTTGGTACATCACAGCTACTATATGTTGGTACATCACAGCTACTATATGTTGGTATATCACAGCTACTATATGTTGGTACATCACAGCTACTATATGTTGGTACATCACAGCTACTATATGTTGGTACATCACAGCTACTATATGTTGGTACATCACAGCTACTATATGTTGGTATATCACAGCTACTATATGTTGGTACATCACAGCTACTATATGTTGGTACATCACAGCTACTATGTGTTGGTATATCACAGCTACTATATGTTGGTATATCACAGCTACTATATGTTGGTACATCACAGCTACTATATGTTGGTACATCACAGCTACTATATGTTGGTATATCACAGCTACTATATGTTGGTACATCACAGCTACTATATGTTGGTATATCACAGCTACTATATGTTGGTATATCACAGCTACTATATGTTGGTATATCACAGCTACTATATGTTGGTATATCACAGCTACTATATGTTGGTATATCACAGCTACTATATGTTGGTATATCACAGCTACTATATGTTGGTATATCACAGCTACTATATGTTGGTATATCACAGCTACTATATGTTGGTATATCACAGCTACTATATGTTGGTATATCACAGCTACTATATGTTGGTATATCACAGCTACTATATGTTGGTACATCACAGCTACTATATGTTGGTACATCACAGCTACTATATGTTGGTATATCACAGCTACTATATGTTGGTACATCACAGCTACTATATGTTGGTACATCACAGCTACTATATGTTGGTATATCACAGCTACTATATGTTGGTATATCACAGCTACTATATGTTGGTATATCACAGCTACTATGTGTTGGTATATCACAGCTACTATATGTTGGTACATCACAGCTACTATATGTTGGTATATCACAGCTACTATATGTTGGTACATCACAGCTACTATATGTTGGTATATCACAGCTACTATGTGTTGGTATATCACAGCTACTATATGTTGGTACATCACAGCTACTATATGTTGGTACATCACAGCTACTATATGTTGGTATATCACAGCTACTATATGTTGGTATATCACAGCTACTATATGTTGGTATATCACAGCTACTATATGTTGATATATCACAGCTACTATATGTTGGTACATCACAGCTACTATATGTTGGTATATCACAGCTACTATGTGTTGGTATATCACAGCTACTATATGTTGGTACATCACAGCTACTATATGTTGGTACATCACAGCTACTATATGTTGGTATATCACAGCTACTATATGTTGGTATATCACAGCTACTATATGTTGGTATATCACAGCTACTATATGTTGGTATATCACAGCTACTATATGTTGGTATATCACAGCTACTATATGTTGGTATATCACAGCTACTATATGTTGGTATATCACAGCTACTATATGTTGGTATATCACAGCTACTATATGTTGGTATATCACAGCTACTATATGTTGGTATATCACAGCTACTATATGTTGGTATATCACAGCTACTATATGTTGGTATATCACAGCTACTATATGTTGGTATATCACAGCTACTATATGTTGGTACATCACAGCTACTATATGTTGGTATATCACAGCTACTATATGTTGGTATATCACAGCTACTATATGTAGGTACAACACAGCTACTATATGTAGGTACAACACAGCTACTATATGTTGGTATATCACAGCTACTATATGTTGGTATATCACAGCTACTATATGTTGGTACATCACAGCTACTATATGTTGGTATATCACAGCTACTATATGTTGGTATATCACAGCTACTATATGTAGGTACAACACAGCTACTATATGTTGGTACATCACAGCTACTATATGTTGGTATATCACAGCTACTATATGTTGGTATATCACAGCTACTATATGTTGGTACATCACAGCTACTATATGTTGGTATATCACAGCTACTATATGTTGGTATATCACAGCTACTAAATGTAGATGTATCACAGCCTATACTAATGTGTTCACAGCTGTTATACGACTGTACACTATAGCCATCCTAAATTCACCTGATATGGCTTTCTTTTCAAGCAAGACGAGACCATCTGCAAATAGTAAAGAAACATAATATAGTTATATTGTTTAGTATGTTGTCTAGTTTTCACCTTCTAAAGTCCCAGAAGAGATATCGAAACATCTTAATTTTTAAAACAAGATTATTGAAACTGTAAATTCTAGTGTCTTTACTTTACTTATACAATAAAAAATATCACATACCAATAATGTAATATCACATACCAATAATGTAATACATGTATCAGATACCCATAATGTAATATCACATATTCATAATGTAATATCACATACCCATAATGTAATATCACATACCCATGATGTAATATCACATACCCATAATGTAATATCACATACCCATGATGTAATATCACATACCCATAATGTAATATCACATACCCATAATGTAATATCACATACCCATGATGTAATATCACATACCCATGATGTAATGTCACATACCCATAATGTAATATCACATACACATGATGTAATATCACATACTCATGAGGTAATATCACATACCCATAATGTAATATCATATACCCATAATGTAATATCACATACCCATAATGTAATATCACATACCCATTATGTAATATCACATACCCATAATGTAATATCACATACCCATAATGTAATATCACATACCCGTAATGTGGACAACAATTAATTGTTACTGAAATGATTCGTTCTCATTATTGGCTCATGTATGAACATTAACCAGGTTTTTATATAGTTTATGTTTAGTGTTTTATGTTAAGGGAAATTTAATGTATGCTAAATTAATTTTAAATAATGTTAAGTAAATTTCAAGTGTATCAGACTATGCGCATGCTGAGTGTATGTTAAGTACACGTTTAGTGTGTGTAAAGCGTATGTTAAGTGCATGTTTAGTGTATGTAAAGCGTATGTTAAGTGTATATTAACTATATTTTAAGTGTAAGTAGAGTTTATGTTACCTGGAGAACACATTCCTTCAGGAGAAAGGGGGGCATTTATCTTACATCCCCTACATTTGCCTGTCAACTTATGGCACGCACCAACACAACCAGGGGGGCATTTCATGGTGCATCCAATTGACCAAGTGCCGTTACGGCATTCTGTGAACAGGACATGCAGCTCTAATAGTACGGGAATCCAGTGAGTTCATGGAGGTAACTTTAATGATAGGGGAATTCAGTGAGTACAGGTAATTTTAATAAGAGGGGAATTCAGTGAGTACAGGTAATTTTAATAAGAGGGGAATTTAGTGAGTACAGGTAATTTTAATAAGAGGGGATATAAGTGAGTACAGGTAATTTTAATAAGAGGGGAATTTAGTGAGTACAGGTAATTTTAATAAGAGGGGATATAAGTGAGTAAATGTAACTAACTCAGTATAGGAATTCATTGAGTTCAGGTCGCTTTAACAATACAAAAATTCAATTGTACAGTTTGCTTGAAAAATAGTCGGAATTTATTGTGTACATGTTACATAAAAAAATAATTGATTCGGTGAGCACAGTTCACTAAATATAAAGATACTAAATATAAAGATACTAAATATAAAGATACTAAATATAAAGATACTAAATATAAAGATACTAAATATAAAGATACTAAATATAAAGATACTAAATATAAAGATACTAAATGTCTAAAACAATTTTATTTTATAATTAACCAATAATAATAAACGTTAAAATACAAGAAAAGTAATAATTTTTCCCACATTGAAAAAGGTGCGGTACGCCGTACCGGTGCGTACCGTCACAAAAAAAGCACTGGGTGAATTCAGTGAGCACAGGTCACTTTAACAAGATGTGGCCACTGTTGGCACATTCATGTTAGGGACAATTGGAGTCAAACTTTAATTACTTAAATTTTATGCTAAAAAACTGGTCAATATACAAATGAAATTAAAAAAGGTTCAACATGGGTCATTCAGTGAGCAAATGAATGTGAAGGCAAATAGTGGTCCATTTGTGAGTACAAATAGATAAGGAATAGTTGAGGGAGGCGAGATATTTAAGTACATGGAAAACATGTAGTTTAGGGTTCAAAGGAGGATTAAGTACAAGCAGTTGAGAACACATTATGTTCACTCAGTGAGTGGGCTATAGCCATTACATCAGAATTTAAACATAACATGTTTTATATTTCATTATGTTTCCATTCAAAGTTTTTAAGTCATTCTTGTAATATTTTTTTTATTCTGTAATACCAATGCGATTTCTTTAATTTTTCCTATTTAAACTTTATCAGGAAATTGTTAATATTTCCTATTTGGGTATTTAAATATTGGGCGTTGCCATATTGAAACATGTACAAATTACGACAGTTCAGAATTCTGTAATGTTCTGATTCATTTTTAATGACCCGTAATTTTGTGGAAACTTTGGGTATATTTATGTATGAAATTTTACATGGAAATATTTTAATGGAAATAAAAGTTAATATTGGTACAATTTCATCGTTTGTAAACATAAAATTGCCCATTCAGAGATATCTGGTATTACTAACCATTAGGACATTTGATATCTTTTGTGTTACAAATAATGCGAGGCCCAGGGACGGCCTTGAACTCGTCACCTTCACATTGGTGGCCATCTTGACTGGGCTCAGGGTTCGTACACGTCCTATCAATGACACATGACATTCAACATCAAATCATAAAACTCCTTGCAAAGGACATTCCTACTTTTTTGTAAAAGATTTTCACTATATTAAATACTTATATTAGTCAATTTACTTTCTAGCTTCACATTTGATCATGTCACCAACATCACCGAGATAATATAATTCTAGGACAGCAGTCCATTTAAATATCAACATTTCTTACTATCAACATTTCGTCCCTTTCCCCAAGAATAAGAACGTTTATTTCATACAGTTACGTGTACTTTGTTATGACAAGATGAATAACATTTTAAACCCGTCAAAACTACAAAATCCATAATAAAAAAAACAAACAATTCTTGAGTTTAATTTCGAAGTATTAAGTATTACATATTTTGCTCAACCACGATTTTAAAATATACTGTCTGTATATTTTAATTTAAACTTTTTAAAAAAAATTAAGTATTTTGAATTTACCACTTCACAATGTAATTAAAACCACTAGGAACATTGAGTGACCCAGCAAACATTGAGTGACCCAGCAAACATTGAGTGACCCAGCAAACATTGAGTGACACAGCAAACATTGAGTGGCACAGCAAACATTGGGTGGCACAGCAATCATTGGGTGACACAGCAAACATTGAGTGACACAGCAAACATTGAGTGACACGGCAAACATTGAGTGACACGGCAAACATTGAGCGACACGGCAAACATTGAGTGACACGGCAAACATTGAGTGACACGGCAAACATTGAGTGACACAGCAAACATTGAGTGACACGGCAAACATTTGGTGACACGGCAAACATTGAGTGACACGGCAAACATTGAGTGACACGGCAAACATTGAGTGACACATCAAACATTGAGTGACACAGCAAACATTGAGTGACACAGCAAACATTGAGTGACACAGCAAACATTGAGTGATACAGCAACCATTGAGTGACACAGCAAACATTGAGTGACATAGCAAACATTGAGTGATACAGCAACCATTGAGTGACACAGCAAACATTGAGTGACATAGCAAACATTGAGTGACACAGCAACAATCAATCATGACAATAAACAAGCAAACACAACACCAACACAACACCAACACAGAAGACAAATAAACAAGATGGCCAATGAGTCAAACTGACTGACTGAGAGTAGCAGACGACTTCTTTCAAGCGCAGTTAGCAATCATGCCATCACATGTCTTGTATATGCCCTTAAACCATATCTGCCCCAGGACATTACATACCTGGTATATGCAATTAAACCATATCTGCCCCAGGACATAACATACCTGGTATATGCGATTAAACCATATCTGCCCCAGGACATTTCATACCTGGTATAAGCCATTAAACCATATATGCCCCAGGAATTACATACCTGGTATATGCCATTAAACCATATCTGCGACAGGACATAACGTACCTGGTATATGCCATTAAACCATATCTGCCCCAGGACATAACGTACCTGGTATATGCCATTAAACCATATCTGCCCCAGGACCTTACAAACCTGGTATATGCCATCAAACCATCTTTGCCCCTACACGTCACAGAACAAGAAGGTTCGTCTGACCAGGCCGTCCAGCCACCGTGTACTATATGAGAACAGATGATAAAACAGCTGATTTGTTGTAATTACAGGTAGAGATGATTAGAAAAAGTTCATTGAAATAAGGGCTGGTACTGATATAAAAAATTGTTCGATTAATCGGGAACAATTTTTTAATCGATGATTTTTTATTAAAAAATATTTTTGTATAACGCATATAGATCCCGTTAAGTCACGATGTATTAGTTCGCGAAATCGGTTAAGTCGCGGTAAATCCATGGCTCCCAAATTTTGTGACATAACAGGAAATTCGTTCTGCTATGCAAGAAATAAGGAAGAAAAACCTTTTTAAACCTCGTTTACGTATGCACGTTTAAATAAATAATAATCATACTAGGAAAAAGAATGTGAGTGACAAAAAATATAAATTATTATTATTATTTGTTCACTTATATAGCTCAGTACCCCAGCCTACAGCTGGGCTCACAGCGCTTTACAAACATGTTCAACAACTACATAAAACACATTACACTCTAAATCTTCCTAAACATAGTTACACACACAAAATTTCATATAAATGTTCAGAAATGGACGCATCACCATCATAGCCTGTTAATTTGATGGAGCAATCCTTGGCGAAACAGGAATCCATGACGAAGATCCAGAAATAATAAGACAAACACGCACAATTAAATCAAGAGTTCAAGGCTATGCATGCCTGTTAGGCGTAGCCTCGTTCTCAAGATTCCACCAAGAAGTTTAATCGCAATGGTCGTCCCGTGGTTCGTTGTAGTCTGTATCACTTCCATCAGGTTGAACCGAGTCACCTTGTAGCGAGAGTTCAGTCTTTTTTCCACTCTTGTAATAAGTTACACACGCCAAGACAACGCTCATGCAAGTCAACGAAAGAACGCGCCCTACTTGAGATATTTTCTTAAATTTTAATCGAATTTGAATGTATCAAATAAATTTTAATCTATTAAAATTTTAACGATTAATCGATTAATTAGTCGTTAATTTCCGCAGCCCTAATTTCAATTTGCAAACCTATAAAAGAGAAACAATCTATTCGGTAACTGTTTCACTAATCTCGAACCTGTTAATAAGACACGGAAATCTAATGTAACTTACCAACATCCAAGTCTTCATCAATAAACTCGTCAAGGTCATCACCTGTAGATCGTATACATTTAATTATATAGAAGGGGGATTTTTAACGCAATTTATATGGCAGAAAAGTAAATGCAGATTGATGTTCAAAGAAGTTTCAAACACGGGCAAGCATGATACAGGATAGACGCAGACAGACCTATGACAAACATGGCCATAATACACTACATCCAGACCACTAGTGGAATCAGCTTCAAATAGGCATAACTCTTACGATCAGTCAAGCCATTACGTTAGACAACTTACAATCAGTCAGACCACTTTCAATCAGTCATAGCACTTACTATCAATCAGATCAACTATAATCAGTCAGATCAATTACAATCAGTCAGATCAATAAAAATCAGTCAGACCACTTACAATCAGTCAGACCACTTACAATCAGTCAGACCAATTACAATCAGTCAGATCAATAAAAATCAGTCAGACCACTTACAATCAGTCAGACCACTTACAATCAGTCATACCACTTACAATCAGTCAGATCAATAAAAATCAGTCAGACCACTTACAATCAGTCAGACCAGTTACAATCAGTCAGACCACTTACAATCAGTCAGACCAATTACAATCAGTCAGACCACTAACAATCAGACAACTAACAATAAGACCACTTACAATCAGTCAGACCACTTACAATCAGTCAGACCAGTTACAATCAGTCAGACCACTTACAATCAGTCAAACCAATTACAATCAGTCAGACAACTAACAATCAGACAACTAACAATCAGACCACTTACAATCAGTCAGACCACTTACAATCAGTCAGACCACTTACAATCAGTCAGACCACTTACAATCAGTCAGACCACTTACAATCAGTCAGACCACTTACAATCAGTCAGACCAATTACAATCAGTCAGACAACTAACAATCAGTCCACTTACAATCAGTCAGACCACTTACAATCAGTCAGACCACTTACAATCAGTCAGACCAATTACAATCAGTCAGACCACTTACAATCAGTCAGACCACTTACAATCAGTCAGACCACTTACAATCAGTCAGACCAATTACAATCAGTCAGACAACTAACAATCAGTCAACTAACAATCAGACAACTAACAATCAGACCACTTACAATCAGTCAGACCACTTACAATCAGTCAGACCACTTACAAACAGTCAGACCACTTACAATCAGTCAGACCACTTACAATCAGTCAGACCACTTACAATCAGTCAGACCACTTACAATCAGTCAGACCACTTACAATCAGTCAGACCACTTACAATCAGTCAGACCACTTACAATCAGTCAGACCACTTACAATCAGTCAGACCACTTACAATCAGTCATAGCACTTACTATAACTTAGATAAACTAAAAATCAGTCAGACCAATTACAATCAGTCAGACCACTCACATCTAGAGAGATGACTTTGAAGCAGTTAGGCAAAAGAGACCTACCACTATACAAACAGTTCTATACATTAACCTTTCACATCACTGTTGTTTAACTTATAACCAGTTTACCACATTCACCTAAAAATAACATCATCACTGTTCCTTACTTTTCAAGTTTAATGTTTCCTCATCAACGAAGCCATCACAGTCATTGTCCAGTCCGTCTTGACCGTACATGTACTCACGCCTGTGTTTACACACGGCCCGTAACTGAGTCAATAAAGTGACAACCTTTAGGTAACATGAACTCAATTATGACAAACACACAGTGGCGTCACTAGCGGGGGGGGGGCGGGCCGCCCCGGATGACACCCATCAGGGGGTGACACCCGAGCCTAAAATTTTACTGTGTACGATTTTATGTCAGAAAAAAAAGATGACAAATTTTTTATCTAGAAAGAAATTAAGAAATACAATGAAATATGTTAAACGCGAAAATTCTTGCTAAAAAAATATAAGTAAACTTGCAATAATAAAACAGTCCCAACACACGAACAACATTAAAACAAATTAGGAAAAAAAGAAAAGAAATAGTCGCAGCAGAGAGATCTTTAAAAAGGCTGGAATGAAAGAGGCAGTGTCTTATGTTTTAAAAGATATAAAGCCATTTGGGCTTGGACACACCGACAGCATGAACGAATCCCACCTCACGACTCCCTCCACCACAGTGGGGTGGGGGAATACGATTTTTATCACCACCCCCCGCAAAAAAAAATAAAAAAATAAAAAGATGGGTTTTCTTTGTTGATGTTTTTCTTGAGGAAAATTATGATTTCAATGTCTTTGAGTTAATATTTTTTATCTATATATTTATTAAAGGCGTGAAAACATAGATATGCATGTTTATATACAGGTAGTCATCCGGTTACGACGGTCCCATCCCGACTTACGCTGTTTAGTGCTTACGAACGCGCCCCCGTAAAGAATAGTATTACGCGTTATTTCGTTGTTTTTTTTTAAATTAATGAGGTAACGAATTCTTTTCTCTATTTGAAATAACAAAAATTATTGAAAAATATGTATGATTATTATTTTAACCTACAACTTTCGTTTGAGAATTTTTCAAATAGCGAAGTTTTCAATCAAGACAATAAAGCTGAGTAAGCTTACAAGTTCCTTTTCAATGCTCATTAGAGAGAGCATATTCAGCCTTTTTTGTCCCATGCAAATTCTAACTCATTATATATTCTTTTCAACTTTGAAAAGGATCGCTCTCAGCTGCAGTTTGATGTCATCATTGAAAGATAGATGTGAAGTGCGATGTGTACATTTGTAAAGGACTGTATGAAATATAGCTCATTCAAAAGCAGAATTTTTTTTTAGCTCTGTGCAAGGTTTTTGAGTTTCGCTTTGTGCTAATTCCTTTCCTTACTCTGAGCCTGGGGTTGGACAATAACTTTTTTAAGAGTTGTGAAAATTGGACTAATTCTGAAGGTAAGCAGTTTTCGAAATCTCTCATGAACCTACATGTGGAAGAAAATCAGAAGCCCCGAGCCTAGTGCTCTTTATGGGTCTTCCCGGAAGACCCCCTTAGCCATCTGGCCACCAAAGGGACGTAACAGCTGAGGAAACCCCCCCCCCAAAGCAGTCGCTTCTGAAGCGGCCACCTGGGCATCCAGGACATACATTCGAAGATGCCTCCCACTAAGTTGCCCTCACAAGGAGTTTCCTACTACGACCCGCTACCACTTGGGGGCCATCCCGGCAAAGCACACGGGTCTCCATGGTTAGGACCGCCGCAGACCGGGGGGTCATCAAAGACCTACCTATGGTGCAACCCCCACTGGAAGGTTTCCTCAGAGCTGGCGTCCAATGCGTTCTTCGCTGCACTTTTTGCTAATCCGTACTGGCGCTCCTGGCCCTAAACCGGCACCGCTCGATGGCGTTGCTAGTAAATTGAGGGGGACGAAACGGTTGCTTCGGATTTACCCGACCCCTTATTCGAAATCACTTGAATGTTCTTCCATTAACTTGGCTGCTGCCCATCGTGTGGCGAAAGTGCTGAGCTCAGTTAGGTTTGTAAGAAAGCCAAATTTCTCATGGGTGTATTTATATGCACCTAACCAATGTTGTAGGGCTTAAGAAAGTTTGTCAATGATTACCAGAAATACCTCAATCTTGAATTTTTGTCTCCAGGAGAATACTGTTTTGTTGATGTCCCTTTATCAAACTGACGCTTTCTTTTTTGTTTGATAGTATTGAAGATTGTTTACACTGTTTTTAGCACGGACTTTTCCGTTCCTTTGTCTTCATAGGAATAAAATTAAGATTGCTATTTTTTAACAAACTCAATGAGAGACTTCCTTTATAAAATTGTTTCCCAAATTTCAAGTAAAATAGCGACTTCCAGTTGTTCAAATCGTGGCTGATTTTCATTCGTTGCTAATTCTTCCAGTGCTGCGATATTCTCATGGTATGAGCTATTAACAGACCTTACAGCCTAATGTCAGGCTGACTATCTTGTGTCAGACAAGGCTTTGTTCGCATGTATCGATTTCATATGTTTTTGAAGTACCTGTCAACGATGAGTAGATGCAACAAGTCGGGTATAAAGATTTTGCAGAAGACAAAAAAATCTGACCGCAGTAGGACAACCTGCTGCTCTTTTCCCAACCAAATTAAAGGAATGAGCTGTGCACGGCACATAATGAGCTACAATGCACTTCTCTTGAAGAATAGCCTGGTTTCCGTTATACTTCCTCCTCATTTGCAGCATTGCGTATGACTGTCCAAGGCATTTTCTTGTCAGGGATTCGTACAAACATAATGGCCTGCATCTTTATTATACACTATCTATATATATAATTCTCTTCGTGGTCGGTCCCTGCGAGACAAGCTGCAAGTATGTTCAACAGATACTAATTTTAGAAAGCAGCGCACCAAATTACTGCACCAATGCATCAAAAGGTGTGCAAATTAAATATGCGCTGTAAAAAATTAAATATATGACGTCATTGTTTTCGCTGATATTTTAATTTTATAAAAATGGAACAATGTAAAAAGTTATAAAATACTTTGTGTACATTTCAGAAAGTTTAATATTTCGTATTGATCATACAATGACAAGTTAGTTGGGATTTTGAAAAAGGTGGGCGCCATAGGCGCCCTAAAAAAGTGCATTTTTTCAAAATAAATAGATTTCAGCTGAACACTTCCGTCATTTTTTACGAGTGATACGCCGCGGGTCTCTCCAGAGTTCCTTCTTTTCATTCACTAACAGTTGTTTGCCCAAACCCACCCCATTTTGACAACCGTGTCTTTCAGGAAGTCTTCACACGTCACTAAATCATTAGCGGCGTATGCTACGCCGTGGGTCAGCTAGTCTTCTATATATATATAATTCTCTTCGTGGTCGGACCCTGCGAGACAAGCTGCAAGTATGTTCAACAGATACTAATTTTAGAAAGCAGCGCACCAAATTACTCCACAAATGCATCAAAATGTGTGCAAATTAAATATGCGCTGCAAAAAAAAATTATTGACGTCATTGTTTTCGCTGATATTTTAATTTTGTAAAAAGGGAACAATGTAAAAAGTTATAAAATACTTTGTGTACATTTCATAAAATTTAATATTTCGTATTGATCAAACAAGGACAAGTTAGTTGGGATTTTGAAAAAGGTGGGCGCCGAAGGCGCCCTAAAAAAGTGCATTTTTTCAAAATAAATAGATTTCAGCTGAACACTTCCATCATTTTTTACGGGTGATACGCCGCGGGTCTCTCCAGAGTTCCTTCTTTTCATTCACTCACAGTCGTTTGCCCAAACCCACCCCATTTAGACAACCGTGTCTTTCAGGAAGTCTTCACCCTGTCACTAAATCATTAGCGGCGTATGCTACGCCGCGGGTCAGCTAGTAATTCATAAAAAGTTTGGGGGGCCTTAAATTATTGGGGGCTTTAGCCCGTTCAGCACCCCCCTCCCTTTTAATCCGCCATAGAAGGGGGGGGTCACGCATCTGGGACGATGTGGTACGAGGAGGGGGGTGTTTAAGAAAAGTGACGTCACATCAAAAACGCGAAACTTTAAATAAAAGTTCCACTTAAATATTTGATTGTTTAACATTTATTTAATTACGTTTTCAACGACTTCACGCGTGTTACGATATTACAGTGCAGACTTACCCTAAATACATATTTAAATGACAAAAAATAATTTGCAACATTCTAATTTTTATTGAGAAAATATGTCTTGGGGGAGGGGTGTCAAAGCTTTGTGACGTCATATCGTAAAAAAGGGGTGGGGTCTAAGTTTTTGTGACAAAGTATGACGCTGGGGGAGGGTGGGGTAAAAATCGGCAACCTCGCGTGACGTCATTTATGGACGGCCCCTTCAGTCGTGAAGGGGTGACACCATGAGCTACCGCCCCGGGTGACACCAACCCTAGTGACGCCTCTGCAAACACACACATAGAATTAATGGTCTCTGGCACGGCAGCTGACTGTTACACATAATAAACACAGTCAGGAATGCATAAAAAAATCTATTGGTGTCTCAAGAAAGTATATTTTGAATAAAAATAAGTTTAAAAAAAGCATGTGTCTTACTATATTAAAACAAACTTGTTAATTGTTCCTGGGTGATTCTACGCTCAAGTTAATAATCATATAATTCATGTGCAGACTAGGGCCAGATTTAGACTCGATGGGGCTCTAAGCTATTTGAGATATGATGGCCCTTTTGAAGTCCAGATATTCAATGTCAGTGCCAAATATGAAAAAAAACCGGAGGGGGTGCGGGGGCGAGAAGGCGGTGGCCCTAAGCTATAGCTTGTTTAACACTGTTGAAGACATTGTCAAACGTTCATGAAACGGATCTGACACTGTTTTTCTTTATTCATACAAATGTTTCAATCCATGCCGACATATAGAAGGTATAAACTTAACAAAGACACATCATGTAACCGTCATGATAATAATAGATAAATATTCTCCAACAGGACATACCTCTTCCACTTTTCTGAACGCCATTCCAAGCTGATAGAATATTCTTCCCGTCGTCATGACAACTTTTGCGTAGCAACCAAAAGTTCGTCTGTCCAAGTGGTAGATCACGTGAGTTGTGTCATTAACAAACAACCTTGACACAGCCGTGAACCCGGGTATTTTCTCATCAACGTGAACCTCTCTGTCAGGGAATGATGTGTCAATTATTGGTAAAGTTTATGAACTGACCTAGTTTTGATGGAAGACATAACTTAAGACCAATAAACACACCTGTGAATACTCTCTGTGAATATTCGAGTATGAATACATACAACTCTACATATTCTGTAATCTGTATTCGAATCTGTATACAAACAACTCTACTTACTCTGTATTCGAATCTATATAAGTGTAATCAATCCTAAGGCCTGGTAGTTCCTTTGTTAACAAAACAGCTACGAGGTACATGAAGCTTTTCTGTTTGAGAATCTTTGGAATTCTGTGAACAGAAGAAGCTGGTTGGCACTAGCAGAATTTCAAAACAGTATGATACACTATAACATTTCCTTTACATGACACTACATTGCTCCTTTCTCCTTATCAGTGTCCCTCATTAGAAGTTATTCAATAAGTTCTACTTCAGTGAGAACAGAGAAGCACATGTATCGGTGTTCGAAAACTTAATGGGCGTCTGAAAACCATCTATACATCTTTTACTTAATAGCTTCATATGATCTAAATAAGAATCAGTAACTATTTTTGTTTAACATTCTAACGTGTAATACTTAACATATTTCCATAGCTCTTACTAAACACTAAACACGTATAGCAATAATACCTCTGAAACTTAAAGGTATACCTCACAAATACCTTAAAATACTAAAACTGGAACAAAATACCTTACTAAATACCAACTGAGCCAGTTTTCAACTGGAATAATCTGAAGCATTCCCATATGACCTTTGACCTCACTATCGTATGGCCAAAACATAACAACGCTAAAGCTTGATTGGGATATGAGGTAAATGTGCACACCAGTACTGATTAGCATCTAGAAATATAAAGTAAAATAACACACAGATTTACTAACAATGAAAAGGATAAAGCAGATGCACACAGAAAGATTAATTAAGATTTAAGAAGATGAAGTAGATGTGCATACAAATTTAAATAATCATCAAAATAGTTCTAGAATTATAGAAGAATTAGAGATTTCAAATATGTAATTACCATTCTAGATTCTGAATAGGTGAAATAAATTAGCTTATTACAAAAATGATTTATGCATCGCTATTAACGTGATTTTTTTGCTTTTTATTTGTGCATATTTCATTTAAGAATCAGTGCAATTGTTGACTATTGGAATCAGTGCAATTGTTGGCTATTGGGATCAGTGCAATTGTTGACTATTGGAATCAGTACAATTGTTGGCCTTTGGAATCAGTGCAATTGTTGGCCTTTGGAATCAGTTCAATTGTTGGCCTTTGGAATCAGTGCAATTGTTGGCCTTTGGAATCAGTCCAATTGTTGACTATTTGGGACCATATATTTTTTTACCCTTTGATTTATCCAAACATGAAATTGGACCTCACCTCTTGAAATAAACTTTGACCTCCTATACTTAAAGTGGATTTGTTTCTATTGATCCAACACGTGACTTGAATCGGCTTCTCAGCCACTACCCGGATTTTGGATTGAATGGGCTCTGTGGTAGCTGGTGTCATAAAGTAATAATGGTGCCCCCAGGAGGTCGTTGACACCAGCATTTCTGGGAATGTCAACGGTGGAGTGGCATCACATTTAAACGGCTAAGTATAAAGGTAAGAAAAGGTGTTGTTTTTTTTTACTTTTCTTTATTTTATGAATCTCTACTTATGTTACTAAATGGCTTTTATGTTATTTTCTCGTATCTATTACAGATACTCCATCTATATAGAAGATTATTGCGTCATTGGTAGATGATACGCAAACGGAAAAGTGGGCTGATGTTGTAGTTCATTCAAATAAAATCTACGGGTCAAATTTCCAAATGTTTACAATTTATTTCTCTAAGTTCATAAATCTGTTGAACTAAACTGAGACTCTATTAAGTATAAAACAGATAAATAATCTTTAATTTACTTATTATTATTAAGATTACTAAATATTGTTGCTATTGACGTTAAAAAGCTGATGAATTCGAGTCATTTATTAAGCTCAGTTTATGGCAGCTGTCTTTACGTCTACTGTAGAAAATCCTGCATGGCAGTGTAAAAAAAGTTTTGACATCGATAACAATAGAGTTGTTATTGTTTGGATCAAATGGACAAACCTTCAAGGTGGCTTTTGGGGGCAGCCGTCCCTTTGTTTTCTGTATAACAGTTTCCTGCGATGACCCCAACTGGATGATTTGAAATAATCTTTGACCCTGTGGTTATAAATGTACAAAAGTTATTTCTCTATTTTTCTAACGAAAATAAGTAGAAGATCATTTTTATTTTTTTACAAATTGGTTTTAAAAATTTGGAAATTTCTTCGCACTTTTAAAAAAAATTTCTTATTAGATATTTTTTAAAATATTTTTTAAAAAATGTATTATTATTTGTTGTTGTTGTTCGTTTATTTGTTTCTTAATGTTGAAAGTTGAAATTGTTAATGGCACCATTATCATAGGTCATAGAGACACTGTCTCAGTAATTCTTTTTTCTTTTTTGTATCACCCACTTTTAGAAAAAACGTTTTACTGTAAACCCCACCCCCCACATCAAAGAAAAAATGTTTTACTGTAAACCCCATTCCCCACATCAACGAAAAAATCAGTTACATCAGAAACACGAAATAATATTTTTTATGGGGGTATTACTATTAATACTGAAATGTCATTTTCCTTAAAGAAGGAAAAATGATTACCTTTACAAATAAATTCTACAATAAAAAAATAAAATATGAGAAAGAATGGCACACAGACATATTGATTGATGGCTGACAAAAAATTATTTCATTAAATATAATATAAACTAGGACTGAATTTGACTCAAGGGAGATTACCTGTCAGATCAGAATGGGTGGTCACATGACTGAGACAGTCGTGAAACTGGAGGTACTGGAATCTAGAAATATGATATTACACCATGATATTACACCATGATATTGTTCAAATCATTGTAAAGAATGGTAAATAATATCAATGATTATAAACAATTCATTGTAATTTGATTATATATATTTTGTAATGGTATGATCGTTATTTTAATGATACATTTTAAAAAAACTGCAGTTCTTCAAAGATTTTTAAAGGTAAGCCTCGAGTGGGGTGGTGTGGGGAAGTGTGTCTTATTATAAAGTTTGGTAATTTTGGCTAACAATTTTTTTTTAAATAATCGGTGAGTGGGCAGTTATCCTAGATAACGCTACTGAATATTTACCTACCTGTCTTTTATCACCAAACTGAAGGTTGACCCAGGGCGTATCCTATGTCCGTCAAATGAAACGTTATAATCCCCTTTAATATCAGTGGCCTTAGAAAGATCACTAAATATAATGGTCACGTGGGTGGCATCATGTGACGTGATGATATTCAACAAGGGGTTCCCCCTGGAATTCGACATAAATGTGAAGCGGTCAAATTAAAAAAAAATTTGGCTTGTATGTTATAAATTTGAGATCCTGGGTTAACAAATGTGTTGTGTATGTATAGGATGTGTAAGAATAAAAATGATTAAAGTTACACTAATAATAGTGCACACATAGACTCATTAACACACACACACAAATTAGCAGCCCCTGTTCTCGTGAATAATTTTATCTTTTTATTTTTAGACTTCATTAAAAAAATATTTTTTAAGCGGCATTTCAGCTCCTGGCCATTCCGCTACCATGCATTAAGTATAAAGCTTTCTCTTGCCACAGTGCGTGTATTTCTTGTCTACACAATCCCCAAACAAACAACACACTCCATCATACAACAAACATCCTTCCACACAACCGACATCTCACCACAAACATCCCCCACACCATCCACAGCACACATTACATTTCCTCACTATAATCGTCCCCACATCATAACCTTACTTACAGCAACACACACTTCTTCAAATTAGGCCAACCCCATATTTAAAGAAATAACAACGTAACTCACGTCAGTGTTACAATGACGTAACTTTGACCAAAAGCTGCAACAGGTAAAGCTAACAGGCCTTCAAGTGATTGGTCGTTATTTATAGATATAACCGAGATCACGTGAGTAGCTTTCACAAACAACGCACTAGATAAACCCACATCTTGGTATCTGAGAAAGAATATATTTTTGTACTATTTTTTTCATAAATGAATTTGTTGACGTTGACTTTATCGTTTCATGAATGGTGATGTCATAGTGTCATTGATGGTGTTTTCATTGTGTTAGGAATAGTAATATTAGTAATATATGTTGAGGAATTGTGATGTCATAGTGTCATTGATGGTGTTTTCATTGTGTTAGGAATAGTAATATTAGTAATATATGTTGAGGAATTGTGATGTCATAGTGTCATTGATGGTGTTTTCATTGTGTCAGGAATAGTAATATTAGTAATATATGTTGAGGAATTGTGATGTCATAGTGTCATTGATGGTGTTTTCATTGTGTCAGGAATAGTAATATTAGTAATATATGTTGAGGAATTGTGATGTCATAGTGTCATTGATGGTGTTTTCATTGTGTTAGGAATAGTAATATTAGTAATATATGTTGAGGAATTGTGATGTCATAGTGTCATTGATGGTGTTTTCATTGTGTCAGGAATAGTAATATTAGTAATATATGTTGAGGAATTGTGATGTCATAGTGTCATTGATGGTGTTTTCATTGTGTCAGGAATAGTAATATTAGTAATATATGTTGAGGAATTGTGATGTCATAGTGTCATTGATGGTGTTTTCATTGTGTCAGGAATAGTAATATTAGTAATATATGTTGAGGAATGGTGATGTCATAGTGTCATTGATGGTGATTTCAGAGTGGGGTATTATGTGCTGTCATGTTTACGTATAATATTTAATAATATTTTATCAGAGTTGGTGACGTCATGGTTTCAACAAAACACAAAAAAAGGGGGGGGGTGTGGTATAAGGAATGGTGATGTCATAGGGGCCGATATGGTATCACAATTTAAGAATATTTTTTTAATGAGTGAACTCTACAATCACTCGTGAACAAATATGTTTGAGGCCGTCTATAAATGACGTCACGCGATTTTAACCGAATTTTCACAAATCGTCACAAAAAACGTAGACCCCCCTCTCCAATATTACGTCACAAAGCTGTGACAAAAAAAAATGGTATTGTCTATTTGAAAATGAGCATGTTTCAATTCACTTTTTTGTCATTTAAGTATGTATTTAGTGTTAGTGTTAGGCTGCACTCTAATATAGTAACACGCGTGAAGCCATGTAAAACGTCTTAATATAAATTGTAAGAAATCAAATATTTAAGTTGAATTTTTATTTAAATTTGCGAGTTTTGATGTGACGTCACATTTCTCAAACTCCCCCTCGTCACAAATCTGTGGACCCCCCTTCCTCCCTAGGTGCGTGATGTCATTTATGGAAGGCCCCTTTACACATAAATGGACTCACCCATAACATGGAAACACATAAATGAGTTTGCTGCCAATAGTTGGTATTGTTATATTCTTTCGGAAGGTTTCGTCCAGTTCTATCTGAACTTTGACTTTAGACTCCTATTTGAAGTAAACGTGAAAGCAACGTTTAATTGTGTGTGTGGGTGGGGTGGAAGGGGGATATATTTATTTATCTCCAGAATATTTTGTTTAGTTTATCGTAACAGAGTATATTTTAAAAGATCGGTGGCGTATAGATGATATAGACTTGTAACTTATATCACTAATATTATGTATATCGATCATGTACATTTGGTGTGTAGATCAATGACATTTGTGCAGTTATATTTATATCATCCACAAATGATCGTTTCAATCCCAGGTCTGTGGCGGCCAGATGTGGTATTAGTTTTTATACTTTAACTTAGATAACTGGGTTATTTTATTATATAGCTGCCATGACAGTAAACAGTGAAAGAGAGAGAGATATGAGAGAGAGAGAGAGAGAGAGAGAGAGAGAGAGAGAGAGAGAGAGAGAGAGAGATAGACACAGAGAGATGAGAGAGAGAGGTGCAGAAAGAAATAGAGATATAGCAGGTGAACAACACAACGCAATGACATGATCAACACGACAGAATGACACAAAAACAAAATAAAAACCAAACAAACAAAGACAACGCAATGACGAGAACAGCACAAAGACATTCGTTAAGTTACAAACCATTGGATTGATAATCTGCAAAAACCAAACGATAGAATGCTGTGGTTTCCTGCTCGTGACGTCACTATAGGGTTGACTTATGACAAAAGTTGTACCGTAACTGGTCGGGTAAACGTCTTTATCAACTTTTGCTCCAGTAAAGCTTTCAGGATTAATGTCGTCATCATCCAGCGCAGACTGGGCTAATCCACGGGCAGCTATGTAATATAGGATTAATTAATTTATATAGGCTGTGCGCAGACTAAAGGTGTAAAATATAAGCAGCTATTGGATTTTATAAACAATAGATAAATTCAGATTTTGGACGATACGTGCGCTACAATCTTATGAAATTCTCCATGTGACTTAGAAAGGTAACATAACAAGTGTGTAGTGTACTATAAACTAGTAATTTGACGCATAGTAGGCTTCTAGTTTACCTCACTTAAATTAGAAACACTCGTGGTTTGGGGAGAGGGGGTCCTTAGCCTTAGGGCATAAACCATAATCATAAACGGATGGATTTATTGTTTCCTCCACATACGGATTATTAATTACTATTTTTAAAGTAACATTTATCAAACAAATAATAGTTAAATTAGTTATTTTGATTTC
The DNA here is from genome assembly GCA_944989445.1 of Ampullaceana balthica. NCBI lineage: Eukaryota > Metazoa > Mollusca > Gastropoda > Lymnaeidae > Ampullaceana > Ampullaceana balthica. The sequence continues at coordinate 889,411 of CALYLW010000066.1, read as the reverse complement.
ATCCTACTACTATAACTGGAATGTCCATGTTTACCTTACCATCATTTAAACTTATCAGTAATATTAAAACGGGCCACATCATATTTTATTCCAGCTCATGGTGTCCCTTGTTAGACGCCATTTTAAAACATGGACACCATAGGTTAAAGTCATAGCAACCAGTATTTTAAAAACTTTCGTCTCACTATTAAATAAACCATAAAGGATTTAAAAATTAGCTAATTGAAATAATAACAATGAATAAATAAATACATAATGTTTAATCCTAGATCACGGTTCTCAAGTTTGTGAGTATTCCATAAGTATAAGCCCTGTGCCGTCACGTTTCTTATCTTTTATATTTTATAATTTTATTAGCTCAGACGCTCATTGGCTCATTTTATACAGAATATTATTGCGTCCTACGCCTACGCTTATCCATGGTTTGTGTCTGGTCATGCATTTTTAGGAGAGTTTTAAGCGGTATTTTCAGGGTTTGATCAGACAACTCATTCCAAGCTCAAAGGAATATTTACCCACTTGTATTAAAATATTAACAGACACTGACTGTCCGTCTGTACAACAGGTTGTAATCTTTTAATCAATACTTCATCCGCTTCCTGTGATCCGATTGGCCTGACATTTCTCTGCGTGACTGTGTGGTTGGATTTTAAAAAAATTAATTTTTAAAAGTCTTTTTAGATACCCTAACATCAGACGAAATAATCATTGACAAGAAAAGGTCGAGTATGCAATTACGAAAAAGCAGTAGGTAATGATGTACGAAAGGCCAACATACAGTAGGTAATAATGTACGAAAGGCCAGCATTCAGTAGGTAATGATGTACAAAAAGCCAACATACAGTAGGTAATGATGTACAAAAAGCCAACATACTCTCCAAGTAGGTAATGATGTACAAAAAGCCAACATACAGTAGGTAATGATGTACGAAAGGCCAACATACAGTAGGTAATGATGTACAAAAAGCCAACATACAGTAGGTAATGATGTACAAAAAGCCAACATACTCTCCAAGTAGGTAATGATGTACAAAAAGCCAACATACAGTAGGTAATGATGTACGAAAGGCCAACATACAGTAGGTAATGATGTACAAAAAGCCAACATACAGTAGGTAATGATGTACAAAAGGCCAACATACAGTAGGTAATGATGTACAAAAAGCCAACATACAGTAGGTAATGATGTACAAAAGGCCAACATACAGTAGGTAATGATGTACAAAAAGCCAACATACAGTAGGTAATGATGTACACAAAAAAAGATCAGATATGAAATGATTAAACAAAAAGATAGATAAAAACAATTAAAAGAAAATGTTAGGTTTACTGGTATACACCCATAAGTAGACTAAACAAACAAAGAAAAAAGTATACACTAAATAAGAAAGGGTTATTGTGTACACTATACCAAAACATAGTTCTTCATGAAGATCAACAAAACAACAAAGAGAAATGTTGGTGTAGGTCAGCATTATTTATTAAAGCTTGCTTTTAACATTGGCAGGTTAAGGTTTTAAAAATTAGTTAAAATGTAGAGGCAAATAATTCCATAAGTGGTCAAAAATAAAGTAGCAATGGTGAGAAAATAAGATCTTGTCAATAAAAACATTGGTAGCACTAATGTAAACACTCAGCTTCATTCATCATTGGCAACTTGACAAAAAATGTTCATAAGTACATTGATATAGGTCAGTGGGATACACACATGGGTCAGATGGGATACACACGTGGGTCAAATGGGATACACACATGACTGTGTAAATCATAGTTTTGTCATGGAATAAATGGAAAATTTTTGGCATCTTAAAAAATTGGAACTTAACAGCAGTAACTTAGTAAAACAATTGGGCAAAAGTGAAAGTAAACAAGAGGCATCTTCTAATAAAGTGGGTATCAGTATCAGTCAGATTGGCCGTCCCATCTAAAATGAAGTGACTATTTCTACCTGTTTTATTGTGCTCTTCTTCATTGAGGAATACCTATCTATCCCTAAATGCACCTATCAATCTTTAAATGCACCTATCAATCTTTGAATTCCCCTATCTATATCTCAACATACCTATCTTTAAATGCACCTGTCTTATAGGACATCTATCAATTTATTACCCTATACTTGACGGTGTCTATTATTAGTTGCAGCTATTATTTAGAGTGTCATTAGATGATTAGAAAAAACATTTTCTATCAATGTTTGTTGGGACATTATGTAGGACAATAGGAATGTCTGACAATAAATCAATAATGAGAAATAAAGTGTAAAAAAAAATCAAACTAAAAATATGTTTCAAAATAAAACATAATGCAATTACTGTGTTGTACAGAATTTTGACTTCTATCAATGATGCAAGATCTATACTGTTGACTTCTAGCAATGAAGCAAGATCTATACTGATGACTTCTAGCAATGCAGCAAGATTTATTCTGTTGACTTCTAGCAATGCAGCAAGATTTATTCTGTTGACTTCTAGCAATGAAGCAAGATCTATTCTGTTGACTTCTAGCAATGAAGCAAGATCTATTCTGTTGACTTCTAGCAATGAAGCAAGATCTATTCTGTTGACTTCTAGCAATGAAGCAAGATCTATTCTGTTGACTTCTAGCAATGAAGCAAGATCTATTCTGTTGACTTCTAGCAATGAAGCAAGATCTTTGCTGCTGACTTCTGCTAGACATGACTGAAGTCAACTTTTCCCATCTTTACAGACTAGTCCATCTGTAACTTTCTTGCATCTCTCCCAGAATCTCACCTTCTAAAGTGTAGTAAATGAATCCACATAAAATGTGAAGTAAGTTCCAATGGGAGATTTTTAACTGGCCCAGGAACTATGTCATCCCAAAATTATATCTTTATGATGTGGTATATCATTTTAACATGGCCACCAACATAAACAACCCATGTGCCCATCTAGTATCTGAGTTCCTTATCACTTCAGCGTGTCCACCCAATGACCATTTGTCTAATGAATGTATTGGTACTCATCTATTGACCCCATTTAAAATAGGAGATAAAAAATTTAATGCATTATTTATGTGTTTTATTAACATAGATGTGTCGATTGTACATTGATATTGGATGTGTACAGGTCTGGGATAATTATATGCATACAAGTTGTAGACATTTTCATTAATATTTACATGATGGACCTACACACGTGCATACTTACAGTTACAGGTAATAAGTGTAGCTTACAATGATTAAACTGACACATGACATTTGGAAGAATGCAATGATACACCATGACCAGATTTAGTTTAGTATCCATATAAACATTACCACATGGGGAAGATGTGCCAGGTGAGACATATAAACATTACCACATGGGGAAGATGTGCCCGGTGAGACATATAAACATTACCACATGGGGAAGATGTGCCAGGTGAGACATATAAACATTACCACACAAGAAAGATGTGCAAGCGGGGACATATTAATTATATTACCACATGGGGAACAAGTTTTTAACATAACTTGGCATGCTGTTAGAAAAGAATTGACAAGTTTTGTAGCTGCAGTTGCTTTGTTAAAACATTTTAAAAGAAAAGTTATGTGAAGGTCACATACAGGTCATAAGTAGAACAGGTAATGGGCATCCAGTACAGAGATGTCATGTGACAGTCACAGTCAGGTAAGAGGCAGCTAACATCTTCCCCTGAAAGCCCAACACACAAGGCATAGAGTAGGTAAAAAAAAGTCAAACTAATTGATTCAGCTCGAGTTAATTTACCCTGCATGGCTTAACATGGCACTGACAATATAGTAATATATGACAGAAACTGATAAAGGGCACCGACTATATGACACTGACAGAAAGCGATACAACATGGCACTGACTATATGACACTGACAGATACTGATACAACATGGCATTGACTATGTGACAAACACAAAAAATGATACAGCATGATACAAACAGTACTTGAAATGGATACAACATGATACAAACAGTACTTGACATGGATACAACATGATACAAACAGTACTTGAGACGGATAAAACTAAGTAACAACAAAATGTCTAAATAAAAATTGACAAAATGTAACTTTGCACTAAAACAATGGGAAATCACCTATCTGGAAATATGCCACCAACAGATCAGGATATCACCAATCTGGAAATATGCCACCAATATTACAGTACATGGCAGATATAACCCACCCCAAAATTCAAATAAAAGATTTATTTTCAGGGGGACACAACTATTCTTTATCCACAACCTGTGCAGTGAAAAAAAAATTAATGGTGGAAATTTCATTTCATTTCATTGAAATGCTGAGATCAATATTTAAAGTCAATTAAATTGTTAAAAACATTAAATCAGTCTTTCTTTTCATTAATAGCTTTTTTCTCACATTGTATGTGACAGCTAACTTTAGGTTTTTACACCAGCCATTACCAATTACAGGTTTTAAAAAAAATAAATTTGTCTCATGTTTAAAATTTTGCTTGTTCCTTATTCTTATAACTGAAAAAAACAACAGTACCCCACCTACATAATTTCTACCAAAACATCAAGGTCTAGGTTTTATCATTGAAATTACATGAGAAATATATCTTATAAAAATTCATGGCAACTGAACATGTAAACTAATATAAAAGCCTGTCAATTGTACTTCATTCTTCAACAGGAAGTAAGTCAAACTAGTTTACAACAGTTCTAGATGTTCAATGTACATTTTACATTTCTGATGTTACTTTTAGTAGACACCAACGGGATTGGCAACATTACAATAATATCCTCATGAGCTGATCGTCTGCTTTTCAAACAGTTTGTGGGTTCAAATATAAGGACACAACTAAAATAAAAGGACATTCTTAAAAGATGAGGACACAACTAAAATGAAAGGACATTCTTAAAAGATGAGGACACAAATATGATGAAAGGACATTCTTAAAAGATGAGGACACAAATATGATGAAAGGACATTCTTAAAAGATGAGGACACAACTAAAATGAAAGGACATTCTTAAAAGATGAGGACACAACTAAAATGAAAGGACATTCTTAAAAGATGAGGACACAACTAAAATGAAAGGACATTCTTAAAATGAGGACCCAACTAAAATGAAAGGACATTCTTAAAATGAGGACCCAACTAAAATGAAAGGACATTCTTAAAAGATGAGAACACAACTAAAATTTAAGGACAAACTTAAAATACTACTCCTGTCATCATTAAAAGGGCAGCAAAACACAAAAAAAGCAGCACAACATTGAACTGTAAGCACAAGACTAAAATAACGAGATCAGATGTTAAACAATTTTCATTTCTTCAAAAATATTTAAAAATATAAAACGCAAGTCAAATCCAGCCATTGATGTGATCATGTAAAGATTTGTTCCAAGAATAAGAAGAAATGAATATGTTTCTTATAAAAAATAAAACTACAAGGAAATAGAACAAGATAAATATGACCAGATAATTAATCCAGCAACATTGCATAGGTCTTTAAAAAAATTGTGTAAGGTAAGAACATCCAAATAAAAACAGCATCTGTAAGGTCTGACTTTTAAAATTGTACAAATACAAATAAAATAATTTATTGAATAAAAGAAATACATCAGCAGCTAAACTTGATGTCAAACTTGTATCAGATGTCATGTTTATTTTTATGACAAAGCCATTGATGGCATAAGTCTCACTTGAGTTAAGTCACGTGAACAAAATTTATCGGAAAAACAGTGTATCTCTAAATAATGTTTCACCAAAATTAAAGTTTCTTCATGGCACTAATAATTATGCCACCTGTCATCATCTTGCCAACTAAGAAAAACTGACTAATGTAATTTCACGCTAAAAGTCCTATTAATTTGTCAGCTGTCATTTTCTCTGGCAACTTATGACTAACTCATGTCATCAGAAAATATTGCAACCTATTATAATATTTTATCACATTAATAAACTGGAATAAAAGCTGATCATAAGTTTTACCATGATTACTAAATTCTAAACATATTACATTCATGAACTTTTAGGTGCTATTTAAATCACTGAAAATTTTAGTTGTCATAATTTAAGATGATCACCATGAATGTTCTTCAAAATTGAAGTCAAGTAAGGTAAATTTAAAAAATAGATCTATTTAAATGAAATAAAAAGATGTTTCAAAAATAGACTCACAAAAGGCACGTCTAAAGAAACACATCAGATTAAATATGTGTGGAGCAAAGATCATTGGTGTGTTCAGTGAACAAAGTAAGACACTCAGATTATAGCTGTATGGAGATGGAACACTCAGACAGGGAACTCTGCTGTTGTACAGGGGCTGGATGGAATGTGAGGGAAACAATGTCACCGAGAGTCAGGCGTCAATTTTGACATTATTTCAAATGTCATGTGTGACATCAAATGTCAGATCTCAAGTTTTAAATGATTTCTGTCATGTGCAGTGAGGTCAGATTGTAAGATTTTATTTAGCTACTTCAGTTGTGTTAAAGTGCAAGACATTGTTCAGATCATTGTTGGTGAGACAAGAAGGGAAACTTTATATTTATTATTGGGATGAGATGGGAAACTTTAGATTTATTATTGGGATGAGATGGGAAACTTTAGATTTATTATTGGGATGAGATACTTTAGATTTATCATTGGGATGAGATGGGAAACTTTAGATTTATCATTGGGATGAGATGGGAAACTTTAGATTTATCATTGGGATGAGATGGGAAACTTTAGATTTATCATTGGGATGAGATGGGAAACTTTAGATTTATTATTGGGATGAGATGGGAAACTTTAGATTTATCATTGGGATGAGATGGGGAACTTAAGATTTATTATTGGGATGAAGAGTTACATGCTAGTGTAATCACTGAGTTAAGCTGGGACAGGAGAAGCAAACAGGTTGAACAGATATACCAAAAATTTGTGTCAATATTGTCAAGGATAATTACAGTCAACCTATCAATTAAATATGAACATTTACACCATAAAAGACATAGAAATAAACTGAGACATATATCGGGCAGAATGCCAGGCTCAAAACGTAAAAAGTTCATCATCTAGGTACTGCTCTCGCACAACACACATTCAATAAATTAGGGAAAGACTCATTTCAACATAAATGTTACTCTGACATTAAAGAAAAGCCTTACATGCATGCAGGATTAAATCAAATTGAGAGCTATAGGTGAATGTGACAAAAAACTTCATCTTTCAGGCCATGCTTTCAGCTAATTAAGTGCTATAGGTCAAATGAGACAAAAATGTTCAACATAAAAATGACTGCAACAAAATAATTAAAATCATTTACAGTTATACAGGCAGAGATAAACCTGCATTAAAAAAACACATGATTAAGTTTAAAATATTAATGACAACTTAAATAAAACTTAATAGATAAAATTGTTCATACTTCAATTCATAAGTCACTTTAAAAAAAAATCAGATTAGTTGGTTAAAATGATTGAATGTGGAGTGAAAAAGAAAGTTTAAGATCTGAAAGTTGTAATCAATACAACATTTGTCCAACAAATGTCCAGCCAAGTCATGAGTGGGGCTTACAACCAATCAGCTGATCCACTTATAGACCACGGGGAAGGAAGTACTTAATATATTTATATATATAGAAAATGTGGACATTATCACATAGGTGAAAAAAAGAATGATTGAAATCATATTTAACAAATGGTATTTTAGCAATGACTATAAAGATGGACATAAATAAGGCAGTCCACTCATAAACTTGTATAAAAAATAATAAAATAAAATTGATAATTTTACAAATTTGTTCACCATCATTTGTTCTCTAACATTTAACTGACTTAATATTTGCATACATTCCTTTAAAAATTGGCTAAAAATGTTTGGTGACAAATTTTCATTTCTCAGAGATCTCTATAGTTTGTCAAAGTATTTATAAACAATATTTAAACTATCATTTCAATGATAATTAAAAGTGAATAAAGGCCTTTGTTTGATTGTATAAGGCAATTTAACAAATGTGCTTCACTCAAAACTGTTGCAGTATTCGTGTAATTAGTGAATATTCATAAAGCAGAGAGGAAAAAGAATAAACAAATAATTACAAGGGGAAAAAAAGACATTGCCATCTGACATGTCACTCACAGCATCCATAATTTCATACAGAAATCAAATAAATATGAACAATAAATGAAGTCAAAGAATGAGCAGATATATGAACATACCCGGTCTAGGTGTCTGGTGGCATCAGGGCACAATCTCTTGCATAGGTTCATTCAAGGGACACAATCAACAATGCATGGGAGACAATATATACTAAAGTTACCATAAAAAGTGCATAGATTTTGTTCTAGATAGTAAAACACGTCTTGTCACCACTAACTACAGAACATGGCGTCTCAATGTTAGTAGGTGTGGCATTCTGATGCCATCTAGCATTCTAAGTACCATCAAATTGATCTACAATAAATAATGTTAGTATTAGCTGCTAACCATTCAATACCATTAAAAAAGTGAATACTTCTCTGTGAATACATTATTGCCAGAGTACAGTACCATCAGTAGTAATGTATGTGTTTATGATGGGGAATCCTACATATTTATTGTTATTTGTGGGGAAATTCTTTAAGTCTACATTTGTTAAATATCTATTGATAACTTACATGGTGAATGTGGACCCAACCATATACTTACATTAAACTCTTTTAAAATATGTTTATGTCATTATAAGCTTATGTAATAGAGCAAATAGTTGATGAGTCCAAGTTCCACTACGCTGATGACGTTTTGGTGCGGAACAGGTTGGTTGGCCAGCTTTCTGTATCTCATGTTGAATAGCTCTGGGTGTTCATCTTTACAGATTGAACATGATCAGGTCCCCTATAGTTGGTGTATTTTTACTGCGACTGTTGAATAAGTTAGGCTTGCCTGTTGGCATCTGTCTGCTGTTTCTCCCTCATCTGTTAAATATCAACAGAAATCTAGGTCAAATTCTCCACCAACAGCTAACACTTGAGCTTTATGATTAGTCCACGCATGCCAACTTCTAAACAACACCTGACATGTGTTGGGTTTTAATATATTGAATAAGATGTACAGGCGTAAGGCTTTGTTTGATTGTCAATAAATTTGGAATAATGATTTTTGCACAAGAGATATGGCTAAAAGTGTAGGTGTAATAAATTCATAGATGGACTACGGGTATCTTAAATTTCAATGGTCATCTGGATTAAGCTCAGTTTCATTGTTGGCTCATACAAAGACAGCATAGTGTGCCAGAGGCTACTGGAAGAACATAATCTTCAACAGTCATTATAAGTGTTACTAAGTTCTTATTGAAACATTATTAAACCATTAAATGTATTCATTATAATTATAGCTGACTAGCATTTAACCTTATTCCTATTTGATGCTATGGCCTAAATATATGTGTTCACATATTGTCTATCCTTACTCCACCTACCAACAATACTATTCTATCTCTACTCCACCTACCAACAATACTATTCTATCTCTACTCCACCTACCAACAATACTATTCTATCTCTACTCCACCTACCAACAATACTATTCTATCTCTACTCCACCTACCAACAATACTATTCTATCTCTACTCCACCTACCAACAATACTATTCTATCTCTACTCCACCTACCAAAAATACTATTCTAACTACTCCGCCTACCAACAATACTATTTTATCCTTACGCCACCTACCAACAGTTACTTTCTCCTGGCCGTAGGTCAGCGTCACGTTCCCTCATCTGAGCCAGTTCTGCCTCCAGCTGTTGTATTCGCCTGTCTTTGAGCTGAAGCTGTTCTTGTAAGCTGTTTATCTCCTCCAGTTGTCGAAAGTATGCCTTTTTTAGCTGCTCACACACACAAATCAAATGTTATATTTTGGTTTTATTACACATTCTCTCTCTACATTTTTATAATGCAGCTTTGAAAAATCTATATGTAGACATCATTGGTCTAAGAATTGCATTTAAAATGAAGCAAATGTGACCTAAATTCTAAGATGTGACCTAAATTCTAAGATGTGACCTAAATTCTAAGATGTGACCTAGATTCTAAGATGTGACCTAAATTCTAAGATGTGACCTAAATTCTAAGATGTGACCTAAATTCTAAGATGTGACCTAAATTCTAAGATGTGACCTAAATTCTATGATTTTTTTTGAACAGGTAAAATATTGCATAATTTATTTTTAAGACTGTGCACACTAAACATAAAAGCTAGCAGACAAATCATCAGAAACTACAAGAAAAATTCAGTTGGATATTTAAATTCCTTGAACTATAATAATTGCTTCTTACATTATTTACCAACATTATCATTGGAAACTCATTTTTTTCAATGTCATTATTTATCCCAGCTATTAAGTATTCTATTACAGTACTACACTGATGTTTTCACATAGCTGGACATTGTGCTTGTTCATTTGTTCACTATTATAGTAGTTTATTTTGTAAGGTATACAGTTTCTACAATTTCCAAAGTAATTATAAGGGTGTTCAGAAAACCACTGGTTCATGGTTTACCAAGTCAATGATGTCCCACAAAAAGGTGTACTGCCTAATTGAAGTACATTGCATTAGAACATTGTAATACGTAAGGGCAATGTGCTACAAAAGTACATGGTGTCAATAAAGGAACTTGTTGTCACAGAAATACCTGGTGCCATCCATTAAAATTTTTAAAAAGAAGCTGATATTGTCTTGTATCTTAACTAAATAAATAGCTAAGACACAAGACAATGTCTTTTCAAGACAATGTCTTTTCAAGACACAAGACAATGTCAAATAGTAAACAAATATTGAACAAGTCACTGGATGAACCAGAGAAAATAAGGGCAAGCAACTCACCTCTGGATCACTACTAGGAACAGCTGCTCCTGACTTGCTGGCCAGTAGTGTAGGGGAAGGGGAAGCAACAGAGGTTACAGGTGGTGACCAAACTTTACGGACATGAATAGCCTGCGTCAGTAGGTGGTGGAGACAAAGGGTGATCAATACCAGCGGAACATAGAAACTAAGGGGGATAACTTCCAGCACAGAGCTTACAAGGCAAACATTGACTAATCCTACTAAGGTCATATCAACTAAATCTGTATAGTAGTAGTAGGTTAAAGATAACTGTTTACACTGATACTATGTTATACTCATCTGCCATCATCTATTTAGGTCATACCAACTAAATCTGTATAGTAGTAGTAGGTTAAAGATAACTGTTTACACTGACTCTATGTTAAAACACTATGTTATACTCATCTGCCATCATCTATTAAGCATTGTTGTATCAATTTAATAAGTTATTTCTCATATAGTTTGTTATTTTTAAAAATCATTTTACTTTCTAGCCTACTCCATTGACAATAAAACTGACAGTCACATAAAACTGAGAATATTTTATCCAAGTTGTAAGTAAATAAAGAAAAAAGATTTGTGTATGTTAAATCGCCTATCAGGACTAATTTAATGAGCATGGGCATAAATAATGGATGATTGCCAGCAAAGGCCATATGGCTAGCAAATAAAATAAAAATTTGAAGTCAGTCAGTCAATTATCTAATTTGCAGCATGGCCAACTCTAACACAATGGACTATGGCCTTATGGCTAGTATTTTAAACAGCCCATCAGGCCTAATTTAGTCAATTATGTATTTTGCAGCATGGCCAACTGTAACACAAAGGACTATGGCCTTATGGCTAGTAAATAAAATTAAAATTTGAAATCAGTCAATTATCTAATTTACTAATTTGCAGCATGGGCAACTCTAATACAACAGCAAAAGGCCATATGGCTAGTAAATAAAATTAAAATTTGAGTCAACTAGTGCATTACTGTATTTTAAAATAAACAAAAGTGACCCAGCAAAAATAAACCAAGTTTTAGAAGCTTAGGGAAAGAAAGCATTTGCCGGCACAGGATATTGTATTAAATACTTAAGCAACTATAACCAAACAAAAGCAGTGCATAGGAAAAGGAATAATAAATACAGGCATGCAAAGCAAATACATATGTGTAAATCAAGGACAGTAGCAAGGCAAAATTAGAAATATAAGTCAAAATTGTATTTGACCTGCTCATGATAACTATTGTTTGGCCTGTAGCTAATATCTATTGATCACCATCCCATGAAATTAGATATTTATTCAACATTCCCATGTAATAAAATATAAAGTGATCAGTAAATATATATACATTCATATATGTGTGTAATCAATTTTACATCTAAGCCCAGACAATGATAAGAAATATAAATATATTCCTTGTGCCAGCCAATGATATCAAATAATATATTCTTTGTACCAGCCAATTATATGAAATAAATATATTCTTTGTACCAGCTAATGATATTAAATAATATATATTCTTTGTACCAGCCAATGATATTAAATAATATATAGTCCCTGTACCAGCCAATATGATATGAAATAACTATATATTTTTTGTACCAGCCAATGATATGAAATGTATAAAATATATATTTTATACACATGAAATATATATAAAATGCTAACATGTGATTTACTGTATTTCTGTTTTTATGTTAATATTCAATAAAATAAATAAATGTGATTATTAGATAAAAGGATAATAAAAGAGTATTAGTATTCCAAAAATTTGACATGTTCTAATTTTTGAAATCGTTAACTGTTATACTTAAGTTAAAGTCATTACTATTTCACCACTATTTTTCTTAGATATTTAAATAACAATTTGTAATGAAGGTCTACCAATATTACAAGTTCTGACATTAAGCCATGCACTGACACGTGACTACACAACTGAATGACTTATGAACTAACTTAATTGTAATTAACTTTTGAATGGTTAATATGAGTTTGTTCTATGCTAGGCTATTGGTTGTGAGTCTGATGGTTAACCTCTTACATGAGTTTGTGCTTTACTTGTCGGCTGACCAATGACCATCTTGACAGCACTAACATGTTCAACATTCTGACTGCTGGCAATAGTGTTGGCCCTTTGCTGGACAGTACCGCGTTCAAACTTCACCTGGGCGTAGCGTGAAGTTGGGCGGGGCAGCACAGAGGAGGTGCTTAAAGTTGTTTTAGTTGTGAGAGAGGACAGCTGGTTAAGGAGAGATATGGTGTAAATAGGTCAAAGTTGATAGGCTCACCAAAAAAAAAGTTTGGTGTCTCAAAATAAGTGGATTACTGAAAATAATGATGGAGTGGTTTTAAAATAAAATTATCACAAGATGATATCAAAGGTAATCAATCGGTCAATATTAAAGGTAATCGGTCAGTCAATATTAAAGGTAATCAATCAGTCAATATTAAAGGTAATCTGTCAAAGTAGGTTTATAATTGGTAACATCACAAAAAACTTTAGGGATAACTGCAATAAATAATCACTGATAGGGTGGGCTGTGATATGATGAGCTGTCAAAAGTTGACATTTTTGATGTGGTGTCACAAAATAGTCAGTAGTCAGATGAACTGTGACATAAGTTGGTCTGTCATGAGTTAGTGATAGTATGAACAAGTAACCCAAAAAATGTGAAAAAAATCAATCAAGCAAACATTCCAAAGGTGAGCACAAAGAAAAAAAAATGCAACAAAGCAAACCAGTGCATAAGCCAGGAGGGCAACAACTAATGGAGAATAGGTGGGTACAAAAACTAAATATAATAAATTAAACAAAAGGGTGTCAACTAAGATGGTACAGATGATGGAAAAGAAGATAACAAAGAATGAAACAAATGGGTTGAGATGAATTAGAAAAATGTGGGTCATGATGAATAAAAAAAATTCAACAGGAAATCTATCACTAACATCTTCAGTCTACAGGACAGAAACATCTGCAATATTTCCTATTATTTTACAATAATAGGAATGTCAACATATTGATGCCAAGTAATTTTATTTACCTAAACTTATTTAAATTAAATTAATTCATGGTTTTTTTTTAAAACAATGTTATAATAAACATAGTAGGATTTTTATCTTTTATTTTGATTCCATATGTTGGCATATATGAATAAACATTTAATGTAGAATTTATATAACTGCATATGTTGTATTGCATAAATCATAATGCCAAATGAAGACATTATAGAGCAGCAGAGGTTTTTCTGACTTTTTACACGCTTTTATTTAAGTCACAATGTTTGTATGTTGTATCCATCCATCCATCCTTCCTTCAAAACTTGAAACGTAAAATTATACCACTTCTGATGGTCCTAGAGATCTAATTTTTTTACCACAGATAGATCTTGGGTGACAATGCATTGTATCAAAATTTCAGATCGATTGAATGTACCGTATTGAAATTATTGCATTTTTAGTTTATCTATAGTCTATATATAAGCATCGGTACCCGTCTGCTTTGTTGACATCCATGAGTTCACCACGTGAACACTTCACCGTGGTATAAAACGTTGGGCGGGCGCTTATGAGGTGTTTGGTATTAAAAAAATAGTGGTAAAAAAGATGTGTGGGCTTCAGACGTGAGTTTTAAAGAGTTTTTATTATAAGTTTTAAAAAATAGCTGTAAAAACAAAGTTTTTGACTATAAATCCCTTATATATGAGACATAACTAAATGTAGTGATTATGTTAAAAGCGTGTCCTGTTTAAAAAAAAGATTTTTTAAATATTTATTATTATTAAAATATAATTTTCTTTAGAAATGTATACTGAATCAACTGAATGATTCACCTCTTTTTAATGTCTACATAGTTCTAAAACATGTACACGTTTTTTTAATAGAAAAATTGATGTGAAATTTCATTAACAGTATTATAATAGAGTCAGAAATTTCATTTATTCCAAGAAAATAACTTTTGTGCAATTTTCACTTTAAAAGTGATTTTAGATATAGATCATAAGAGCCTGATTTGAGCTATCTAATGCCCCTCTGGAAAATTTAGTAACATTCAAGTATCCAAAAATGTTCAATTACAAAAACTCAGACTCTGTCTCCTGTGACTGAATAATAGAAACTTTTTTATTTTACAACTTATGTTCTGCAATTTACACATTTTTTTATGTGGAACATACAATTGTCAATCCCGAGGCAATGATTAATGTATTCAACAATGAAGATGTAAACAGGTATAGAAAAAGAAAATGTGTAATTTGACAATGTTAAATTAAACCTTGCTGATATTCCTATATTTGGAATAAGCATAAAATTATATAAAAAGTAATG
This sequence comes from Ampullaceana balthica, assembly GCA_944989445.1. NCBI lineage: Eukaryota > Metazoa > Mollusca > Gastropoda > Lymnaeidae > Ampullaceana > Ampullaceana balthica. The sequence goes on along the minus strand of CALYLW010000066.1, from coordinate 874,303 downwards.
GTAGGGTAAAGTCTCTGAAATACTACCTCAAAATAAAATAACACATTTTGAAATATGAAATGCTAGCTACTTAAATATTCTCTAAGTTACTACCATCCTGTCAGGAGTACTTAAGTACTGAACACATTGTCTATTTTTAAATCCTTTATATTAACTCGTGGTGTCTGCGGCCGCCCGCCCTTGCTTGTCGCCTAAACTTTTGATTGATTTTTAACCCACTTGCTCGTAAGCTAGCGAGCTGAAATTTTGCAGGCAGTTTCGTACCGATAATAAAAACATTGTATCAAAATTTCAGATCGATCGCATGTATCGTAATTAAATTATTGACTTTTTAGATTATTTTATTTATTCCTATGTATCATGCTATTTTTTGAGATAGAGCGTTGCGGTGCGTATTATATTGAACAACCTTTCTGTCGCGCAATAAGGTGCGTATTTTATTGACAGCTCTTTTTATAAACATATTCCTGATCGGTGCGCATTATATTAAACATGTTTTACGACACAACTGCAATTTTCTATTTTTGGATGGTCTTGCGCTGCGTATTATAATGAACATTCTTTTAGTTACTTCTCGTACATAAAGGATTTATAGTCAAAAACTTGGTTTTTTACGTTTTAAAAAAAATTATATTCTCTGTTTATACTCAGCTTCTTTGATAGTTTACCAAAGCTCACTTTGAATGGACCAATAGGATTTATGTTTGACTGTGACAAATTTGACAAAATAGGTGCCTACTTGTTGATGGTAAAAAAAATTATAAAAACCTGTCAGAAGTTTTGGTAAACACTATTACTTGGCATGCACGTGACACTTTAAATCAGGAATGTGACGATAATGTGAATATGACAACAATATAGCAGATAACAGTTCAATGACATCCATAATATTAGACCATGACAAGTTGTGAAAGACAGAGATAGAACAATGTACGTACATGGTCCACTGCAGGCTGCTCGCTGTTGAATCCATTGAGGTGTGGGGTTGGGGCAGCGGGGGAGGCAAGGGATAGTGACCCTGGTGACCTGAAACTACGACCTGCCCCTGAACTTTGGACAGAGGCGATGGACGAAGCAGGGGATATAGACGAGTCACTGAAATTATGGCAAAAACTTATATGAAATAGTTCTCTCCCTTTCTCAAAGTCAATACAAATTTATGTTTATTTTTAAACACTAGGAAAGAAAAGAAAATGCTTTATTAATAATAAGAATAAGTTATTAAATAAATCTATAGCAAACAATAATAACAAGAATAATTATAGCAGTCAAAAGAATTTGCCAGTGAGATCAAATGTAAATACATTGATAAAGCAATTTATGGGAAACATGTAGGTGTGAAGAAATACAATATTATGTAAAATGTATTTAGGACAAGAAATGTACAAATGTCCACAATGTAGAAAAATAATTTGTTAATATTAAATATATATATTATCATTTCAATCTATATATATATATCGTTTAATGCCCCAAAGCGCAGTAATGTGCGCCTTGTCTCTAATGCCAAAGCGCGGTAATGCGCGCCTCGATAGCACTCTCTTTAGTAATGAAATTATAGAAAGCAGAAATTCTTCATTAAGCGAGAGATGCTTCAGTCGACTTCCGGCAATGGCGGCCGTTGACCTCGCTAGTGTTTTTGGTCGTTTTTACGGGATTTTAAAAAAAATGTGATTTTGCTATAGTTACTGTAAAAATAATAGTATTAAACTACAGGTAAAAATAGTATTAACCTCAAGACGGTCATTTGGATACGTAAAATAACCATTCTTATCCTAAAGGATGAAGTCAGTATGACAATAATAATATAAATAAATTTTACGTACTTTTTTAAATTCCATAATCAGTTGATAGTAATAAACGGGAAATCCTTACAGGACTGAGGCGGGTTTTTGGCGAAAACCTTCTGGGGCATTAAACGTTAAATAAGTATATAGAGACATACTTAAATAATTCCTATTACATTTTATAATCAATGCAAAGAAATTTGATGTCTTTTAATAAAATAATCATGTATTTTGAGATAAGAGCAGCATCCCAGCTTATCTACTTACAGCCTACCAGCTAATCCTACCAGCTAATCCTACCAGCTAATCCTACCAGCTAAACCTACCAGTTAAACCTACCAGCTAAAACTACCAGTTAAACCTACCAGCTAAAACTACCAACTTATCCTACCAGTTAAACCTACCAGTTAAACCTACCAGTTAAACCTCTACCAGTTAAACCTACCAGCTAAAACTACCAGTTAAACCTACCAACTTATCCTACCAGCTAATCCTACCAGTTAAACCTACCAGTTAAACCTCTACCAGTTAAACCTACCAGCTAAAACTACCAGTTAAACCTACCAGCTAAAACTACCAGTTAAACCTACCAACTTATCCTACCAGTTAAACCTACCAGTTAAACCTACCAGCTAAAACTACCAGTTAAACCTACCAGTTAAACCTCTACCAGTTAAACCTACCAGCTAAAACTACCAGTTAAACCTACCAGCTAAAACTACCAGTTAAACCTACCAACTTATCCTACCAGTTAAACCTACCAGTTAAACCTACCAGCTAAAACTACCAGTTAAACCTACCAGCTAAAACTACCAGTTAAACCTACCAACTTATCCTACCAGTAAAAACTACCAGCTTATCCTACCAGCTAAACCTACCAGCTTATCCTACCAGCTAAAACTAACAGCTAAACCTACCAGTAAAACTACCAGCTTATCCTACAAGTTAAACCTAACAGCTTATCCTACCAGCTAAAACTACCAGCTAAAACTACCAGTAAAAACTACCAGTTAAACCTAACAACTCATCCTACCAGCTAAACCTACCAGTAAAAACTACCAGCTTATCCTACAAGTTAAACCTAACAGCTTTTCCTACCAGCTAAAACTACCAGTTAAACCTACCAGCTAAAACTACCAGTTAAATCTAACAACTCATCCTACCAGCTAAACCTACCAGTAAAAACTACCAGTTTATCCTACCAGCTAAACCTACCAGCTTATCCTACCAGCTAAAACTACCAGTTAAACCTACCAGCTAAACCTACCAGCTTATCTTATCCTACCAGCTAAACCTACCAGTAAAAACTACCAGCTTATCTTACCAGTAAAAACTACCAGCTTATCCTAAAAGTTAAACCTAACAGCTTATCCTACCAGTTAAACCTACCAGTTAAACCTACCAGCTAAAACTACCAGTTAAACCTATCACCTAAACCTAACAACTCATCCTACCAGCTAAACTTACCAGTAAAAACTACCCGTTAAACCTAACAACTCATCCTACCAGCTAAACCTACCAGTAAAAACTACCAGCTTATCCTACAAGTTAAACCTAACAGCTTTTCCTACCAGCTAAAACTACCAGTTAAACCTACCAGCTAAAACTACCAGTTAAACCTAACAACTCATCCTACCAGCTAAACCTACCAGTAAAAACTACCAGTTTATCCTACCAGCTTATCCTACCAGCTTATCCTAAAAGTTAAACCTACCAGCTTATCCTACCAGCTAAACATACCAGTTAAACCTACCAGCTTATCCTACCAGCTAAAACTACCAGCTAAACCTACCAGTTAAACCTACCAGCTTATCCAACCAGTTAAAACTACCAGCTTATCCCACCAGCTAAAACTACCAGCTTATCCTACCAGTTAAACCTACCAGCTTATCCAACCAGTTAAACCTAACAGCTAAAACTACCAGCTTATCCTACCAGCTAAACCTACCAGCTAATCCAACATTGTTCTAGGCCTAATTGAATAATTCAACAACTACCTTTCAACGTCCTCATCTTTGTGAGCACTTAAACGCCGGATGTTCTTGATGGATGCTGGTTCCTGTTTGGACTTTTCCATCCCGTTCCAGATGTTGGACTGCTGCAAGACTGATGGCATCTTGCCAGATGGAGATCTCATCACAACAGGTGCCTGACCCTCGGGAGAGGTCCTCACCCCAGTTGATGGAGGCTGGTAGTAGGGGGCGGAGTTAGGGGCGGGGTTAAAAGGTTGGTGAGTTGTTCTGCTGACAGCCTTGTATGTGGTGATCTGTGGCGGCTTGCTGAGGGCACCAACCTAGAGATAAGGAAATGTCATGCAAACTTACATCAATGAAGTGTAACTGCCATCACAATGTCAGATGCCAAATGTACCTGCAGTTACAAGATCTAGTCTTACATTTTACAAGTCGTCTTAATTCAAGACTGCGTAAAATATTACATTTTGTTGATCAAAAGTAATGTTTGTACCTGGGGTTGAACAGCTGGTGACATTGATGACCTTGGCTTGTCCAGGATGGTACCATTCTGTAAGGAGAGACAAATTACAATTTCTTAATGCTGGATAATAATCATAACACCAAATAAAGGAATGCAAATAATCTTTAAATCTCTACATGTAATATTTTCTAAGAAAACATAATTTTAGATTAAAAAACGAGGTTCACAGTCACTGAAACAGAACTAGGCACACCTCTAAGTTAATCAAAATGGGCCCTCTGTTGACACCACTGGTCCACTCATCTGCTGTCAGGGAGGGGATCGTGCTTGCTGTTGGTGGGAACACGTCAGGCTGGAAGCCCTCAGCCTAATACATAAACATAGATTTTGACAAAAGATAGATGTGAAATAACTAGACATTTAAATATAGAAATAAGAAATTACAAGAGCTTGACATATGTAGTTTTAAAACCTAGACTTATAGAGTTGAAAGGGCTAGACATATTTGAAAACCACATAGGGAAAATTTATGCAAATAACAATTTGACAGTAAATTGTTATTTTCTTAAGCCTTTCTGAAGGTAATGGAACCAATCAGAAGTATAAAGCCATTTTTAATTTTAATCTTAATTTCTTTATGGTGTGATATTGAGGATAGAAGGTTTAATGTTGTTTTTAATGGAGAAAATTAAACCAATGAAATTATTATTTTTTTAAACTATCTGCAAACCCAAATAAAATTATTTTTTCTAAACTGAAAGAATGTGTTTACAAAAAGTACTTAAGAGTTTCAAAGAAAAATGCATAGAGACACAATTGTAGTCACTTGAAAGGTTCAGGTCTCTTTACTTTTACATAACAAAACAAAATTTCAACCATGATTGCTTAGCCAATTTACTTTCAGAAATTTGTATACTCAGTGCTTTTTTTGTAAAAAAAAAGGTGCCGGTACTCAGTGATGGATTGCCTAACTTTTAACTACCAGTTCGCACCTCGATGCAAGCTAAATCACAACTGCAAAGATACTAAATGTCTAAAACAATTTTATTTTATAATTAACCAATAATAATGAACATTAAAATACAAGAAAAGTAATAATTTTTTTCCCACATTGAAAAAGGTGCCGGTGCCAACCGTCACAAAAAAAGCACTGTGTATACTCAAAGGGGTCTCAGTATTCATTTTCTACTAGTTTTGAGTATTTGAGTTATATGGAAAAATACTTTTTATTTATTAAATAACATTGTGATGCCTGTTGCTATTTTTTTATTAATAAAACTTTGAATAGTCAACTAGGTTTTAAAAGCACTCTTTTTGTTGCACATTTGAGATGCACTCAACACAGTACTGCACTTGATAACCTTGGATTAAACCCACCTTCCGAGGTACTATCATAGATATCGGCTCAACAAGATTCTTGGAGGCATGGAGCTTGTAAAACCTGGCGACCTCATTCTTGAATGGATCAATGCCTCTTTTAGGCATCATTCCTACAGGGTGAATAGCATCATTTTAATTATTCTCTTTTGGCTAATTATTTGATAAGTTTTCTGATACATTAATTACAGAAATGCTATTAGCATAGCTAAGATGAGATAATTTATTTCATTTAAGATCACACGGGGCTGATAATATTGTCTTGCCTGATCATAGCAACGACATATTGTCCATCTCCTAACAGTTTGTGAGTTTGAATATATTTTAAGATTACAAATGTACTCTGATCATATTTTAAAGAATATCTTACACTTTACAAACAAATCAATTAATCTTTAAGTTTAGAGGTAATACCTATAAAGGAATCTTTAAACAAAGGAAATATTAACAATTTGTGTAAACATCACCTAACTCTCAAGTGTATAATCAGAAGCTACCTATACACAGATATAAACAGTATATGTGTCACTATTTTCGGTTATCCAATATACATGTGTTATATTCTAGAATGTGCGACAGTGTTCTCTTCTATTTTTAAAATTAATATACAGATATTTTTTCCAAAATATTTGTTAAATAGGTGTGTTGGTATGTCAAGGTAAAGTGTCTCAAAACTTGATTTTTCTTTTTAAAACTTCTATGGAGCCTAAGTGACATCCCACTACATCTAAGCTTATTTTTCCAACATTTCCAATGGTTTTTTCAGCTTTTTCAATTTTTTTCTGGGATTCAAAAGTAAGTCATATTGTCAAATATATTTCTGACAATAAAATCTGTGTTCATTATAAGTAGATATGTTTCAAAATTTACATTTAATTTAATTTTTTTGTGGATATTGCAATGTCAAAGAATAAAATCTACAAATTCTGGTTTGGCACATGGGTTCTATATTCATATCACTGATGTACAATATATGCAACATCTGGGCTACTTAAGAAGATACATACCAAGGCCCCGCTGTGGTAAGGCAGACTGGTAGGTATTTAAAAAGTAAATTTCATTTTCTTCTGTGTCAATTTCAAAGTATCTAATGTTGCCATCACCCTAAAAAGAAGTAGGAGAATATATACAAGAGAAATAGTGAACATTGGGTTAAAAGATTAAATCTTTGCCAATTTAATACTTGAGGGGTAAAATACTACTGTTACAGAGTAGTTTATAATTGTACGCAAGTTACCTTGTTATTGCGTGTATGTATGCAGCATTGAAATCTCATGTAATGACTTCTGCACAAGTGCAGAACAACAAAATTATTGTTGATCATCATAAAAACTCAATATAAGATATTCTCAATACAATAATTTCTGATAAAATGCATCTTGAAAAATATATCTTCTTGGCAATTTAAATTACTCTGCATTAGAGATTCAAGATGTCCAAAACCACACTATTCTGTTTTCACCATCCACGTTTCTACCTAAACTAACAATAAAATACTTGATTTGTTGTAAACTAAAGTCATCCTGCATCAGGGTAATACAATCAACCCTCTCCACCTCCATAAGCATATGTTACCACTACTACAGTACTTACTTTTCCAGCTAAATAAACAACTTTTGTATCAATATCAAAGTAAGGCAGCAGAATACCACTGGAACAGTCCAAGTCAGTCAGGCTCAGTGGAGGACCAGACTTTCTCTGGGAACAAACAAGTTGAGCCAATCAGTCATCAAAACAGACAACAAACTTTTACTGGTTACAGTAATTTAATGGGATTAGCAATGTTAAATGGAGGCCTTTTCTATCTAGGAAAGTAAGGAATCATTTTGGTGGCCCTCTCAATCCCCCTGATTTTGGTGACCCTCTCAATCCCCCTGATTTTGGTGGCCCTCTCAATCCCCCTGATTTTGGTGGCCCTCTCAATCCCCCTGATTTTGGTGCCCTAAGCAGCTGCTCCCATCACCCTACTTACATGTAACATGCTTTCAGCTTGCATATAAACTAACAGTTTTCATGTAAGAGTTGAAAATACAAAATATAAGAACAGAGAATCTATGACTACTCTACATAACACTTACAACATCCCACAATGCATACTGCCTGTCACTGACACGTGAGAATCCAGTAGTGAAGACTTGATTGTCTGATACAAACACAACTTTGGACGTCTTGGTGCTTTGATGGCCGTCCATTTCCTGTCAGGGGAAAATAAACCTTATAATGAACTCTATATCCACTGTTACTAGCCAATTATGAGAGATACCAAATTATTATCTCTACCCCTTGGTATAGCAAGGTATAAGAAGTATGGGGTAAATCACTAGGAGCCCCTGTCACTCTTGTCATTTAAGCTCAACATGTTATAAACCATCACTATGGAGAATATAAAATTTAAAACTCTTGACTCTTATCCAACTCAACTTATATCCAACAAAGAATTTTTTATTCATTCAAAATATTCTCCTGAAATCAATATTTTATGGCTTATTTGAAAGAGAGAGATCTTTTGTATGTAATGTGTTTACATAACATTTTTTTCTTTGTGGAAAATGCTGTCATGTTTAAAACATTTATATTTAAGTGATCAAATTAATTATTATGTACAATGTAATCCTCCAAAATAAAGATTTATTTATATTAATAAATTAATCTTATCACTTACCTCAACATTATACTATCTCAACCCTGACACATAATAATAACATGTAATTGTATCAATATTTTATCTCTCCCGTCTCATCACTAATCACCCATAAAACAACAAAATGTCAGTTCAATTCTCACCACGGCAACCTTGGCCAAGCGGGGGTCCATGATACGAATCTTCTTGTCTTTGCTGGTCGAGGCAATCAAACTTCCCTCTCTTCCCCAACAAGCGGAGTAGATTGTGTCGTTGTGGCAGTTAAGGGAGGTGATGGGTTCAGCTTGTTCAACATTCCACACCATAATCTACATAGAAACAAACCATCACTTCAGACTTTGACATAACTGTATCGATCCGAAAGAGATTTTATATTAGAATATTAAACGTTAGTCTTTGTTTGATCTTTAAAGAATAGCTTCATGCTCATATATGTACTGCAAACATTCTATCGCATGCACTTATAAGAATGTGTATTAATAAAGTGACATGAGTATTAGCTTAGATCAATAAGATGCCAAATGTAAAATGATCCTTACTTTAAAATCAAACCCAACAGACATAAGAACATTGGCTGCGGTTGTGTGCCAGTCAACATAGGCGACCCTCCGTGAGTGGCCATGTAAATCAGCTGACCAGTCAGTTAAGGTACCAAGAAGTCCGGGTTCTGGGATAGTCCAGACTTTGACCTAGTGGAGGATTCAAATGTAAACTTTCATTAGTCATATTTGTACATATATACCTAAATTGTTTTGAATTGACACTTTCATTTTCCGTGACCAACAGTACTTTTTAGTTCCTATTTCAACTAATTATTTCAGCTTAAGTCAAATGGGTAATGAGATGTACTTCTTATTGACACACAATACAAACTACGTATAAAACAAATAAAAATAATTTCCAATAAAGCTCATGCAGAATCTTAACCAGAATGTTAATCATAAATTAATGAGACATAAGATAATTGATAGCTGTGTGATTAAGACATAGTTTCTCAGAGTGATGAATAATAATAATAAAAAATTGATAATTTACATGATAATTTATAGTTACTGAAGATTTGATTATTTCTATCAGTGTTGCCGGATACTATAGGTCACATCAGACAGAATGTAATCATAACATCATGCCCTGCGGAACTTCACTGTACCCACACAAAAAACAACAACTTAAATTGATTAAAGCTATGTAGCTATTTTTAATATTAAATAACACAAGCACAACTTACTGAACAATCATCAGAGCCTGAGGCAATAACACAAACACTACAATCTACTTACTGAACAATCATCAGAGCCTGAGGCAATAACACAAACACAACAACCTACTTACTGAACAATCATCAGAGCCTAAGGCAATAACACAAACACAACAACCTACTTACTGAACAATCATCAGAGCCTGAGACAATAACACAAACACAACAACCTACTTACTGAACAATCATCAGAGCCTGAGGCAATAACACAAACACAACAACCTACTTACTGAACAATCATCAGAGCCTAAGGCAATAACACAAACACAACAACCTACTTACTGAACAATCATCAGAGCCTGAGACAATAACACAAACACAACAACCTACTTACTGAACAATCATCAGAGCCTGAGGCAATAACACAAACACAACAACCTACTTACTGAACAATCTTCAGAGCCTGAGGCAATAACACAAACACAACAACCTACTTACTGAACAATCATCAGAGCCTGAGGCAATAACACAAATACAACAACCTACTTACTGAACAATCATCAGAGCCTGAAGCTATAATACAGTCATTGAAAGGGTTCCACTTCACATCTAGCACAGCTCCTGCATGACCACACACCTTAGGGCAGTTTATGTCCACTCTACCAGGCTTAAAAGAAATGATTGACAATCATCAGACAATCCCTATTTAGTCATTTAAGTCCTGTCTAAAGCAATTATTGACTCGTTTAATTCTCCAAAGCAAACAGTTATTACATCTTTTAATTTTTTTCTGATCACACCAAACTATATTATTATTTTAAATAAATCTAATATTCTCCTCGCAGTAAATAACTCTGTATCTCACCTTGTGTACATCCAAAATAGCAAAACTACCTCCCCCTGAGCTCTCTGTAACAATGGCCAAAAATCGGGGGTTGACACTACAAAAATTGCTGTCGTGAGTGTTGCGAGTTATTCTCACATTTTCATAGGTATTCTCCCGCCGACACTGTGCACCAAAAACATGACGAAACTTGGAAGTCCTCAATTTGAGGGCCATGGCTTGGTAAAAATTCTCAATAATATTTCAACCTTCAAATAGCAGGAATTGCCCTCTTTTCCTGATCTCTGAAAAATAAAATATAAATGAAATATTGAAGTTAAATTGTCAAATTCAAATGCTAAATAACATACACAAAAACCATACCACTAGTAAGAGTTGGCTTTCCATTGATACAAAAGTAATCTTTCTGGCATTATTTTGATAATAAAAAGATAAAAATGTAAGTTTTTAAAAAAATATTTCTCTTTCTTAACGAATTAAGACTGAGATTAAATTAATTAACTTTAACTTTATTATTTAGACTTAGACTTTAGAATGAAATGACATTATTTCAATATCTTGTCAAAGTACATAATTTAACGAAAAATAATTAAAGTTATTTAATATTTAACCATTTTCATACTTTCATTTAATAATGAACTGTTTATATAATTACTTTAGTTTTAGTCTTTAAGTTTAGTTTAGTTTAGGTCTTTACTTTAGTTTAGTTTTTATAATTTTTATAGGCCTAAGTACAGTACAGTTAGTTGAATTAGTACAGTGTACTGTACAGCATAGAGACTAGTCATAAAGCCTTATACGGCAAATTTGTAAATCTCATCTAAATTTCCTAAATTATAATTAGGTAAATCTCATTCATGTTATATGGTTTTGATAATTACACAATTCACCCAAGTTCTTTCACCTCTCCCGATTTCTATACCGCCATCTTGGACAATATCACGTGACTATGGGACCATTCATTATTTTATCTTTTCAAGAATGCCAGTATTCCATTTTGTTGTGGATATTTGGGACACGCCCTCACCGCTCCCCTCCTCAAAAGAAATGAGTTACCACTCTAACTATAAACAATCCCATATTCTTTTGATAAATACAAACAGATAGATAAGAGCTGCTTTAAATTTAAGCAATATAAGAAAATTATTAATTCTAAAGGAAGGAAAGTTGGGAGGTGAACAAATTGTACATGGACATGTCAATAACGTTCTTGCAGTGTAGGATTTAGGGGGGGGGGAGGATATAATCCCTAAATGACTTCATGCATGGGGGGCAGCAATGATTCCTCTAAAGTTCGTTGGTCCTTGTGCAAAATAAAAAGAAAAAAAAAGAAACTCTTAATCACAGTTGCAAACACATTTTTTTTTGTTTGTTTTGTTTTTTTGTAAAAAAAATGTACAGCTCAGTCACAGATATTATATTATCCTTCTCAAAATTATAAGCAATTCTAAACTGCTGCGCGGCGTCGATCACATATCTGCGCGACTGCACAGCTTAAAGGGATCATTGAGGGGTAGGGGGTGATCACATATTTCTGAAAATGTGTGAAGATGGGAACGGCGAGGTTAAAATATTTCAATATAATAATAGACTCACTTCGGGCGTGTGATGTACTTAATAAACAAACTCACACCCAGCAATTTTTTAAAATTCTAATCGATTTTGAATAGTAATCGTTTTAAAATTTTAAGGCCGAAGATACACCGATCAAAAAATAAACTAAGGCTTTTATTACTTATCCGTAAATAATGTCAGAAGCCTACACAGTAAACTTTTGCATGTGTTACCACCCACCACCCCCTCCCTCCAGTGTCTAGAAGGTTAAGCTGTTTGTGGCCGTGACAGCGGTATATGTTTCGTTTGTGGCCGTATAGTCGTATAGTCAGCCGTCAAAGATTGACTTGAAACGTCAACTATCTAAGAAAGAAGGTATTACAACAAAGGAACATTTTCGGGTATTTTCGGTACAAAAGAGTTACTTCAATCCTTGGTTAGAGTAGTAGTGCTAGAAAAAATCTCTGATATTGTACAGTAATTTGTATTCCATGGGCTGTGAATTCTTTCTAGTAGATGTTCCAGTTCTTAAAAAATAAATGTGTGTGTGTGTGTGTTGCCTTGCAATGTTACCTCTAAGGTTCTTTGGTCCGTGTACTAAGTTTGAAAAAAAAGTGTGCAATGTTTCGCAGCATCCATTTTGTTGTGCAATAGCTTACCAAATTTTCTGCGAGGTAATTCTAAAGTGCTGCGGGGCGTCAGTCAATTAACTTCGCGGCCACGCAGCGCGCAGCTAAAAGTGAAATTTGGGGCCTTGATATTTGTTGTTTCATTTCCATTTAATGAGTCATCTAAAGATGACGACAAGGAAACAGATGAAGTTACGCTGTCATTAACGATTGTGTATATTTGTGTCTTCCTAACACACATCAGCTTCATAATCAAGGTGATTTGAAAACTGGACAGCATCTTCATGTCTACTTTTGTTAGTACATTATTACTTAAACTCGCACATATTTTTCATTCTTATTTTGTGTTCCCACTACATAAGTCTCTGACCTTATCCATAATATCTATTCCCAAAACAACTCTTGTTATCTCTACTTTTCTTCAGTCTGTATCCATCTACAGCTCTGCCTCCTCGGCTTAAACTGTTTTCAACATCAACTAACTTATTGGCCCGTCCGTCAGAAGCTAAGATTATAGTCGTACTGCCCAGAGCCGTCTGTACACCAGTTTGGGCCCCCGGGCAAAGAAATAGTGTTGGGCCCTCCCCCGCAGGAATGAAAAATAAATATACATAATATATATAAATAAAAATCTTCCCATGGGGCCCCTATGCACGTGGGCCCCCGGGCAAATGCACAATGGGCCTATGCGTTAAGACGGCCCTGGTACTGCCTCAATTTCATCTTTGTAACATGTCCAAAAACCACTGTCGTTGCTGTATGTCCGTCATGATCGACGAGGACCATTCTCCTCACATTAGCCGATAGCAACTCAGAAAATATTCTCCTACTTTGTTGCATGAACTCATCCATGGGATGGGCTAACTGAACAAACCGAAATGTCCATGAAAAGGTTTGCGTGGGGCAGATTGAATCTCTTTTAAAAAAAATACTTTTTACGATGTGGATAGAAGAAGTAAAGTGATACTTTTGACCATGTGGATAGAAGTAAAGTGATACTTTTGACGATGTGGATAGTAGACGTAAAACGCAGTGCCTGTTACATGCAGTCTGTAATTTCATGAATAGGGCCTATTGCTACGTTTACTTTGGACCTAGTCTATTGGGGATAGTCGATCTTACACGGCGATATATGCAGAAGAAGTGCTTAATTCTTGTCAATTTTTGGTCAAGATACATAGAGCACTAAAGATTGTTATCTATTCACGAGAAGTCAAGTCGATCATTTGTGAAATAGGCTAATGAAAAGGCATTTTAATACTCAGAATAATTGGGAATTTCGGTATCTAGAAACAAAATTAAGAAGAAAAAAAACAACAGCAGAACAAATAAAAGATGCTAGTGCTAGGGTTATTGATCAATTTTATTCTCAACTATACATCAGATGAACAGCGATTGGGGCAGTATCAGATAAATTTGGGGCTGTTTAACCTAAGGTCTACTATCAGCAAGTGTTTTTGGTGGGTGGTTCGAGAGTAAATTCTTTCTAAGAGTTATCTGGCTATAAGCTTTTGTAAGAAATACCAAGGCTGGGCAGAGATGAAGTCGAGGAGATATTGTTTACTTGGGGAATCATTCTATGTCTTGAGCAGACATGCTCATCATAGATAGTGCAAATTGACACAATTACAATTTTCTTCTAATTAAAGTAGATGAGTTTATGATGAAGAAGGACACCATTGTTCAACTATTAATTAATAATGATTATTTTTAAATCGGAAATTTCAATTATTTATCTGCATCTATGAGAAATAATTGATAATTGCCACATTGAAAGATGAAAAACTTCCCAGAAATGTATCAATCAAATTAACCCTTTTACTCCACATGGGAATGACGTTAATCCAGGATCTATTTTAAGGTATGTACGTGCAGACATGCGCAGTCCCCAGCTTGCCTAGGGGTGACTTCTTAAGGAGTCTGCAAATCCACCATCTCTCACATTTCAGTGTATAATAAGAGAGTTGGGCACCCCCCCCCGCCCGCCCGCCCATCCTCAACTGTACTTTGGGGCAGTGGTACTCACGCCGAGTCCTGTTTTGTCACGTAAGCTTGTTTTGTCAACACAAGGACAACAGGATGCTTTGAATAAAATGTCAGCTCTTATCAATGCACCATTTCACATTGCACATTTTAGAATTTGATAAAGTGACTTTTGAAAACCTGAGAGAGAAAAAAGTGAGATGGTCTTGGCAATAGAAAGTCAGAGAACCACTGCTAAAAGCTGTTACTCATTTGACTTCAACAGCAGTTTTACCCTATGGTAATTGGTGCAACTGGAAATCAATTCTCCTCTAATAATACTTGATAGTAATTAATGCTAAATGTCATACTAACTAGAAATTAATGCTACTCTAATCTTATTTAGTAGCAATTAATTATATTCTAAAATCAAGCCATCTAGTAATTAATAGAATTCTAAAATTACGTCAAATGTTAATTGATGCTATGCTATGCTATGCTTATCAAACAATTATCATTTAATTCAACAGTTCATACCTTCTTCTTCTAATATTTATGACAAATATTATCATAGCAAGTAATAACAGTTATTAATGCTGTACTAAACTTATACAACAGTAATTATGGATGCTGTTAAAATAACTAGCAATTAATGATACTATAACAACACTAACATGTAATTTAAGATACCCTATAATGTTCTCTCCCTTGTTGGTTGTGTGCAATTGGTGTAACGTTGATGTCCAAACTTGTAAACAATAATATTTATATGATAGCTATATTATGATTGCTATTTACGAGATATATATCAGATACATACAAATTATGGGCCATATATATGATATGTATATGTCAATTACATGCCAGTTATATGCCGTATATTTGAAACTAGGCGAAAGTACCCGGCCTTCCCGGGTTTAAAATTTTATATATATGGAACGAAACCTGTTTAAGAACTTTTCCCATGTAATTTTGTGTATGTGTACCAAATGTACGTTATTTGGTTGTTCAGGTCTTGAGTTATTAGAGAACAGACAAAAAGACAATAAATTCGTCTTATTTGTATATATAAAGATTTATATCTCGGTTACATGCCATTTATATGCCATATACATGATATTTACATGCTATTTACATGCCAGTTATATGTCATATGTATAATATTTAAATGCCAGTTTTATGCCATATATATGATATTCATATGTCAGTTATGTGCCACTTATATACCAGCTATATGCCGATTATTTGCTAGTCATATGCCAGTTATATGCTAGCTATATGCTAGTTATATAATAGCTATATGCCAGTTATATGCTACTTTTATGCCAGTTTTTACTTGTTATATCCTCTTGAATTTAATGACATACAAATGATCAATCTTGTATGCATTCTTTCATTAAAGTTACACAACTTGGACATGTTTTAATCAACGCAAAGACAATATCTTTTACGTTGACATTACACTAGTTGCGCTATACTGTACTTAATATTACAATGGTCCTCGTACTGTAGACAAAAAATAGTGCACTAAACGTCGGCGCGTTCTAATAAAAGAACTAAAGACAGTCGTGGGTATAACCGCTGGGCCAGAGAGGTGGCTAATCCACTCAAGTTATTCCACAACAAGGGGAGCGCGGCACGCACTTCATTTCTGAGCCGTAGGAAATCTGTCGATACACAAGTGTCTGCCACTCTGGCTTGTCATCTTCTGGAAGATTATTGCAGCTAAACCCAAGAAATGAACAAGTCTTGGTGGATGACGTGCTTAGTCAATGGAGTGGCAACTGAGACATTAAATGATTTTATAACTGAAAGTCAAATTCAGCATCAGACAACGTATAATATAATACGAATGCAGAAACCTAACAAACCTTATTTTAAAAATGTATTTTAAAAAACAAAAAGAAACATGGGGCGTCCATAAATGGCGTCACGTGCCTAGGGGGAGGGCTTCATGCAATTGTGAGTATGTGTGACAAGAGGGGGGGGGGAAGAGGGTGTTTAAGAAATGTGACGTCACATCAAAACGCTTTGCAACTGAAAATAAAAGTTCCAATTAAATATTTGAATGTTTGCAATTTATTTAATGACGTTTTATATGGTTTCACGGGTGTTACCATATTAGAGTGCAGACCTACACTAAATACATACTTAAATGATAAAAAAAATTAATTTAAAACATGCTAATTTTCAATTAGAAAATACGGCTTTTTGGGGGTTGGGGGTTAAAGATTTTGATGCCATATTGGAGGGGGTCTAAGTTTTTGTGATGAATTGTGACGAGGGGTGAGGGGGAGTGAAAGTCGGCCGAAATCGCGTGACGTCATTTATGGACGCGCCCCCCCCCCATGAGAAATAATACTAAATAATTATCGTATGTGTAAAACTCTGTCATATTATGTATTAACACCATTGATTCAAACTTAATAAAAATGACTGCATATAAAAACATTATAAGCATTGGAAAGTTCTAAGAGAATTTATACAATAAGATAATACACTTTAATTAGATTAATGAATATATGACGAAATAATTATAATAGACTAAAGTGATGAATAATTTTAACAGATCAAGGAATAGATCTTTTCTAACATTATTGAGCTTGCACATTGGTCAAGGAATAGATCTTTTCTAACATTATTGAGATTGCACATTGGTCAGATTAATATATATTATTAGTTTCTATTTTGAACATTGCTACCATATCTTGTTGTGGTATCAAGTGCCGCTGCCAATTCGACCTAATAACAACCTTGATTTAAAAACATCCCCCCGGACCATGTGACCCTAAGACTACCCCGCATTCCTGTAGCAGGCGGACAAGGAGAGAGCTGGCACTAAGAAGCTGGACAGCAAGGAAAGATAACTTCTCACCACACCGCCAGTCTCCACCGTTGACACAAGAATTGTGAAGACAGTGTTGTACCATTGCATTGTATTTGATATGTAAGCGTTTATTTCTTGCCCCAAAGATTAAAAGGTAAGCATTTAAACATAATTTGCGTAATTTTAATTTGAAATTACACCATATTGTAACACAATTAATTACACCTTGAGTTACTGTCGTTACATTAAAATATTTTAAGATATGTATAAGCATTTTATGAAATCTAAATATGAAAACTAAATTTTAATTTCATAAAATAGGATGAATCGTGTTAGTTGAAGTATAATGCTGAGATAGGAAATATAAGATTTAAAGTTTAAAGAATTCAGACAAATGGTTTATACGCTAACAAATTGATGCTGTAACGGTTAAAAAAATTAAACCATTTTCAAAAAAATGCAAGTCATAAAACTCTGCAATTTTTAAAAATACAACGAGCATTTTTTAAAATTAAAATGCTGCATGTATTGGAACTTAATTAATATAAATATTTTTAAAATAAAAGATTTGAATTATTGAAATTAATTTAAATTATTTACTCGTTTTCTAAAAAAAGCGTTATAAAATTCAACTATAATTTTTTGAGATCATACATTTTTTTTTATTAAAGCACATTTAAACAAATTATGCAAGATTTATTACAGGTGAATATTCATAATTGACAAGAGTAATACCATTATTTGAATCAGTAGACACAGAACAACTAGATACAGAAACGTATTAATAATATGTAAGGCGACATGGAAATACAATACAATAACAGATTAATGAAACACTGACACATAGGAATAAAACCATTTTTTTTCAAGTTCATAATGCACAACAAACACATACAAATCCTCCTTCTTCCCATCTGTCATTCGGGCGATGAATGGCGCCACACAAAGCAGGAAACCAACACACTATCTACATTAAAAATTCTAATAAAGATGCAAGACTACACATAAACCATTGACAATCTTATGTACAGAAGGGGCGGGGCGTCTGTTACATGCACGCTAAGGGGCAGTCCATAAAGTACGTCACGCTATTTTTGACCATTTTTAACTCCCTCCCTCCCACTTGTCACAAACTGTCACAAATCTTGGACCCCCCCCCCTAAAGTACGTCACACTTTCCAACAAAAATTGTGTTTTTATTAACAAAATAAATAAAATTTAATATAAAACACAGTGACGTCACACATGGCCGGACACCCCCTCCCCCCTGTCACAAACTGTCACACTTTCTTACACCCCGCCCCCCCCCTCTGGAGCGTGACGTACTTTATGGACGGCCCCTAAGATAATATATTAACATTTATTTATACTTACATTGATCTCAAAAACTATAATTAGTGATTTGTATACCTTACATACTGAATGCGTAGACTTCATGGTTAACAAAAAATCACATACATTAACCATGATCATATAAATGTATGCACCAAGTTAACTCTTTCATTACAAAGAGCTACCTCAATATTTAAGTGCACGGGACGTTTGGCCAGAAACCTGTCAGGGTTGATGCTTTTTAAAAAAAATAAAAAATTATTTATTTATTTATTTTTAAAAAAATAAAATCTGTCATGAACAACGAGCGAGTACTGTGTTTGAAACAATTCACTTATTCAAACATTAGGCCTATTCCATTTATTTTGTTTTGTTTAACTTTTAACTTGTATTTAATTTTTGACTGCTTTTGTGAGGACCGAAAGTGTAGGGCTGACTGCGCCAGTCTTGAGAAGCACTTTACTAATATATTGTTGATTTATTTATTTTTGTTTGTGAGAATGTGTGTGCGTGTGTGTGTGTGTGTTTATAATTAAATATATATATATATATAAAATATATTGTGGCTTATATCATGTTGCCCACATACTATCTGAGTATGAATTCTGACATACTTGTTATTAACTATCTAATGATACATCCTCTGCATTGTTGATTGATTCTGAAATGTATAATATGTCTTGTATGTTCTGAAATGTAAGTTTGTACTTATGTTTTGATATACGCTTGACTTAAATGTTCTGAAATGTTGATTGTTCTATCTTCTGTTTTGTATGTTGTGATTTGTGGGGTGAGAAGCGCGTGTTATCGTGAGTTCAGGAGAATAATAACGGATAACCGTATGATCTATGACCTCACAATCCCGGAGGACGTATCGAGTTAGTTCCCCTGACTACCATTTCCACCCCACGCCTTCTTGATGTTAGAACAAATAATAAATCTCAAATATTGACAACAATCAAATGTTCTCTCTGTTTGCCGCTAACCAAAATGTAGCAAAAAGTGATTCAAGTACAGCGACACGTGAATTCACATTTAGAAACTAGAGATCTAGAGCCGCAGACTTGATATTCGTAGCTTTAAGACATCATAATCAAAGTTGATCTACACAATCATTACACAAACCTAGACGGTCAAGAAACAGTTTATCAACATCTCTAATTTGTTATCCACGTCTACAAATAGGTTATCCATGTCAAACTTATTTATCCACGTTTAGAATCCATTTTTTTAAAAAGCCAGACATAAGACATCTTAAATACAGAAATCACCAAGTGGAGAAGAAATGGAGAAGATGACGTCATCGTGTCCACCAGGGGGCATGACTGCTGAAGAATACAGAGAGAGAGGTAAGTCAATGAAATCACTCCTTTTTTACGTCTCTTAAAACCATATTGGATGTATGTGAGCCTGACATTGCACATGACATAAGACATATTTGTGAGAGATGATTCCGTGACACCGTCACTGTTCTATCTGTGCATTCAAACATGAAGCCAACATCTTCTCTGACAACCTTAACATCCAACCATATATATATCTGTCTTAACAAAAACATGTCTGACTAAACATACACATATCTATCGTACGAGCAGTAATTTTAATATGGTAGGACAGCATTTATTCAGATAAAGTCATCAAAATTGTATATATGTAAAGTATTGAAATATTTATGTTGGTGTAGATTCATGTGCATGCGATTTTGACAAAATCAATTACTTCTATTTTAACACTCCAAATGTAATCTCGAACCAAAATTTAAACAAACAAATTTTATTTACGCACATTGCTCTAATCGGATTAGCTGTGCCAGTGGAGGAAAACTAAAATGTTTACATACATATATTATTGACCTGTGGTGATAGAGTCAAGTGAGGTTATCTGGCCATAGTTGGGCCAATCAAATATTTGTCTGTCTGATTTTTAAAAAATCAAGTGAATTTCTTTTTAAAAAAAGAACTTTGTGTATAGATAATAGAGATGTTATTATTTTATTATTATTAGTGTCAGTATTTTAGTCAGAGTCTAATGTCATATTAGATAGTACAAATGTCATAGATCATAGTTTAAATAGTTAAGATCATAATTTAAATCTTCCCAAACAATGATGTAACAGTTTTATGCGTTCATAAAATATTTATTTTATTTATATTACGTCTTATTATGATGTCTTCATCTTCTTCCGTTGCTCTAGTCTATTTCTTAATTAAACTTTCCCGCCTGAAGCTTGATGTCGGATTATCTGCCCTTATTGGTTTAACAGCTTAATTATCTCCCCTGCAGGCCTGGAATATAGCAATTATTAGTTTGAAATCATGCATACCAGCCGGCTTAATAGAAATTGTAGAGTTCTCAGTCACCTTAAATCAGTCAATCAAGACAATTTCTCTCCCTTCTCTTCTTATCTACGTAACTCCTCTTGCAACATCTCTCGTCTGCCACAGTCACCTCATTTCTTCTACTCTCACTTTCTCACTATAAACTAGGGCTGAGAAAATTAACGATTAATTGATCGATTAATCATTAACAATTTTATCGATTAAAATTAAATTGATCGATTAAAATTCTATTAAAATTTAAGAAAATATTTATAATATTTTTTTCTCCAATTTATAAAAAAAAATTTTAAATTTTTTTTCACTTACATACTTTTCCCTCGTATTATTATTATTATTTATTTAGACTTGCATACTTAAACAAAAACGTTTTTCTTGCTAATTTCTGGCTTAACAGAACACATTTCTGTGTTACGTCACAAAATTTAGGAGTCATGGCATTACCGCGACTTAACCGATTTTGCGCAATAATAAATGGCATTTTTGTTGTGTTTTTTAAATTATTAATCCCTTATATTAACTTCACCGGCGTCTCTCTCTTTCTGTCATCATCTCTCTCTGTCTTGGGTGGGCGGAAAAACAAAAGTCGAAAATGACCCACTTCCCGTGATCCGAGCTGAAATTTGGCACACCGACCCGTCTCACCTAACAATGCATGGTATCAAAATTCCAGATCGATCGAACGTACCGTAATTAAATTAATGCATTTTTAGTTCATCCTTATATAACGTATGTAATTCAAATTCACGGTTTGTTATTGTTTTTTTTCCCACGTGAAAGTTTGAGTTGACGCTTTGACGTCGACCAATCGAAGTACCAGCGTGCTTTTGTTTACATTTTAAATGTCATGCTGAACTCGCCCCCCCCCCTCTAGGGTTATGAAGCAAAGTTGAGTGAAGACAGATTCAGTCTGTAAATGCTTGTCGCGTTTGAAAATAATTAATACTGTTAGTTATGACTCATATATAAGGGATTTATAGTCAAAAACTTTGTTTTTACGGGTTTGTTTTATTAAATCCATTATATTAACTTCACTGGCGTCTCTCTCTGTCTGTCTGTCATCATCCCTCTCTGTCTTGGGCGGGCGGAAAAACAAAAGTAAAAAATGACCCACTTTCCGTGATCCGATCAAGCTGAAATTGGCACACGTACCCGTCTCACCTAACAATGCATCGTATCAAAATTCCAGATCGATCGAACGTACAATAATTAAATTAATGCATTTTTAGTTTATCCTTATATGAGGTACGTAATTCAAATTCACTGTTTGTTATTGTTTTTTTTCCACGTGAAAGTTTGAGTTGACGCGTTGAGGCGATCCATCGACGTACCCGCGTGCTTTTGTTTACATTTTACTTGTCACGCTGAGCTCGGTCAAGCGAATCGGTGACCAGACATTTCCCCCTCTACCACAGGGATATGAAGCAAAGTTGAGTTACGACAGATTCAGTCTGTACATATTTGTAAATACTTTTAGTTATGTCTCATATATAAGGGATTTATAGTCAAAAACTTTGTTTTTACGGGTTTGTTTTATTTTGTATCCCATAACCTCGTGGTCGTAGGGGGTTCTAATGTTTCCTTTAGAACTTTCTCGGGGCTTGGTAGACATTGCGGCGTCCATCTCCTTTCCAAGTCAGCGGAGGACTTTTTAGCAATAGTCATTTATCAACAATTTTATTGTGGGTTTAATGTGGGCTATATCCCACGCCCCTCAGCGTGTGAGGCGAGCGCACTATTGACTTCGCTATCCAGCCGCTATCGAATTAATAAATCGCAACTTAACAGGATCTATATATACGTTATAAAAATATATTTAATCGAAATTAATCGGTTAAATATTTTCCAAATTATCGAACAAACATTTTTTAATCAGTACCAGCCCTACTATAAAACCAATTCTCACATTCTCACTACACGCATGCATTCCTCTATATACCAACAATACAATATTCTCACTATCATATTCGTCCATTCCTTAACGTTTTAACTACCACTAGTCCAATACTAAACCCATCCTCCCCTTTAAAAACTATGCTAACTATCCACTCCACTTTGCTTTCTTTCATTCATCTACTCCACTCATCCACTCACCATTATCTATATTCTTTCATTCATCCACTCCACACATCCACTCACCATTTCCTACACACCTTCAGTCACCAACGCCACCACTCACCATTACCTACACGCAGAGGCGTCACTAGGGTTGGTGTCACCCGGGGCGGTAGCTCTTGGTGTCACCCCCCCCACACACACACACGACTTGCCCCATAATTCTCCTCGAGTCTGCCAAATACCGGGAACATACAGATTCTTTAGTAACGTTTGAAAATATAGATCAAATGTTTGTTACAAAGGCATTAGGAGAAAAGTTGAATTTAAAGTCGATAGGTAAAATATTGTAACATTTAAGAACTAAATGGAAAAAATGATAATTTTAAATTTTTATTTTAACATAAAATTATTAATTTTAATTAATACGGTTAAATAACTGTTATATTTTCAAATTTCACAAACTTGCATCTACATTGCGTTCCATTAAAATTTACAACAATTATATTACATTACCAAAATTAGAATATATTACCAACCATTACAGTACAACTTCAAACGAGGTAAGGCTGTAACCGTTCTGTTTTGGGTTTGCAAAATCAGCAACTTTCAGAATAAGATGTAATAATTCAAAATACAATGTCATTAAATATATTTTAAAAATCAGAATTTAGATTTTCTGGCCTTTAAAACTGAAAACTTGTTTATTACGTCATCGAAATCTATTTCTTGTGCCGAATCACTTTCAATGGATAACATGGCAAGATCAGAAAGCCTCGACTGCCCCATTGTAGATCGCAAATAATTCTTTATAAGCTTTAGCTTTGAAAAACTCCTTTCACATGAAGCCACAGACATACAGATTGTAACAAATAATCGTAAACTGAATGTGAGATAGGGGAGAGATTCTATAAAGTCCCATTCAGCTACAAATTTCAAAACGTCAAGTACGGACCCGTCTTCAGCCCTCTTTGAGATCGATCTCTGCTGCCTTCAGTTGCCTTCTCAGCCTTGGTATTTCTAATAAAAGCTCTTCCTCTGACAACTCATCATAGAAAGTGGACAACCTTCCAATGGACTTTAGTAATTCTTCTTCAGTGGAAAATATCAAGCTTTTGGCTTGAACAGCCTCAAACATGGTTGCTACTTCCTTGATTGCACTTGGTCTGATCTGGATTTTCAAGATTGGAAATGATCAATACACTCAAACATCGACCTTTTGTTTTCTTCTTGCAGTGTTAGTCCAGCATCTCTTGTTTTCTCACCTGTCACCCTTTTCTTCAACATGGGTCTGTTCTCTACTTAAATTCCATGTTGTTCTGATTTTAAAAGCGCTGTGATATTGTCCATGTTTCAATCTATCATAGCACAAATTGTGAAAGGTGTAACGTTGAGCTTTGTATTTGTTTAATAATAAAGCTCAAATCTATTGTTTTCATTACACGATTCGTTTGTGTTTTTTTTTAAATTTCATTCACTTTCATCGTGTGCTCTTTAATGACATACATGTGCCAAAAGTTATTATTTAATTTAATTATTTGAATGCCATTTTTTAAAGTTTAAGTCTTGTCTGTCATACTTTAAAAGAACATTAAATTTTATAAAATTCGTCTAACTTTTGAACGTGTCCAAAATTTGAGTGTCATTTGGCTTACTTTTGTAACTTTCTTTCAAAATTAGTCAATCATTATTAAAGAATTATTTAACCAAGAAAAGTTATACTATAATGTGGCATTTTGATTCAAAAATAATTTGAGAAAATGCTCACTATCTTTCCCTGTTTTAGCAAAATTAAATAAAGGATTCAACTGGCTTACCTTTGCTGCTCTAAGAATGTGGAATCATGAATTGTATACAAAATACTTGAATTTAATAGATTATATATTCAGTAATATGCTTTATAATGTTCAGACCAGATGGTTTTCAACGTTACAAATTTGTTGTTGAAGATGCGGTTCTGATCGCGTCGTTCAAAATCAACTTTACTTCGGCTGCCGAACGTACGCATCACGCGATCTATCAGTGAAAATCGTTTCAAACTAAATCGAAACGACTGAAATTTTTTAATGTGAAATTAATTTAGTGTTAAAGGTTATTTTAAAAAGTAACTATACTCAAGAAAAATACGAAAATCATGTTTCTTAGAAAACATTACATTAACATAGATTTGCATGTTTAATAGTTATAAATTTTAAAAAATAATAGCTCAAACACGTTAAATACCTTATTTTCCTATAAATAAATATAAAAAAAGAAAACCTATCTATTTATTTTTTTAAAGCAAAATCTTATCCCCCCCCCTCAACTGTCGTGGAGGAAGTAATGAGTTAGGATTGGTCTCACAGTCACAGGCTGACTCCTCGTGTGTGTCGGTATGTCAAAGCCCAGTATGTTGGATTTTCTTCTAAAACAAAAGTCACCGCTTCTTTTATGTCCAGCCTTTTTTTAATTGTGCGGCTTTTTCTTTCCTTTTTTTTCCTAATTAGTTTTATGGTAGTTTGTGGAGACGTTTTATTATTGCCTGTTAACTGATATTTTATTTTATTAATACATTTTCGGTTTAAACGTATTTCATTGTATTTCTCAATTTCTTTCTAGATGAAAAAAATGTGTCTTCTTTTTTTTCGGACATAAAATCGTACACAGTAAATTTTAGGCTTGGGTGTCACCCCCTGATGGGTGCACCCCCTGATGGGTGTCACCCGGGGCGGCCCGCCCCCACCGCACCCCCCTAGTGACGCCACTGCCTACACGCCTTTAGTCACCGACTCCGCTCCACCACTCACCATTACCTACACGCCTTTAGTCACCCACTCCACTCCACCACTCACCATTACCTACACGCCTTTAGTCACACACTCCACCACTCACCATTACCTACACGCCTTTAGTCACCACTCCACTCCACCACTCACCATCACCTACACGCCTTTAGTCACCACACTCCACCACTCACCATTACCTACACGCTTTAGTCACCACTCCACTCCACCACTCACCATCACCTACACGCCTTTAGTCACCCACTCCACCACCACTCACCATTACCTACACGCTTTAGTCACCACTCCACTCCACCACTCACCATTACCTACACGCCTTTAGTCACCCACTCCACCACTCACCATTACCTACACGCCTTTAGTCACCCACTCCACTCCACCACTCACCATTACCTACACGCTTTAGTCACCACTCCACTCCACCACTCACCATCACCTACACGCTTTAGTCACCCACTCCACCACTCACCATTACCTACACGCCTTTAGTCACCACTCCACTCCACCACTCACCATCACCTACACGCCTTTAGTCACCCACTCCACCACTCACCATTACCTACACGCCTTTAGTCACCCACTCCACCACTCACCATTACCTACACGCCTTTAGTCACCCACTCCACTCCACCACTCACCATCACCTACACGCCTTTAGTCACCCACTCCACCACTCACCATTACCTACACGCCTTTAGTCACCCACTCCACTCCACCACTCACCATTACCTACACGCCTTTAGTCACCCACTCCACTCCACCACTCACCATCACCTACACGCCTTCAGTCACCCACTCCACCACTCACCATTACCTACACGCCTTTAGTCACCCACTCCACTCCACCACTCACCATCACCTACACGCCTTTAGTCACCCACTCCACTCCACCACTCACCATCACCTACACGCCTTTCAGTCACCCACTCCACCACTCACCATTACCTACACGCCTTTAGTCACCCACTCCACCACTCACCATCACCTACACGCCTTCAGTCACCCACTCCACCACTCACCATTACCTACACGCCTTTAGTCACCCACTCCACTCCACCACTCACCATCACCTACACGCCTTCAGTCACCCACTCCACCACTCACCATTACTACACGCCTTTAGTCACCCACTCCACTCCACCACTCACCATCACCTACACGCCTTCAGTCACCCACTCCACCACTCACCTGATTAATTAAGAGATGATGTTTATTAGATAAGATATCTTTCAGTTATGACATGATTAAACAGTTACTTTATCATAAACATGACATGATTAAACAGTTACTTTATCATAAACATGACATGATTAAACAGTTACTTTATCATAAACGTGACATGATTAAACAGTTACTTTATCATAAACATGACATGATTGAGATATGAAATTATTGAGAAATGCAATGATTGAGACATGAAATGATTGAGATAAAGATATTAATTTTGCCGACATTCATACAGCCCCATTACTCTTGAACTCTATCCAAGACTCTTAGACTATCATTCCTCTCAGTATGATTTATTAACTCCTGCAGCAGATCAAAGAACTGAGTGTTCTGGTCATCTCACTGACCACTCAAACTTATTATTAACACATGGATGGTCAGCCGCCGACACTGGTGTGGTCATCGTCTTCATTAGCAGGACAAGTATCGCAGGCTATCGACATAATGATGGTATCGATACTCAATCGGACAAACGACATCAAGCATTATGATCCCTTCATCCTTGGGACAGTACTGGGGGCATCTAATCCCCACAGGAGGTTGGGAAGGGGGGGGGGTTCAACCCTCCTCATGTCTCGAAATAGGTCCATACCTCATATTTATGCTTAATCCAAGTGGTCATTAATAAATACGGCTTTCTTTATTATGCACAATTTTTACGGTATTTCGTCAACTTTGATTTATTAATTTCAATAAATTGTAAGAGCGGTTTTTAAAAATTAGTTGAAAATCTTTTTTTGTATTTAATTTTTTTTAAAAATTTATTTATTGTATAAATTAATTATTTTTTTTTAATTTTTACTATTATTATTATTATTTTTTTTTGGTGGGGGGTGCTATTCTGTGCAATGTTTCTGCTGTTTACTAACTGTGAGGTTCCATGCAGTGGCGTCACTAGGGGGGGGCGGGGGGGGGCGGGCCGCCCCGGGTGACACCCATCAGGGGGTGACACCCGAGCCTAAAGTTTTACTGTGTACGATTTTATGTCAGAAAACAAAAGATGACAATTTTTTAATCTAGAAAAATATTAAGAAATACAATGAAATACGTTAAACGCGAAAATCCTTATTAAAAAATATCAGTTAACTTGCAATAATAAAACAGTCCCAACACACGAAAAACATTAAAACAGATTAGGAAAAAAAGAAAATAAATAGTCGCAGCAGAGAGATCTTTAGGAAAGGCTGGAATGAAAGAGGCAGTTTCTTCTGTTTTAAAAGTTATAAAGCCATTTAGGCTTGGACACACCGACAACATGAAGGAATCCCACCTCACGACTCCCTCCACCACAGTGGGGTGGGGGGGGGAATACGATTTTTATCACAAGAAAAAAAATATCAAAAGATGGGTTTTCTTTGTTGATGTTTTTCTTGAGGAAAATTATGATTTCAATGTCTTTGAGTTAATACTTTTATATATATCTATTTATTAAAGGCGTGAAAGCATAGATATGCATGTTTATATACAGTGTCCTCCGGTTACGACGGTCTCATCCAGACTTACGCTGTTTAGTGCTTACGAACGCGCCCCCGTAAAGAATAGAATTACGCGTTACTCCGTATTTTAAAAAAAAATTCATGAGGTAACGAATTCTTTTCTCTATTTGAAATAACAAAAATTATTGAAAAATATCTATGATTATTATTTGAAACTACAACTTTCATTTGCGAATTTTTCAAATGGTGAAGTTTTCAATCAAGTCAATAAAGCTGAGTAAGCTTACAAGTTCCTTTTCAATGCTCATTAGAGAGAGCATATTCAGCCCTTTTTCGTCCCATGCAAATTCTAACTCATTATATATTCTTTTCAACTTTGAAAAGGATCGCTCTCAGTTGCAGTTTGATGTCATCATTGAAAGATAGATGCGAAGTGCGATGTGTACATTTGTAAAGGACTTTGTGAAATATAGCTCATTCAAACGCAGCAAATTGTTTTTAGCTCTGTGCAAGTTTTTTGAGTTTCGCTTTGTGCTAATTCCTTTTCCTTACTCTGAGCCTGGGGCTGGACAATAACTTTTTTAAGAGTTTTGAAAATTGGACTAATTCTGAAGGTAAGTAGTCTTCGAAATCACTCATGAACCTACATGTGGAAGAAAATCAGAAGCCCCGAGCATAGGGCTCTTTATGGGTCTTCCCGGAAGACCCCCTTAGCCATCTGGCCACCAAAGGGACGTAACAGCTGAGGACACCCCCCCCCCACAAAAAAGTGGTCGCTTCTGAAGCGGCCATCTGGGCATCCAGGACATACAGTCGAAGATGCCTCCCACTAAGTTTCCCTCAAAAGGAGGTGGTGGAATTTCCTACTACGACCCGCTACCACTTTGGCGCCATCCCGGCAAAGCACACGAGTCTCCATGGTTAAGACCGCCGCAGACCGGGGGATCATCAAAGACCTACCTAGGGTGCAACCCCCACTGGAAGGTTTCCTCAGAGCTGGCGTCCAATGCGTTCTTCGCGGGACTTTTTGCTAATCCGTACTGGCGCTCCTGGCCCTAAACCGGCACCGCTCGGTGGCGTTGCTAGTAAATTGAGGGGTGCGAAATGGTTGCTTCGGATTTACCCGACCCCTTCTTCGAAATCACTTGAATGTTCTTCCATTAACTTGGCTGCTGCCCATCGGGTGGCGAAAGTGCTGAGCTCAGTTAGGTTTGTAAGAAAGCCAAATCTCTCATGGATGTATTTATATGCACCTAACCAATGTTGTAGGGCTTAAGAAAGTTTGTAAATGATTACCAGAAATACCTCAATCTTGAATTTTTTCTTCAGGAGAGTACTGTTTTGTTGATGTCCCTTTATCAAACTGACGCTTTCTTTTTTTGTTTGATAGTATTGAAGATTGTTTACACTGATTTTACCACGGACTTTTCCTTTCCTTTGTCTTCATAGGAATAAAATTAAGAATGCTATTTTTTTAACAAACTCAATGAGAGACTTCCTTTCTAAAATTGTTTCCCAAATTTCAAGTAAAATAGCGACTTCAAGTTGTTAAATTTCCTTTAGAAATCTTTCTTCTTCAAGTCGGCAGTCACGTGGCTGATTTTCATTCGTTGCTAATTCTTCCAGTGCTGCAATATTCTCATGGTATGAGCTATTAACAGACCTTACAGCATAATGTCATCAAGGCTTTGTTAGCATGTATCAATTTCATATGTTTTTGAAGTACCTGTCAACGATGAGTAGATGCAACAAGTCGGGTATAAAGATTTTGCAGAAGACAAAAAAATCTGACCGCAGTAGGACAACCTGCTGCTCTTTTCCCAACCAAATTAAAGGAATGAGCTGTGCACGGCACATAATGAGCTACAATGCACTTCTCACGAAGAATAGCCTGGTTTCCGTTATACTTCCTACTCATTTGCAGCATTGTCGTATGACTGTCCAAGGCATTTTCAGGGATTTGTACAAACATAATGGCCTGCATCTTTATTATACACTATAATTCATAAAAAGTTTGGGGGCCCTTAAATTATTGGGGGCTTTAGCCCGTTCAGCAACCCTCCTTTTAATCCGCCATAGCCCCCCCCCCTATGGGTCCACGCATCTGTGACGATGTGGTACGAGGAGCGGGGTGTTTAAGAAATGTGACTTCACATAAAAAACGCGAAACTTTAAATAAAAGTTCCACTTAAATATTTGATTGTTTACCATTTATTTAATTACGTTTTCAATGACTTCACGCGTGTTACGATATTACAGTGCAGACTTACCCTAAATACATATTTAAATGACAAAAAATAATTTGCAACATGCTAATTGTTATAGAGAAAATACGGCTTGGGGGAGGGGTGTCAAAGCTTTGTGACGTCTTATTGTAAAAAATGTGTGGGGTCTAAGTTTTTGTTACAAAGTATGACGCTGGGGGAGGGTGGGGTAAAAATCGGCAACCTCGCGTGACGTCATTTATAGACGGCCCCTTCAGTCGTGAAGGGGTGACACCATGAGCTACCGCCCCGGGTGACACCAACCCTAGTGACGCCTCTGGTTCCATGTTCTATCAAATCAACAAAGCGCTAACGCCTCGTGTCGTCTAGGTAGGAAGCAATATATCTTATCCTTGCCTATTTGTCATACGCTGTCATAAACTTACTTCTTTTTCATGCACTGAACTTCAAATACAGTGCACAAATACAGTGCACCTATTAAACGAACGCAATCCGGTCATGTGGACAGTGTTGTTTGTGAAAGGTTTTCACGTTAACATGCACACTTTGAATGACTCTTTGTTTAGTCAATGTTGAGATCACCTGATCGTTAGTTGACTACCATCGTCTAGCAAAGAGCTCATCTGTTCTTCAACTAAACTCATGCTTTTTTTGCTTGACCTTGGTTCGACGAATTTGTCTAGAGTGACCTTCTTCTCCCTCTGATGTAGGGGATTTCTGAAGTGACATATTCCATTGTCGCCAGGCGAGTAATCATACAGTGAAGTATACATTAAACATACAATGAAACATTCATTAAATCATACAACAAAAAAGCCATAAATTAAACGTTTTTAAGACGTCAATAATGAGACTGTGATGCATTCAACGGCTCAGTGTCCAGACAAATATTGGACATGAACAGGACACGATGTGTGCAACACTTAAATTAGACATCAAAAGGACATCTTGATTAGGACATCATTGGTCATTTTGATCAGAACATGGTAGGACATCTTGATCAGGACATCATAGATCATTTTGATCAGAACATGGTAGGACATCTTGATCAGGACATCATAGATCATTTTGATCAGAACATGGTAGGACATCTTGATCAGGACATCATAGATCATTTTGATCAGAACATGGTAGGACATCTTGATCAGGACATCATAGATCATTTGATCAGAACATGGTAGGACATCTTGATCAGGACATCATAGATCATTTGATCAGAACATGGTAGGACATCTTGATCAGGACATCATAGATCATTTTGATCAGAACATGGTAGGACATCTTGATCAGGACATCATAGATCATTTGATCAGAACATGGTAGGACATCTTGATCAGGACATCATAGATCATTTGATCAGAACATGATAGGACATCTAGCTCAGGACATCATTGGACAGCTTTTTTGGGGGATATATATATAACTTATTTATTATGACATGATCATATGAGACTTTAATACATCACAGTACATCTAAACTTGGTCATGATAAACCATCTTGAATAGCATCTCTTTTCCCCCTTGATTTTTACATCAAATGTTTTCATTATAGGGCAACAGATCATTTATCATAATTTACGAAATTTTCAAACACTATTAATTACATATTTAAATTATTTTCTTTCTTTTTATAATTATGCCAGATATATAAAACGACAATAAATTCATTTTTATAGTAATCTGCAACTGTTTTAGGACACTGTCCATCGAAAGAACAGCAATATGAACACTTCATTTCCCCTGGTTGCCTAAAGTAAGACCACTAATAATGAAGAGATCTTGTTATCATACTAGCTGGTAGTCTTGTAATCATACTAGCTGGTAGTCTTGTAATCATACTAGCTGGTAGTCTTGTAATCATACTAGCCGGTAGTCTTGTAATCATACTAGCTGGTAGTCTTGTAATCATACTAGCTGGTAGTCTTGTAATCATACTAGCTGGTAGTCTTGTAATCATACTAGCCGGTAGTCTTGTAATCATACTAGCTGGTAGTCTTGTAATCATACTAGCTGGTAGTCTTGTAATCATACTAGCTGGTAGTCTTGTAATCATACTAGCTGGTAGTCTTGTAATCTATGTACAATTGTAAATAAGGATGAAATCAATGGAAACATTTTCCTTACCGTATATATTTTTTAAAATGTCAAATTCAACTGTTAGTTCGAGAGTGCAATTATACAATCATTCAGTGCCAACAGTTCTCTTATAAATTTTCTTTTAAATACAGTAAATTCTTTATGCTTTTAAGATATTTCTGTAACTGGGCTGACAGACACAAAAATTAGCTTTACGCGTTTAGATTTCATCATCCGATTACCATTAGCTACTCAATAGTGGCGGAGTATCGAAGTGGTATCCGATTATCTTCTGGTGGACGTCAAATCTGACAAATTAGCCATAGCTCGCTGACAACTGGCATTCAATGAATGCGTTACTCGACCTTTATCTGTTGGTCACTTGGAAGCTTCGCACTTTACATGTCCAGTAGATGACCAATGGTTATATGATAGAGCTAGTCTGTCTCAACATTGTGTGCTCTCTGTGGTCTGTATTCTGTGGTCCAGTTGTCTGTGTGGTCCAGTTGTCTGTGTTGTCTGTATATTGTGGTATGTATACTGTAGTCTGTATACTATTGTCTGTATACCGTATCCTGTATACAGTTGTCTGTATACAATTGTCTGTATACAGTTGTCTGTATACTTTTGTCTGTATACAGATGTCTGTATACTGTGGTCTGCATACTATTGTATGTATACTGTGGTCTGCATGCTATTGTCTGTATACAGTTGTCTGTATTATGTGTGTTCCAGTTATGGCCAGCTCTAGTTTTTACAAATGTTAGAATTCATAGACAGCATTTTCGCATTAAAGGTAAAAAATGTAATGGTAAAATAAATAATTTGTCACACAGGTCCAAGAGCAAATATAATCAAATTGTGTATACAAGCTTAGTAAATGAATACGATGCGATGGTCTAAATGGTAGCGCACAGGACTATCGATCCG
Organism: Ampullaceana balthica; assembly: GCA_944989445.1. Taxonomy (NCBI): domain Eukaryota; kingdom Metazoa; phylum Mollusca; class Gastropoda; family Lymnaeidae; genus Ampullaceana; species Ampullaceana balthica. Next base: position 840,648 of record CALYLW010000066.1, on the reverse strand, counting down.
AGGCAGATCCCGAGTCGCGGGTTCGAGCCAAGGTACATCACTTGCCCCATAGTCCGTCATGGACTGGAAAGGGGGTCATAAATGAATATCCTTACTGCTATCGTTTATACTCCTTTATTTCCCTCAATAAACGACCAACTACAGAATATTGACTGCTATCAGACTTGTCCATCTTCAGTTATTGTTCCCAGTCTGCTGTGCAGAGTTAGAGTGACTTTGTTATAGATTGCTATCTTTAGACGGTGACTTAGGATAAGTTGTTCGTTCACACTTATCATTTCACACTTGCTAGAATAACGTGATTTCACTTATCCTCACTAATTGTCCCTAAATGTACTCGTGTGTGTGTCTCTCTAGTGTCTTCTCTTGTGTGTGTGTCTCTCTAGTGTCTTCTCTTGTACACGAGCTAACTTCAGAAGATCCAATTAAAGTTGGTACTGTGTGTCTCTTGACAATAACATCTGCTGCAGGGGCGGTAACTGATACACAGACATGCCTAGTGAGGTCCCCTGCTGGGTAAACAGGTACAAGTTGGTACAGTTCTAATTAGATTGTACAGTGTCCGTATTGTGTACTATGTACTTCATATGAGATATGTACTCTTGACACTGGATTTAGACATACAGTGGCCAATGGTAAACCGTGTATACAAGATGTGTACAGTAAAATGATGTAAGATACTTACAGTGTACGTGTACACTTAAATGTTTACCAAAACTCGATTAGGCTATTTTTGATTTTCTGGAGTTTTATATTTTAAATACCATGTATTTTCTTCATAATTTGTAGTTTTCAAAAGATAGTGAATGTAATAAAATGATGACCTTTCTATTCAAACAAATGAGAACCTTTCTATTTAAATGATGACGTTCTATTCAAAGATGACCGTTCTATTCAAATGATGACATGTATATTCAAACGATGACATGTCTAATCAAATGATGACCGTTCTATTCAAATGATGACATGTATATTCAAACAATGACATGTCTATTCAAATAATGACCTTCTATTCAAATGATGACGTTCTGTTCAAATGATGGCAGTTCTATTCTATAACCTCTCTATTTAAAGGGTAGATTTTTCATTTATTTTGATTGACTATTTATTTTAATAATTGTATTTAAATCCCTTAACATTGACTCTCAGTAAAACATCAGCATTTTAAAGTTGTTTCTCCAGTTCTTGGAATGTTCCAGTAAATCTCGTCTATTTCTGTCCGCCTGTTGGTCAGTCCCACCAGCTGACCTGAACAGTTCCAGGCCTCAGAGTGGAAGGGAGCCATCTTTTGTCAAGCCAGACCAAACATTTAACTTAACAGTGCTTCTCAAGTATTGAATCTGACGGTGGTTCTTAAATATTCGCAGTGGTATATTGAAAAGTTTTTCTCTCAGATATTTTAGTATGATCACATACCACAAGTGTTAAATAAGTGGTCATACCGGCCTATCAATGTAGAGTACTGAAGAATTGCTGGGACATGATACTCATCTGTGTGATGTAAGCTGACGTGTGAGAAGGCTGTGCCACTCTGTATGTGGGGTGTCGTAAAATAGATGTGTGAGGAGTTTGTACCACTGTGTGAGGAGTTTGTACCACTGTGTGTGAGGAGTTTGTACCACTGTGTGTGAGGAGTTTGTACCACTGTGTGTGAGGAGTTTGTACCACTGTGTGTGAGGAGTTTGTATCACTGTGTGTGAGGAGTTTGTACCACTGTGTGTGAGGAGTTTGTACCACTGTGTGTGAAAGCAAGGGGGGGCTGAAGTCATATTGGGTGTGATTGTGTGTGTTAGAGTTTCTCATGGTGTGCGTGGTGTGTGGCTCTAGTGTGTGGTGATAGTGAGAAGGTGAATTGAGTGTTTCTCATGGTGTAGGTGGTGGGGCTCTATTGTGTGGTGATAGTGAGAAGGTGAATTGTGTTTCGCATGGTGTGCGTGGTGTGTGGCTCTAGTGTGGGGTGATAGTGAGAAGGTGAATTGTGTTTCTCATGGTGTGCGTGGTGTGTGGCTCTAGTGTGTGGTGATAGTGAGAAGGTGAATTGAGTGTTTCTCATGGTGTGCGTGGTGTGTGGCTCTAGTGTGTGGTGATAGTGAGAAGGTGAATTGAGTGTTTCTCATGGTGTGCGTGGTGTGTGGCTCTAGTGTGTGGTGATAGTGAGAAGGTGAATTGAGTGTTTCTCGTGGTGTGCGTGGTGTGTGGTGGGTTGCAACGTTGGACATAGATTAACATTAGATTATCATCGTCTTTATTGGTTGGGAAAAGGGGGGGGGGAGCTGTCCTCGAGAGTGAAAGGCGAATGGTTCGCTTATTGAAATGTTAGAGAGTATTCAAGGCTTTCATGACGTCATCTTAACGTTTAGCCTCGAAGGAAATGAAACATGTTTGAGTCACTTCTGCCGAGAGTATGCGCGCGTGTGTGTATCGGTGTGAGCGTGCGTGTGTGTCTCTTAATGCGTGTGTGTGATTGAATCTGTGTAAGATGTATCAGAGCAGAGCTAGGACACTATGGTCAGTTTTTGTTTCAACTTGTCACACTTTCAAGATTGTGGGCGGTGTGACGGATGGGCTGTGCAGTTTGGGGGCGGGGGTGGGGGCTAAAGTTGATTTAAGGGGAAATTCTAATCATGTGGTTGGGGATACTCTGTGGGGCAATGTGGTTGTGTGATACTGTGAATGAATTCGTGAATGATATATTATAGTTTTTGGTTGTGTTTTTGAAGATCTTGCTTTGGGAAAGATAATATATGTTATATGGGGTGTGATTTTAGATATTGATTAGCAATTTCGCAAGAAATTTAACACAGTTTGGTACTTGCTAAATGTTATATAAACGTCTGTATTTGTCTAGTGGTTTTGCTAAAAAAAAAGGGGGTGTGACGTATGTGAAATTGAAGAAATATGTTGTGTTTGCAACTTTGATGTAATATTTTGATTTATGATGTAAGGGATATAATTTTGTAACGTTTTTGTAATAATTTATGTTTTGTTTTGGGGCTCCATTGAGCCACTGTGTAGTTGGAGAAAATATGTAAATTTACTTTTTCATCATTTACCACTCTTAATGTAAATCTAAATATGTTTATTTTGTATGCTTGTGTTTCCATTTGGGATAGTTTTGTTTTTTTAAAGTTATCTAATATTATGCATTACGCCGTTAGAATAAATAAGAAAAGTGTTTTTTAAATATAAAAAATATATAAATATATATATATACATATATTTATAAGAAATCCGTATAGAAAAAAAACGTATGACAGTAATATCTTGACAGCAAATAATTTGACTTTGAACATCGAGACTTTTAGTATTTTGTACCTAAATATCTCGAATTTAAAATCTTGAATGGTAAAATCTTTATTCTAAACATCAGGACTTTAAATATCGTGCCTGTAAATATGGCTGTGAATATCAGTAACGTAACTTTGAATTTTGAGAGCAAACGGCTTGATTGAAAAAAACAAAACAATTTTCTGTAAATATATTGAACGTAAATCTCTTTGCTGTGAATATTTGTACTATAAATATCTAGAATGTGAATATCTTGACGTAAACCGTGTGAATCACATGCCTATCTTTATTTGTCCGTGAATTTGACTGTCTATGATTGCCAGGTTTATGACAAAAATGGGTTGCCATAGAAATCAATAAACAAATCCCCCATCATGGAGGCTCCTGGGTGGAGAGGAATTAAGAAGCGGATAAGACGACGTTGTTGATTGGTGAGAATTTGATCAAGGTCCAATCAGAAATTAATTGACATTCATGCCAATGGATCTGATATCTGCCTTCGAAATTATTTTGGATGTGAGAATGAAGTGCCATATAATTATAGTCCAGCGATTTTTTAATGTTTATTATTTTCATTCTGATTTTGATGCTTTCCACGTAAAATTAGTTTTTATTTGAGAATACAAGAGGTTTTCTAATCAATTCATATGATCTATTACATGTCACTTGGAATAACAATACGTTTGACAGTATAGTTCTTACAATAACTGTGTGTGGGCCAATACTAATACGGATTATGTTTTAGCTTAAATCTATTCATTAAATTGAATATCGCCTCGTGACCAGGCCCCCTTTAAATATTACTCATGTCATGATTTAATGGAACATCTTTTTTTTCACATTCCCCCCCCCCTACTCTCTAGCCACACACTCAATAACTAAACACGCCGTAAACACCCACTTTCTAATCATCCCCTTCGTTACAGCCCACTCCCTAACCAACCACTACCTAACCACCCACTACTTAACCACCCACTCCCTAACCACCAATTCCCTAACCACCCACTCCCTAACCACCAATTCCCTAACCACCCACTCCCTAACCACCCACTCCCTAACCACCCACTCCCTAACCATCCACTCCCTAACCACCAACTACTTAACCAACCACTCCCTAACCACCAATTCCCTAACCACCAATTCCCTAACCACCCACTCCCTAACCACCAATTCCCTAACCACCCACTCCCTAACCACCAATTCCCTAACCACCCACTCCCTAACCACCAATTCCCTAACCACCCACTCCCTAACCAACCACTCCCTAACCACCCACTACTTAACCACCCACTCCCTAACCACCAATTCCCTAACCACCCACTCCCTAACCACCAATTCCCTAACTACCCACTCCCTAACCACCAATTCCCTAACCAACCACTCCCTAACCATCCACTACTTAACCAACCACCCCCTAACCACCAATTCCCTAACCAACCACTCCCTAACCACCAATTCCCTAACCAACCACTCCCTAACCACCAATTCCCTAACCAACCACTCCCTAACCACCCACTACTTAACCAACCACCCCCTAACCACCCACTCCCTAACAACCCACTCCCTAATTACCCACCCTCTATTGAAACACAAAATAAAAATAACTGAAAACAAACAAATGTACATCTCCAGGGTGACACAAACAGCGCAAGTACATTTAGAGATACACTAAGACAGACACATGCAGAGACAAACAGACACAAACAATTGTGTTGAGAGACACTCATCCTATGTAATAACGTTTTATTGTACGCTCGTCTTTGATTCATTCAGACCAAAAAAGTTTACTTTTATTCACAGGCAACGGGGAATAATTTCAATTGGTTTCATCTTATTTCTTGTCTGCCCCTGAGCGTTGGCGGGTGTGGGTGAATCTGTTAATGACATTACGTTAGGAAATCAAAGAAAAGCTGTTGGACAAGTGGCCGAGCTTGTACCGTAATAACATTTCACGACTGAATAAGGAAATTATTTGATAGATAGAATGGCTTGTAGGGTCAATCGATGATTGCCAAGGCATCTTATAATTTTTTATGACTTCTGACAACCTGCACTGAATGTGTGACGGTGCTATTGAACATCCACTTCACAGCAATCTTTCAACCTTGTATCCCAGTCCATCATCAGAATTGTTCATTTAACCAAGCAATATACCAACAATTATCGTGAGTCTAAAAATAACTCTTTAAAAATTTAAACAGGAAACGTATCACAGCATGTCAAGCAATCATTGTTACAACAATACATTGTTTCACCGAAGAAAATACTTTACTAATGCATCACAATCAATAATCACGTTTTACATTCTATCATCACTTATCACAACAAAAACTTACCTTATCACAAAACCGTACACTTCAGTACACAATTATCACAATACAGTACACTTCAGTACACAATTATCACAATACAGTACACTTCAGTACACAATTATCACAATACAGTACACTTCAGTACACAATTATCACAAAACCGTACACTTCAGTACACAATTATCACAATACAGTACACTTCAGTACACAATTATCACAAAACCGTTCACTTCAGTACACAATTATCACAAAACCGTACACTTCAGTACACAATTATCACAATACAGTACACTTCAGTACACAATTATCACAATACAGTACACTTCAGTACACAATTATCACAAAACCGTACACTTCAGTACACAATTATCACAAAACCGTACATTTCAGTACACAATTATCACAATACCGTACACTTCAGTACACAATTATCACAATACAGTACACTTCAGTACACAATTATCACAAAGCAGTACACTTCAGTACACAATTATCACAAAACCGTACACTTCAGTACACAATTATCACAATACCGTACACTTTAGTACACAATTATCACCATTTGTGACAAACATATCACAATCTCATTAAATTATCAAAATATTTCTGTTTGCATATATTTGTAAATTTGTTTCTCAATTAATACAAAATTCAAACATTTCTCCCAATCCAGCGACTGTTTCTCCAAACCTAACACCCACTTCTCCAATTCCAGCACCAATTTCTCCATACATGTATATCCTCCTCTAATTTCTCCATATCCACCTAGGGCCGTCTTAACGCATAGGCCCGTTGGGCATTTGCCCGGGGGCCCACGAGCATAGGGGCCCCATGGGGAATATGTTTATTTATATATATTATGTTTTTTTTATTCCTGCGGGGGAGGGCCCCAACACTATTTCTTTGCCCGGGGGCCCAAAATGGTGTAAAGACGGCTCTGTTATCCACCAACATTTTTTCCTAATCCACCATCCATCTCTCCTATCGACTATTAATTTCTCCCATTTTTAAAATTATTAGAAAAATTCAAGGGAAATTAAAGTGAAGATAGCAATATTAAACCTATTCTTAATTTTTATGATTAAAAAACAACTCTAAGCAATATACATTATAGAGATCATCCATCTGTATTGTATGACTTACAAAAGAGCAACTAAATAAAATCTATAGTTACCATAAATAAAATGTCATTAAATGAAAAGCCTTCGTTACAAATAAAAACATCCGCTAACCACACCACTGTATTTAACAGTTGTCAACACCGATGAAACAAGCATCTTTCAATACCAGTAAAATTAACAGTCGTCACAACTTGTCAAAATAATAGTTTTCCATATACAAAATTTTTATGATAAATGAATATTCACAATTATGATAAATGAATATTCACAAAGTATGAAATTCTGTTTGTTTGTTTGTTTGTTGATTTTAAAAAAAATTGAGTTCTTTTGTTTTTCAAACAAAAACAAGATTTAAAAACGTTTTTTAAAACAAAAAAAATCCTATCAATCAGCCAAGCAGACTGTTGACTACATAGCAGACTACTTGCAGACAATCAGATCTCGGCGGGTGTTTCCGGACGTCCAGCCAGGTTACATGCAAGCTCTGGTGCCAGATACTGCGCCTGTTAGTCCGGACAAATGGGAGGACATATTTCAGGACGTGGAGAGGGTGATCATGCCCGGCGTAAGTTAGACAACTCTGACGAAACAAAATAATACAGAAATTAAAGCTATGTAAAGATGTTATTCTGTAATCGTTATTCTAATGGCTAATAATTTGATAATTCTTTGGTAACTAGACAACACCATTTTTTCTGGCTGAATTGCTTTTTAAATTATAAAATATCTATAATATGTTTGAAATTCAAATACCATAAATGCCATTATAACATGGAAAATTTTACCATTAAACTTAATAACTTTGAAAGTCTAGTATATTGTTCAGAAACATTACAGTATATTAAATATTACATTTAGAAGCAGACTAAATATTTCAGATTATACATTGTTTGTCCTCTCAAAATCACAACGGTCCCCATAAAGTTAAATATACTTTTAGTACCAATTACATTAAATATACCTTTAGTACCCATAAAGTTAAATATACCTTTAGTACCCAGAAAGTTAAATATACCTTTAGTGCCCATAACAGAGGCGTCACTAGGGTTGGTGTCACCCGGGGCGGTAGCTCATGGTGTCACCCCTTCACACTGAAGGGGTCGTCCATAAATGACGTCACGTGAGGATGCCAATTTTTACCCCACCATCCCCAAGCTTCATACTTATACCCCCACCCCCTCTTCACGATATGACGTAACAAAGCTTTGACACCCCCCAAACCGTATTTTCTAAATAAAAATTAGCATGTTGCAAATTAATTTTGTCATTTAAATATGTATTTAGGGTAAGTCTGCGCTCTGATGTCGTAACACGCGTGAAGCCATCGAAAACGTCATAAAAAAAACGGTAAACAATCAAATATTTAAGTGGAACTTTTATTTAAAGTTGCGCGTTTTTTTATGTGACGTCACATTTTTTAACCCCACCCCCTCGTCACACATCGTCACTGATGCGTGACCCCCACACCCTATTAAGGATTAAAAGGGGGATGCTGAACGGGCTAATGCCAGAAGCCACCAATAATTTAAGATACTCTAAACTTATTATAGTGTATAATAAAGATGCAGGAGAGTGTTTGTATGAATCCCTGAAAATTCCTTGGACATTCATACGGCAATCCTGCAAATATGAGTAGGAAGTATATGGGAAACTAGGCTATTCTTCGTGAGAAGTGCAGTGTTGCTCATTATGCGCCGTGCACAGTTCATTCCCTTAATTTGGTTGGGAAAAGTGCAGCAGGTTGTCCTGATGCAGTCAGATTTTTTTTCTTCTGCAAAATCTTTATATCCGGCTTGTTGCATCTACTCATCGTTGACAGGTACTTTAAAAACTCATGAAATTGATACATGTTAACACAGCCTTGTGTGACACAAGATGGTCAGCCTGACATGATGCAGTAAGGTCTGTTAATAACTTATACCATGCGAGTATCGCAGCACTGGAAGAATTAGCAACAAACGAAAATCAGCCATGTGACGTCTACCTGAAGCAGAAGGATTTCAAAAGGAACTTGAACAACTGGAAGTCGCTATTTTACTTGAAATTCGTGAAACAATTTTAGAAAGGAAGTCTCTCATTGAGTTTGTTACAAGACAGCATTCTTAATTTGATTCCTATGAAGACAAAGGAAAGGATAAGTCCATGGTAAAAAAGAGTATGAACAATCTTCAATGCTATCAACAAAAGAAAGATAAAAAAAGGGCGTCAGTTTGAATAAGGGACGTCACCATCACAGTATTCTCCCCGAGACAAAAGTTTCAAGGTTGAGGTATTTCTGGTAATCATTGACAAAATTTATTGACCCCTACAACATCGGCTAGGCCCATGTAGTGACGCCACTGGCCCATAAAGTTAAATATACTTTTAGTACCAATAACGTTAAATATACCTTTAGTACACATAAAGTTAAATATACCTTTAGTACCCATAAAGTTAAATATACCTTTAGTACCAATAACGTTAAATATGCCTTTAGTACCCATAAAGTTAAATATACTTTTAGTACCCATAAAGTTAAATATACTTTTAGTACACATAAAGTTAAATATACTTTTAGTACCCATAAAGTTAAACATACATTTAGTCCACATAAAGTTAAATATACCTTTAATCCTATAATTCCAAAAATACCATATAGCCTTATATATCTTTAATTTAAATTTTTCTAAAACATTATATCTTTCTGTTATCGTATATACTCGATCTATAGCCCGTTCGTTCATAAGCTGACCCTCGCATCTTTTGGAAGAGAATAGTATAAAAAGTGTGGAACCCGCTCGTAAGCCGACCCCAAAAAAATGATAGGACAGCGTAAACAAAATGGTACACATTTTTTTAAAACTACTGGCGAAATTGGTCATTATGATTGTTTACTTTTGTTTAGGTTGAAGAACAAAGAGATTTGAATAACAGAGAAGATGGATGTCATTTTTATAGCATTCGCGAGTAATCGCTAGATGGCTTTTTATTGTATTAAAGCGAAAAGAAAATGTTTTTATATTGCATTTTTATTTATAAAGTAAAGTAAATAACAACAGAAATGTTTCATCAATCACCCATGACCCCCTCCCCCCCAAAAAAAAATAATTTCCCCCTAGATTTTGTCCAAAAAATAGACGTCTTTAGAGCGAGTATATACGTTATATATTCTCATAGGATAGCCCATATGTCCTTTTATGTTTGACTATTCCTAAACATTGTTGAACTATAGTCCCGTGTATTAACTAGGTTCATCTCACAGCCTCGTGTATTTACTAGGTTCATCTTACATTCCCATGTAATAATTATGTTCAACTTACAGTACCATTTATTAACTGTGTCAGGGGTGGGCAACCTGCGGCTCTTTCAATGTCAAGTTGCGGCTCTACAGTTCCATGCGCAAATATTAGTAATTATATCATTTTGTTTTCAAAACTCCTGTCAGTGCCTCTTTTTAAAAATGGGAAATTATGTAAATTGTAAATTTTCGCTCCTGCGTCTCAATAGGTTGCCCACCCCTGAACTAGTTTCATCTCACAGCCTCATGTTAACCCTTGACCTCTGCTCATGTTAACCTTGACCTCTGCTCATGTTAACCTTTGACCTCTGCTCATGTTAACCCTTGACCTCTGCTCATGTTAACCCTTTACCTCTGCTCATGTTAACCCTTGACCTCTGCTCATGTTAACCCTTGACCTCTGCTCATGTTAACCCTTGACCTCTGCTCATGTTAACCCTTTACCTTTGCTCATGTTAACCCTTGACCTCTCCTCATGTTAACCTTTGACCTCTCCCCCCACAGGTGACACACTGGCAGAGTCCCTACATGCACGCCTACTTCCCAGCTCTCAACTCCTACCCATCTTTGCTGGGGGACATGCTGGCCAATGCCATCAGCAGCCTTGGATTCACCTGGGTAATTGCCTGGTGACTGTGGGGGGGGGGTGGGTAAACCAGACTGCTGTTGACTGAACCATCGGGTTAGTTTCAGGACTTAACCCGTGATTTGGGTTGACTTACCTCTATTTGTAAAGATTATTTTTAATTAACCGCGTTACCTAACACTTTATTGTTAGACGTTAAAGCAAGTTAGATTACTTTATGAACATAGTAAATTTGTTGTTAAAGTTAACAGAAGTTAATATCCTTTCTTATGTATCTGTCTGTCAGTTTGTCGACTTATTTCAATTGTTTGTGTTAAGAACTTTAATTAGTCATGACAAAAGTGGTTCACTTATCAATACATCCATCTGTTCCATCACGTCCCTTTAAACAAACATGGCTTGCTACAAATAGCTGAGAAAATTGAATCCTCCAAAACAACATGACCCCTGTCTCCCCCCCCCATTTAACATTACGCCTCTCAACAACCTGACCCCTCCAAAACATGACCCCTCCAAAACATGACCCCTCCAAAACATGACCACTCCAAAACATGATCCCTCCAAAACATGATCCCTCCAAACATGACCCCTCCAAAAAAACCCGATCCCTCCAAAACATGACCCCTCCAAAACAACCCGATCCCTCCAAAACATGACCCATCCAAAACATGACCCCTACAAAACATGACCCCTCCAAAACATGACCCCTCCAAAACATGACCCCTTTAAAACAACCCGACCCCTCCAAAACAACTTGACCACTCCAAAACAACTTGACCCCTACAAAACAACTCGACCTCTCTAAAACAACCTGACCTCTCTAAAACAACCTGACCTCTCTAAAAAAACTGACCTCTCTAAAACAAACCGACCCCTCCAAAACAACATGACCCTCCAAAACAACCTAATTACTCAAAAACAACCTGATCACTCCAAAACAACATGACCCTTCCAAAACAACCTGACCCCTCTAAAATAACCTGACCCCTCCAAAACAGCGTGACCCCTGAAAAACAACCTGACCCCTCTAAAACAACCTGACCCCTCTAAAACAACCTGACCTCTCCAAAACAACTTGACCCCTCCAAAACAACGCAGCCCCTACAAAACAACCTGACCTCTCTAAAACAACCTGACCCCTCTAAAACAACATGACCTCTCTAAAACAACATGACCTCTCTAAAACAACATGACCTCTCTAAAACAACCTGACCTCTCTAAAACAACATGACCTCTCTAAAACAACCTGACCTCTCTAAAACAACATGACCTCTCTAAAACAACATGTACTCTCTAAAACAACCTGATCCCTCTAAAACAACCTGACCCCTCTAAAACAACCTGATCCCTTCAAAACAACCTGACCCCTTTAAAACAACCTGATTCCTCAAAAACAACCTGACCCCTCTAAAACAATCTGACCCCTCCAAAACAAACCTGACCTCTCTAAAATAACCTGACCTCTCTAAAACAACATGACCCCTCTCAACCAAACTGACCCTCCCATAACCATATGACCCCTGTCTCCTCTCTTTGAACCTGACTCCTCCCTCCCCCAGGCCTCAAGTCCAGCCTGTACAGAGCTGGAGACGATTGTTATGGATTGGCTCGGCAAGATGATTGGCTTGCCGTCGTACTTTCTCCATGGCAACAAGAACAGTAGGGGCGTGGGAGGCGGCTGTATTCAGGTACAACACCTTATTGACATCATTACATAGTTCACTCATTCTATACGTAACATTTTATATTTGCACATCATGTATAGCTTACACATTATTATCTTAACCTCTAATCTCCCATTACTGCGGCCAACATTTTCTTGTTACATACACCCAACATTTTCTTGTTACATACACCCAGCAGTTTCTTGTTGCATACACCCAACAATTTTTTGTTAAACCCAACATTTTCTTACTACAGAAAACCAACATTTTCTTGGTATAAAATCATAGTATTTTCTTAAACAGATAATGTTAGAATTATCATTTTACACAGACTTAGTCTAATTGTATTTCCATCTATATTATATGTTGTCCCACGCGGTGCCGCACATGATCTCCTCAGACCACTGCCAGTGATTGCACGTTTGTTACTCTACTCGCCGCCCGAACTGAGGCCATCAGACAATACAAGTTGACTCACCCAGATATCGAGGACGCAGAGATCAATGGACGTTTGATTGGGTATTGTTCTGATCAGGTGAGTTACCTATCAATGATCATGGGTAGATCAGAAAAATCTAGAGGAATCAGTCAGTAATATAATCATAATCAGCTCATAGAAGTCTGGTTTATAACTGTATTAATAATTATTATTGCATGACCCGGGTAAAGAGATTAGTTTACGTTAAATCTATTAGTTTTGTTACATTATAACATTATGTGACAATACTCAAACCTGATATAAACCAGATTATATCCATATAACATTGTGAGATTTAACCCCTTGACTTGATTAACCACAAGACCTCGTACAACATGTAACAGAATAAAAAAATGACCATTTTAATAATTTCACAAAACATTCGACAAGATAACGTCACGTGATTTGATTAAACCCTTGGGCTTTCTGCTCACGTCAAATGTAACTCACTGTTTAACCCATTCAATATTTAAACCCATGTAATACTTACCCCATCTATTACTTAAGCCCGATTTAACATCATTTCTCCACATGTTCTCATGTACCCACTTGTTGCTATTCCAACACATAATACTACTGAACCACAGGCCCATTCCTCTGTGGAGAAGGCTGGTCTGATAGGGTTGGTCAAGATGAGCTTTCTTCACTCTGATGGGAACTTGAGTCTTCGGGGAGAACCCCTCCAAGAGGCTGTCAGGATGGACAGAGAGAAAGGATTCATTCCTTTTTATGTGAGTAAACGAGTCAAACATTGACATAAATATGGCTGTCAGGAGCTACAAACAGCAGCTAGCATCTTTCAGTTTCTGGGGGAAAAAAGCTAGAGGCTATCAGAGTGGCATAGCTACGGGGTACGGATGTGCGGATAACACTGAGTGACACCATCACAGAGAGGCATACCAAATTGAAAAAAAATAATTAAATTCACACACTGAGCGTCTTGGAGTCTCGCATAGCCAATCATGTTTACATTTTCATTGTTGTTATTTGATCAATCCAAATGCTGTTTTATTAAAAATGTACACCTTTACTTTGTGAAAACTAAAACGAGGCTGTAGGTACGTCACCAAAACTAAGTGTCTCTGACCTTGATTTGATGATATTTGGTAACTTCCGTATTGACCGGGACGCTATACTTAAGTTACTTCTTAGAAATACATCATGCCATAATACCAATTTACCAATACGATGTAGCTGGGAAATTTTAATTGGTACTCATTCTCAAATCTAGATCAGATTTTAACAACGACTAATAAACATGCAGATATGCTTCGGGCCTTTTTAACAATTCAATAGAAGAAGTCATTTGCGTCCGATCCAAGATTAATCTCTTTCTCCAATTTCTCTGAAACTGAAAGTGATCAGATAAAAGAACTATCAAATATCAGAAGAAAATCCCAAGCAGTCGATATTGAATTTTCACCAAGACATAGACTTAGACTTTGTCAGTATTTGATTTTTTGCAATTCATTGATGAATATAATTTTCTAGTATCTCTTCCAATACTCATTATTCGATGATTTCTAACGATGTCTGATGTCTTGATGTCTCGTTATTCAGGCTTAAGTAGCTCACTTAGCCTCATGGTGGTCTCACATTGTCGTCGTATAAAATAGGAGTAATAGAAGTATGTCGTCTAATTAATACGACGAATTTATTTGTAATACCTTCAAACTTCAATTATTCGGGAATTCCAGTAGTTAACAAACGAGGTTTTTTATCAACTTGGTGCGACTATTTGTGCGTTTGAACCGTTTATTATTTAAGCAAAAACTATGATCTACTGATATTGCTATGTCCTTTACTTTATTCAATTATAAATGTTATAAATATGTATTTCTTTTATGTTAGGTATGTGCAACATTGGGCACAACTGGTGCATGTGCTTTCGACAATCTTAAAGAGATTGGACCGATATGTGAGTTGATTCACGTAAAAGTGTCAGTTGAAACAATAATAATTAGGCTTGGAACCGTTTATCCGCCACAGATGTTATAAAGATGTCGCCTAATGCAGTGCTTCTCAAACTTTTTAGTATAGCGGACCGGCAGGATTTTTTTCCATTGCACCAGGGACCGGTGCACTATTTTCCCTGCACTGACAATTTTTTTGGTCTTTTTTTTTAGAACATCTGCGGACCGGCAGCGGATGGCCCACGGACCGGCATCGGTCCGCGGACCACCACTTTGAGAAGCACTAGGCTAATGCACGTTTTTAAAAAGATATATATGATGACGTAAATAAGTTTATGTGGAACAATCAATTTTAAGCAAATCCTTGATTTGGAAAGATGACAAAGCATACCAGTTGGGTAAAAAATGAATGATAATGAAGTCATGATTTTTATTGTAAAATAATGAATTATAGATTGAAAGGATGTAAGGAGTTTGGGGCCAAATATTTCAACATTGATTACCTATGTTACGCATGCAAATAAAATAAAATGTTGTATATAAAGAAACATATAGTAAGTCTAGTTGGTTGCTGAGGGTAAGGCAATTTTCTTTAAAGATACATGTACTTAAGATTTAACTTGGTTAGAGAGGGTAACATAATAAGGAAATTGACAGATGTATATGAACGAGTCAATTTGGCAAAAGTAAATTCGAGAAGACGACATAAAATGGTTGGCAGTGTCAATAAGAGAGATAAAGTTGTAAAAGGTGGGGAAAAGTTTAGCTATTTGGTTTGGGGTGGATAATAAAAGTTGGAGTGAAATTATATTGACCTGCGTGCCTGGTTAGAAGGAGTGGAAGTTTTCTTTCAGGCATTTTTGTGTGACGTATAAAATCTACTGGTTATTTTTTTTAAAAAGTTTATTATGGTCAACATAGAATGCCAACATTGAGAATCTTTGTCCAGGTAAAGCTGAGGGACTGTGGCTTCATATAGATGCAGCATACGCTGGCTCGGCATTTATATGTCCAGAATACAGACAATGGATGGCTGGTATGTTTCTTTGTTGTTTTTTTTGTGTATGAAATACATTTATATGTTGTCTAGAAAGTACTCTAGTCTGTAACCATAATTCGATGTTTGGTAATGTTATATATTATAATGAGACCAAGTTTTCAAGTAAAATTCTTTGTTGTCGAGGGATTAAAGAAAACTCTTTAAAGTAGATCCTTGTTTTCTTTTTATCTTAATTTACAGAGATGACTTTATGAATGATTGCTTTCTTCTACAGTGATAACGCTATCATATGACTTTATGAATGATTGCTTTCTTCTACAGCGATAACGCTATCATATGACTTTATGAATGATTGTTTTCTTCTACAGTGATAACACTATCATATGACTTTATAAATGATTGTTTTCTTCTACAGTGATAACACTATCATATGACTTTATGAATGATTGTTTTCTTCTACAGTGATAACGCTATCATATGACTTTATGAATGATTGCTTTCTTCTACAGCGATAACACTATCATATGACTTTATGAATGATTGCTTTCTTTTACAGTGATAACATTATCATATGACTTTATGAATGATTGCTTTCATCTACAGCGATAACACTATCATCACTAGACTAGAATGATCGTTGTGCTCTAATGTGCAAAGGCTCTTTCAAATAAAAGAAGTCTTCGAATTTACAATACAGGAATGTGTCTTTGGCTTTACAGGCATTGAGATGGTTGATTTATTTACATTACAGGCGTTGAGATGGTTGATTGATTTACGTTACAGGCGTTGAGATGGTTGATTTATTTACATTACAGGCATTGAGATGGTTGATTGATTTACATTACAGGCGTTGAGATGGTTGATTGATTTACATTACAGGCGTTGAGACGGTTGATTTAATTACATTACAGGCGTTGAGATGGTTGATTGATTTACATTACAGGCGTTGAGATGGTTGATTGATTTACATTACAGGCGTTGAGATTGTTGATTTATTTACATTACAGGCGTTGAGATGGTTGATTTATTTACATTACAGGCGTTGAGATGGTTGATTTATTTACATTACAGGCATTGAGATGGTTGATTTATTTACATTACATGCGTTGAGATGGTTGATTGATTTACATTACAGGCGTTGAGATGGTTGATTTATTTACATTACAGGCGTTGAGACGGTTGATTTAATTACATTACAGGCGTTGAGATGGTTGATTGATTTACATTACAGGCGTTGAGATGGTTGATTTATTTACATTACAGGCGTTGAGATTGTTGATTTATTTACATTACAGGCGTTGAGATGGTTGATTTATTTACATTACAGGCGTTGAGATGGTTGATTGATTTACATTACAGGCGTTGAGATGGTTGATTTAATTACATTACAGGCGTTGAGATGGTTGATTTATTTACATTACAGGCATTGAGATGGTTGATTTATTTACATTACAGGCGTTGAGATGGTTGATTTATTTACATTACAGGCGTTGAGATGGTTGATTTATTTACATTACGAGCGTTGAGATGGTTGATTTATTTACATTACAGGCGTTGAGATGGTTGATTTATTTACATTGCAGGCGTTGAGATGGTTGATTGATTTACATTACAGGCGTTGAGATGGTTGATTTATTTACATTACAGGCATTGAGATGGTTGATTGATTTACATTACAGGCGTTGAGATGGTTGATTTATTTACATTACAGGCGTTGAGATGGTTGATTGATTTAAATTACAGGCGTTGAGATGGTTGATTGATTTACATTACAGGCGTTGAGATGGTTGATTTAATTACATTACAGGCGTTGAGATGGTTGATTTATTTACATTACAGGCGTTGAGATGGTTGATTGATTTACATTATAGGCATTGAGATGGTTGATTCGTTTGCTTTCAACCCCAGCAAGTGGCTGATGGTCCACTTTGACTGCAGTGCTATGTGGGTCAAGGACGCAAGGGCCCTCCACAGGACATTCAATGTTGAACCACTCTACCTCCAACACGAGAACTCAGGTCAGTAGAAACTAATCAACAACAAGTGGCTCAAACATTTATAAACCAGTGATTAAATTATCTTGTAATTCAGATTATAACGTATCAATGATGAGTGATTAATTTATAAATCCAATGATAACGAACCATTGATTAAGTTAAATAAACCAATGTTATGTAAGGTAAAAAAAAATTATATAACTTTCTTTTTCTTGATTTTCTGTTAAAGGATTAAGTTGTGGTACCACGTTAAACTTGTTGAAAATTTTATTCGGTGAAAATGACAACAAAATATTGTGTTGGAAAGGAAAATGTTTCACTTTGCCATTGACATTAACTTCAGTAACCTTAAAACTTTAAAGCCCCTGGTTATATAATCATTTTTATTGTTAGTTGGTTTTGCATTTTAAACTACATTTCAATGAAATTCAAAATATCACAAATAGATTAAATTACTCAAGCTTAAAACACAGCGATGATTATAAGGTATTGAATGATTTTTTAAAATTTAATGTATATTTTAAAAAGTACAAATTTTATACATTAACACTTTTTAAAACTAAAGTCATACATTTTTAAAATCTTGTAAGTTAACTCATGTCATACAAGCTTAACTGTCACGCAATTAGTTAACTTTTATAAGTCACACGCGATTAATTGTTATGCCAGTAGTTGAATGTTATATATGATAAAAAGTCATCCATGTTATTTTATCCCATTCTAATAATGCATGTCTTATTAATGTACATGAAGACAATTACAGTTCTATTTTCTCTTGTAGGTGCAGCTATTGACTATATGGTAAGCTTTTATACAATATTTACATGATAGGATGGTCGGCTATTTAGAACAAATGGGTTAATTGTTAACATTTAGATGTTAATTAACGGCGCTTCATACTCGGCTCTGGAACCTGACATATCACCTACACTTATAATTTTACCGTATATTAATGCTCAAAATTCTGACGAAGATTACATGCTACACTTACAACTTTATCACATATTACCTTCTCCACTTGCAAGTATGTAGCATTTCACTTTCTACCTTCACTTTCTTCAATCACTTGTAGGTCTTGAATTACTCCTTGATACCATTTCACTAGCAGCAACTTTTATAGACTGCAATTTCATTGACAGCCATGTCATCCACCGTCATCTCATCGTCACCCAGTTCATTGACAGCCATGTCATCGACTGTCATCTCATCGTCACCCAGTTCATTGACAGCCATTTCAGCAACAAAATTTTTCAGCGACAGTCCTTTCATAGACACCCAGAAAGGAATTTTTTTGAAGAAAAAAAAACACTATATAAAATACATTTGTGAGGTTTGTGTGAAATATTTTAAGAGCTTAAATGAAAGTCAAATTTAGTTTCTGTTAAAACAGGCTGGTGGGATGTTAAGTCTGTACAATGTGTATGTATGTATGTGTTTTTATGCGAAGTTTAATTTTCTACTATTAATGTTTCATATCGGCATCCTTCCGTCTCGAGAGACGATGGTACATCACCGTTGGGTTGGGTGCATTTCCTCGTGTGGCTGAGCAGTCCTATCCTTGAGTGACAGTCTTTACTACAGCTTTTGCACACGAGTTCTGTGCTTCCCAATGTTTTGTCCTTTCTCCTAGCTCTTCTGTCTGTAGCCTCCTCCATCCTTCGTACCTCAGTCGCTATGACGCCCTCTTTGACAACTGTGCGCCACGTAGATCTGTCTTCTGCTTTGCATTCCCAGTCACTTATGCGTATTCTGGCTGCTTTCATGTCTCTTTGGCAGACATCTTTAAATCGGAGAAGTCGGCGACCTGTCTTCCTCTTTCCCGATGCCACTGCACCATATAGGAGGTCCTTGGGGATACGACCCTGGCTCATTCTTTTTACATGTTCTAGCCATCTTAGGCGTCTTTCACTAAGGATTGAGAACATGCTTTGGATATTGGCACGTATCAGGACTTCATTATATGGCACTTCGTCCTGCCATTTAATGCCAAGGATGCGACGAAGGTACCTCAAGTGGAAGCTATTAAGCTTGCGCTCATGAGATGAATAAGTGATCCATGTCTTACTTCCATTTAGCAGCGTACTGATGACGCAGGCTCGATAGACACAATGTTTCAGTTTAAGCACATTTAAAAACTGAATTCTTGTCAGAAACCATATCCAGACCAAGATCCTGGATTTGAGAGACACGTTGTATTGACATTGTATGAGCATGTCAGTTGACTTGACTGGGTGTGAAACTCGCGATGTGTGCCGTGAAGTGAAATCGTGCGTGGTCGTGAACTCAGAGAGAATGGCTGGCTATAAATGTAATGTTCAGGATTAAAGAGACAGTTGTTACACAGACCACACACTGTTGATGCCTTGTTTCTTACAATTAGACTATTGCATGATATACTAAAAGAGAGTGTGAGAAGTTGACCAAGCATCAAGACCCTCACTGTTACATGGTGCCAAACAATTACCTTTACACGGGACACAAACTCTATGGAAAAAAATTATCGGGAACAATAATTCGAGACAAATGCTCAAAGTTTGAACTAAATTATGTAGATTTTATATTGGAAACAAAGTTTGTGTGTATAATACATAGAGACTATTTCAATTACAAATTCTTTAATTCTGAAATCTGATCTCAGCTGTGTCCTTTAACTCTTATATCTACTGGGTGAGAAACATAGCACCTGCACATACACACACAGCTGTCCTAGTTGAATCTAGGCGATGTTTCAACATTTACGATATTTTTTAAGACTCGCCGTAATTTTTGTCGTTCTAGCTTTATAAACATCTACGCACTAGCTGCATTTGTCCCGTCTCGGGCTGTGGCAAATAAAAAAAAATCACTTTATCTTATTTTATCTTTTACAGAATCTTCTTTTTAGGAGCAGATTTATTGTGTCATTATTTGAATTTATCATAGTTAATAAATGATGTTGTTTAATTACTAGACGGAAACATCATCAAATGAATAAATGCCTTTAATAGTTGTATATATTATACACCATTACCATCGCCCCCCTCCGCCCACAGCACTGGCAGATAGCATTGAGTCGCAGGTTCCGTTCTCTCAAACTGTGGTTTGTCATAAGAAGTTTTGGCATTGAGGGACTGCAGCGTCATATCAGATGGGTAAGTTCTAAATACATAAATAATTAAACTACAAGTCTACGAATAAAAATCGACAGCGATAGATACCTGGTTTTATCTGAGTACTGACGCCTTGAAAAAGAAAAGTCGGCATCAATATTTTGTTTCACGCCATTTTTAACAAAATACTCCCATGTAACTTCGTTTAGCATCCACTCAGCAGGATCGTCACTTAAAGAAGAAATATATTCAGGATTTTCTAAATAATCGTTTTTATTTTGTGGCTGTTACGGGTTTTTTCAGAAATAATGTTTTCATGTAGCTAGTTGCAGTCAGACACGTTTGTTGGAGTTGCCTGTTGACGGTCATCAGCAGCATCGCTGCAACTGCCACTGGCTAATACTAATGCACAAGTACTAGTAGTACTATGGCTAGAGCCAGAACTAGATCTAGACGTAGAAGAGACGAAGAATGTGTTTAACTTTAAATTATTAACATTTTGAAGAGGCTCTTTTTCTTTTTCCATTTTTTTAAATTTTCGTTTTCTTTTCTGGAATCCGCTTAGATTTTTTATTGAAGTCAGACATCGTTACATAAGTATTTCTATTACATATATAAAAGAGAAGGTCATTAAACAATAGAACTTCGTTTAATTATTTAGAATAATGTTTTATGTTTCAATTTGTTGTTTAGTTGTTAATTTGTTTTAAAAAATGTCGGTTTTCCTCAAATTTTCTTAATTCAAGATATTTTCTCTTGATTAAAGTAAATCTTTTTTGAGCTTATGTAAAGATTCCACCCCCGGAGCCCTTCGGCTGGCTGGGGCCCCAGGCCAGGGCCTTGTACTAAAATAAAATATACAGTCATCATATTTATAGCCATCAAATGCACACACTAAATGTACAGCCATCAAATATACACATCAAATTGGCAGCAATAAAATGTACAGATATCAAATTTTAAAGCATTTCATATACAAACCAAATGTACAGCGTCCATTTAATTTCACAGGGAGTTGAACTAGCCAAGAAGTTCGAACAGCTCGTGATGTCAGATAATCGCTTTGAAGTTGCAGCAAAGAGAATTCTGGGAATGGTGGTCTTCAGAATCGCTGTGAGAATGTCTGCTATTTCGTGTTGTCCTATATTTCGCGTTGTCTTATATTTCGTGTTGTCTTATATTTCGTGTTGTCTTATATTTCGTGTTGTCTTATATTTCGTGTTGTCTTATATTTCGTGTTGTCTTATATTTCGTGTTGTCTTATATTTCGTGTTGTCTTTTATTTCGTGTTGTCTTATATTTCGTGTTGTCTTACATTTCGTGTTGTCTTATATTTCGTGTTGTCTTATATTTCGTGTTGTCTTATATTTCGTGTTGTCTTATATTTCGTGTTGTCTTATATTTCGTGTTGTCTTATATTTCGTGTTGTCTTATATTTCGTGTTGTCTTATATTTCGTGTTGTCTGCTATTTCGTGTTGTCTTATATTTCGTGTTGTCTTATATTTCATGTTGTCTTCTGTCTCATTTATTTATCTGCTAGCTGTTTTAATTGTTTATCTTGTTTTTTTAAAATATTTTCTAAATATTTGACTTGATTTGCTTTTACACATTCCCAATATCTTAATTTTATTTGATGGCATTATTTATCGATAAGATATTTCATTTAAAAATTCCACCGAGAAATTCAATATTAGAATTTTAGTATTAATGAAATAAATTATCGATTATTTGATAAACTTGTAATTATTTAATATTGCCTAATTATTAGATACCAAATATTTGCTGAATCTAGGGTGCTAATGAACTAACAGAAGACTTGTTAAAACGTCTCAACAAGCAAGGGCTGGTCCACATGGTACCTGCCTCACTGAAAGGCAACTACGTCATACGATTCACGGTGACGTCACAGTTCACCACAGAGGAAGACATTGAAAGGTACACTTTTTTTACATCATTTGTAGCCTGGTCATGTAGGACAGTTGATAGATAGACTGTAGATTTGGGAGGGGGGGGGGTGAAGGATATAGTTAGATGAGTCTAAATATTTGTGGAATGGTCAGAGAATAGTCAATGAAAAAATGAAAAAGAACGTATATCTCTTCGAATGACTTTTTTATGACATTTAATTCGGTTGGAAATTCAGTTTCTTCAACTTCTTCTTTTCAAATTGAAGATGTGAAGGTAATAGTTTTGATGATGAAAGAAAAGATGTTCAAAGAAAATATTCAAATTAAACAAATTAATGTAACGTGTTAACATAATTTAGAATGATATGCTAAGAAATGATAAAACCAATAATATTAATAAGATTATTTTTTAAAATCAGTTATTCTGAAATTTGGGAGAACACTAATTTTATAGAGAACGAGTGTTATACTTGTTTGTGTTTATAGAGTAATCGTATTATAGAGATTTCTTTTGTTATGGAGGCATACACCAATTTAAAAAATTGCAAAATAAAACAGGATTATAATAATGGTGCACGAGAGAGAACTATTTTAAACTGTCATATGATTTATTTTATGAGAAAGAATTTAAAATAAAATATAATTTTAATAAAAAACGAATATAATTTCTGATAAAACTTGGCTGTTGTTTTCCCAACAGGGACTGGCGGGTGATCACTGACATGGCCAAGCTGGTACTGGAAGAAGGTCTACCGCAAGAAGAAGAAAGTATTGACGAGAAAGACGAAGATGACGAGGATGGAGAAGGGAAGATGGCAGCCAGTGTCCAGGGCTTTTCTGAAACAATGAATGAAAAGGGATCAGGGTTACTGAAAGACGGAGTTGTTGCCCTTGACGGTGACGTGGTACTGAGGAAACACACTGGACAACATGTCACATTACCAAAACCTCTCTGTGTCAAACGTCGTGAGTACGGAATCAGTCTGTTGCTTAGCAACGTACCTATGAGCCCTAAAGTTGTAAATGGAAGTTATGCCGCTTTGTTTGATGGCGGCCATGTAGGTTTGGAGCAGTTGGCCAGGCAACTAACGGTTGGTGGGGAGTTCATCAGGTTGTCACCAAGGAAACGTGGACGGCTCGGGGATTTCGATAAACAGATGAGTCTTGACTACAGCGTCCTTAGCAACAGGAGAGATAATCCGTTTAGAATGAAGATGATGGGGAGCCTGGATAGCAAAATTGATGACATCCTTGACCTGGGGTCAAAGGCTACACAGACCGAGCGAGAGAACGTTAAGACAGACACCTCTGACTGGGTGGCTAGCGATGCGAATGAGGACAAGATTGATGTCAAAAATGAGGGCCGTATCCTGGAACAAGAGCATTGGGATACAGGTCACGATAGCTTGGTGGAAGGGGTGGTCAATGGACCAGGGAGTGGCAACAACAAGACAGAAACAGTTCGACGGGACAAGGACATGAACGGGAAAGTGAAGTCAGCTGATGGTGAGAGGTCTTCCCGCGCCAAACCAGGACGGTCCGTGGTGGAAATAAGCAGGGCTGTATGTTCTAAAGTGAAAGATGTTTTCTTTACCTTTCCTGGCGGGTCCCCAACAACAGCTAACCAAAACAAAGCGAGTTACCTGTCCACGGCCCCGCCTGGGGCACCTACTGAAGATGAAGAGAAGGTGTACTGCAAATATTGTGGACATGCATTGGGCCCACGGGCCAACGGTGGACCAGGGCAACCCACTACCATGATTTCTAACGACAAACATCCTTGAGAAAACAATGCGGAACGAAAATAATAAGAGGAGAATCAATATGAAACTATAAGTCAATCCACTGCTAAAATTTATTTTAAAATCCCATTGTTTGTCAAAATAAAATTTTGTGTTAGATCAATTTACACAAGAGAAAAGTAAAATTATCTATAGATCTATGTATTTCACGCAACTTAATTGTAACAAATTACTTGATGCTGAAAAATACATTTTAGTTGGGGATTTTATTTTTATGGCCTTGATTTAAAGCCATGCTTAGTGTAAAAACTAATGCTTTAGACATTTTCTCACAATAAAACTATAAGGATTTCCGCTGCATACAAATTAATAATTTTTTAGTTCATCATGATTGTTCACAATTAGAACTAAGGCGACAGTCTGTAATATAAGCTCGTTCATCTTTCATTGTTACCTTGGACATGTATGGTTTCCCTTTAGACATGGCCATTGCCTGTGCTGTTCTGTGCCCTATGAACATTGACAGATATGATGTGTAATGCCCTTTAGATAGTTTTAAATATTTCAGTCTGATGACTTTTCTGATATTTTGTGTCATTAAAACTCTCACATTGCTCTTGCTCATACAAAAATATACAACAATTGTGAAATATTAAAACAATAATTACATTGCTAATTTTATGTCTTTTTTTAAAATATTACGTCTGGTAATTTTTTTTTCATATTGACATTTTGACGATTAATTGAACTATCGAATTTTGATATCCCTATCAAAATTCTTTAATTGATTCGGTATCAACTAGACTGTAAGGAAGATATACAACATAATTAATATGGGTTGCGAAAGAGAAAACAAAGATTTACATTACATAATATATTGTTCTAACAGTTTTACATTGATCACGTGTGCTGTTAAATTTTTTCCCCCAATAACATGTACTGTGTAATTAAGTTTTGTGTCGATATTGAGAGAAATATGCCATCCATTTAAAAAAAAACTTTAAAGGTAATATTCATGTTAATTGGTGTCTCCCCATTAAACACAAACTTGAACATTTTACTTTGAATAAACCTATTATTGTAATTACTTAATTTAATATTAAAACTTTCATTTTAATGACTGAATGCTATTTTCAAAGTGAAGTATCCGACAAGCTGTTGCAAAGAAAGAATTAAAATATCTTTTCATGTATTATTCTTATTTTAGAAACTTTTCTTCCAATAAAATTAAGAAAGAGACATTTATAATTTATATATTTTTGATGTATTAATTTCTTTTAAATTGAATGTTATTATCACACATATATGTAGCACTGAGTCTTTAATTTTAAGTTGAGAATCAATAAAAACTATTCATCTAACATTTCCAATGCTTCCCTCTTGTCTCTTCGTGATCACGAAATGTTTAAAATTTCAAGTCAAACTAATAATTGTCAACAATATTAAATCTTTGGATTTTCTAGTGTTTCCATATTCAAAAAACTATATCTTCTTAATAAGTAAACTACATTTCAGTTTGTTGTTCGTCCGTCGATTCGACGAAGACCACTCTAGTCATCCGAGGGTTGCTGGGACTGGCTTTGTTTGTGCGTGCGCAGATGGCTGATGAGGCCGATCCTAGCACGGAAGGTTCGGGAACAGAAGGGACAAGGGACGAGTGGGACATCTCCAGGAGGGTTGACAGCACGGGCCTTTCGGGCTTGCCTCTTCTTTTCTGCGGAGGTGATCCTGTTTGCCTCGCATGACTTGGCACCTTCGTGGATGGAAGAACGCCAGGTGGAACGGTCCATTGCAGCAAGTTCCCACGTGTCTGGGTTGATGGCAAACGCTTTCAGTGAGACTTTCAGTGTGTCTTTGTAGCGTTTCTTTTGCCCACCGTGGGACCGCTGGCCATGCTGGAGCTCGCCATAGAAGAGTCTCTTTGGCAGTCTCTCGTCTGGCATTCGGACCACGTGCCCTGCCCAACGAAGCTGGGACTGCATCAGGAGTGTGAATATGCTGGGGAGACCTGCCTTGGTCAGTACCACTGTGTCTGGTATTTTATCCTGCCACTTTATGCCGAGGATCTTCCTGAGGCTTGTTGAATGAAAGTGGTTAAGCTTCCTAGCATGGCGCTGATACACAGTCCATGTTTCACACGCATATAGCAGTGTGGGGAGCACCACCGCCCTGTACACTTTCAGCTTGGTCTGGATGGTAATGCCTCTTCTGTTCCAGACATTTGGGTACAACCTGCCAAAAGTGGAGCTGGCTCTGGCAATTCTGACGCTCACTTCGTCATCGATGGTGACATTTTGCGACAGTGTGCTGCCTAGGTATGAGAACCGTTGCACTGTGTTGAGTCTCTGGCCGTTGACAGTGATGTTGGGCTCAACGTAGGGCCTTCCAGGCGCAGGCTGATGGAGGACTTCAGTCTTCTTGGTGTTGATCGTCAGACCAAAGTTTGTGCAGGCGCTGGAGAACAGGTTAACGCTGCGTTGCATGTCGGCTTCTGAGACAGCATTGAGGGCACAGTCATCAGCAAACAGGAGGTCTCTGATGATGTCTGTCATAACCTTGGTTTTTGCATGGAGCCTCCGAAGGTTGAACAGTTTGCCATCTGTGCGGTACCTCAGGTTAACACCAACACCCTCGTCTCTGAAGGCCTCTGTCAGCATGGCGGAAAACACTGAGGCTAAATAGTGTTGGTGCCAGGACGCAGCCCTGCTTGACACCCGTTTGTGACTGTGAAAGGATCAGAAAACTCTCCGCTGTCCTGGACTCTGGCCTGCATGCCCTCGTGGAATTGTCTCACCAAGACGATGAATTTCCTTGGGCAACCATACTTGGCCATTATCTTCCACAGACCCTCTCTGCTAACGGTGTCAAAAGCCTTGGTCAGGTCGACATAGGTGGAGAACAGGTTGAAGTTCTGCTCCTGACATTTCTCTTGCAGCTGCCTGGCAGCGAACACCATGTCGATGGTCCCTCGCTATTTTCGGAAGCCACACTGACTTTCAGGCAGGAGTTCAGGCAGATTCAAAAAACGATCTCTTCTTAATAAGTAAACTTCATTTCAGTACATACTACATGTAACTCATATGGCATATGACACTGTTCTTCATGACCAAATAATTATATTTTCTAATATCAGTAGACTTGAGTTAACAGAACGAACAGTCCCCAATCGAAAGACCAAAAATCTAATGCCAAAATTTTAATATATAATTTTATTTTTAAAATGCTAACGTGTTTTAACTCTTTTTCTCCGGAATTATTTTCCTCATTCTGACGGAATTATCTATTCTGGAAATTTGTCGCGGGCTACCATGCTATCTTAAAATGTTAATAACTTTTTTATTATTTAGCAGATAATGATATATGTGGTATTGAATTAAAGGGAAAAGAATGAAGTTTTCAGGCATCACAGACTCATAACTTTATTTTAATAAAATAATATGATTTTGTTTTAGTGAAAATAAAAAAAATAATTAAAAAACACCACATTTGTTTTACAAAACCTCTTTCAAAGTCACAAAAATTTAGATTTGTATCCAAAATGTAATAAAATGGTGTTTTATCTGAACTATATTCATATTTACACCAAACAGAATTAATTTCACATTAAAAAAACAAACAAATAAAAAATTAGAGCTCAATATCCATGGTCACCTATACAGGAAAATAATTGGAAAATTGAAATGTTTACACTGGAACTGGAAGCTATACTGTGTGTTGCAACTAGAAATTATTTAAATTCTATTTAAAATTGAACTTAATTTTAGTGAAAAAGTTTAGCAGCTTTCAAATTAGACTCTACATTGTCTAAATTATTATTTGTAGTAGAAATATTATCAGTTCATCCAGGCATTTGAGAGGGGGGGTGGGGCTTGTTGTTTACCAAGAGATGACCTGTCAACTGTCAACTTCATTGTCAATTTCACTAAAACTACTAGTACTAGTATTAAGACTAAGCGTATGATCCATCGGAAATTTAAAATAACAATGTAAATCATAATTAAAAAGAATACCTTTTTATTGTTCATCGTCGTAGTATTTAAAATAATATTAGATCGATTACCAGATGCATTGGTTGAATATCCACGTTTGTAAACAAACGTAAAAACGAAAATAAAAACAAGCCTTTCAAACGCTTCTTTTGTGGCGAAAATACATTCAAATAAAGAATTTCCGACTTTTTTATTCAAGGGAAATCATTCTAGATTACATTAAAACTAATTTTCGTTTAATAGTTAAGGAAAGAAACGAAACAATTCAGTTTTAATAAATCAACGCTGGCATCGTTGCTACGTCTGAAACGTCCTTTTAAAATCAACGATGGTAGCGTTGTTCCGGAGAGAAAGAGTTAATAATCTTACAAATCAAACGTGTTTCTTATTCTCACTGAGTATAAAGTAAAACTATCAATGAAAATGTTCATATTTGTTTTCCTTGAGTACTTTTTCGTACGCACTTGGTCACATACTTTCATAACAAATTCTATTTAATTAATGCGCGCTCGGCTGACGTACCGATGGTCACAGGTTCGAATCCATTTGAAAGAAGGGATATGTTCCCGGGGCCAAGTACGACCCAGAGTCCACCCAGCTCCGAATGGGTACCTAACATTAGTTAGGGAAATAAAGGCGGCTGGGTAATGCGTGGAATCCTCATAGCCGTGGCCTGTGAACGATGCATCACTTGCCAACAGACCGGCATGGTCTGTGGACGAAATAATCTTCTGTATAGAAGGAGCGTCTGTATAGATAAGACAAGACACATATTATGTAAAATATGCAAATATTATATTTTGGTGTTCATGATAAGATTGTATAAAATCCATGTAGTATAACATTTTGATGATTGATTTTATTTATAGACTTGTAAGGGGCCGTCCATAAGTAAGTCACGCTATTTTTGACCATTTTAACCCCCCTCCCCCCTGTCACAAATCTTGAACCCCAAAGTAGGTCACACTTAGGAACAAAAATTTATTTTTTATTAACAAAATATTTAAAATTTAATATGAAACACCGTGACGTCACACATGGCCGGCCTGTCACACTTTCTTACACCCCCTCTGGAGCGTGACGTACTTTATGGACGGCCCCTTTAGCACTGTACACATATTTACTTAGCTATTATTAAAGCAAAAACTAATTTGTGAAATTGATTGTTTGGCCACGATCTAAACACGTGACTGAGAGCATGAAGACATGGAGTTATTTGACCAGGCCATCATCAGTTTATTTAAATACCATACAAACTTTTTTTAAAAGTCTTGGTTCTCTAGGTAGATCAAAGCCATAACTTAAGGTTTAGTTAACCACAAAAGATCTTATATGATCGGTTTTAACTATGCAAATCCAAAGCTTGTAGGAAAGTAGTTCAATTCCAGTTTTGAACACTTTGAAATGTGTGTAAGAATTCTGTTAATAACAAGTTGGAATGCTCTTCGGTGAAAGATGAGTTTTAGAATTATATATTGCATTGTATGGTATCATTTTGAAATTTTAGCCACGCGATCTACATCGTCCTATACAGGGTCTGAGCTTTCAAATTTATCTGGAGGAAAAATGTTAACTAAGTTCGAGTTATTGTCACTCCTCATGAATCACTGGGAAAACACCTTTTCTCGCGGTGGTCGAGTGGCATGTATAACATATAAACAGGGTATTAGTTAGCCTGACAGGACGTAACACAACAGCGAACGTTTCGGCAAAGAGCCTTCCTCGACGAACAAATAGTACACAAATAAAACGAATAAAACGAAAGAATAAAAAAAACTTAGCTGCGGTGAAATCCAATTAGTCCAGTAGAGATATAGTAAGGGGAGAAAAGTAGAAGCTTATATAGGAAAGGAGGGGGTGGGTGTGGCCAATCAATCAGGTTGTCAGAGCAAACGCCACATTCATCCCATGTGGTGTTAGGGTCCCATACTCTTGGATCAGTCTATTCTCCAGACTAACCCTGATGGGTGTGTTTGTACAAGAAACAATGGCGGTGACAAACATGTCATCGACATGGCAGCGTGGCAGCGCGCTCGACTGGCGTACCGATGGTCACGGGTTTGAATCCATGTGAAGGCAAGGATTTGTTCCGGGGCCTAGGGCGTCCCTGAGTCACCCAGCCTCGAATGGGTACCTAACACCAGTTAGGTGGCTGGAACCCACAAAGCCGTGGCCTGTGAACGCTGCATCACTTGCCAACAGCTCAACCGTCATGGTCTGTGGACGCAATTATCTTCTGCATAGAACGAGCGTCCGTATAGATAAGATAAAATTATCTCTTTCTCTCTCTCTCTCTCTGCGTGCGTGCGTACGGGTGGGCATGCGTCCTTGTGTGTGTGTTTGTGAGAAAGAGTAGAAAAAAAAGGGGGTGGGGGTAAACAGCAGAAACATATTGGTGTTATTGATCATTTTCATTCCGTACTTCAGATCAGCTATTTAGAAATTCATAGATGAATATAGAATGGTACTTCCTACAAACAACAAGCAGTTAAAAGACGTGTCGTAAAAACAATTTATGGACATACTATACTATATCCTGTTATCACGATCTTTAATACAGTGTGACAGGATATATACCCAGAAATCACGTATCGCTTTGATGGTAAGGTAATTTAGAAATCAACCAGATAACAAAAGACTGCAGTAGGTAATTTAAGAGGAGATTCCCAAATTAGAATGTAATTTTCAAAGTATGAAATATACTTATTTATATTGCTCAAAAAATTTAAATGACGAGTATTATAATATGGACGAATAAAAAAATACAATGAGAGTATTATGGGAATAGATAAAACAATAACATATCGGCGAATTTCGACTTAACTTTGCCTCTTAATTTTGTTTCGCGGACCATATAAATTTGAGACCCTTTGACTTTTAATTATATAAGGCCTGATTTTGTAACTTCTGCCCTCTCCCCTTTTAAGTTTATGAAATGTTTAACAGGAACTATCTATTTGGCAAATTTTTTTAAACTTCAAAGTCAAAGAAGGGAGATCTCACTACAATTATTGTAAACAAAAACTAAAAACATATTTAAAAAGATACTGTACATGAAGTAAATAATAAAAATGATAACTGACCGTTCTGTATTGTATTCCAATAAAACAGAAGTGGGATTAATGGTAATATTTCACTTAACTAACATCGAACTTAAAAATGATAAAGAATCAAGAAGTACGTTGAGCTTAAAATTAAAATTAAATGTAAATAAATTATAAACGAAGTGTCTACTGAACTCTGCAGCTGCGACTCGTCGTAACAGTAGCCAGTAAACTACTGCTACGACAAGTCGAAGCAGTGGTTTACTGGCAACTGTTACGACAAGTCTTTAAAGTAAAATATGCTATGTACTATGGACTATGTGCTTACAGTTAAGACTAAAGCTGTGTATAATACACTGTAATTGTAATACTAATACTAATACAGTTACAGTGTATTAAAATTCCAAGTGTCTGCTGCTACGACAACGTGTCGTAACGGCAGACAACTCGACGGGATGTTGCTATTTTTTTTGAAACCACAATGAGTGTACTGGTAATTGTAATTTTGTAACTACTTATTCTGAAAAGCGGATACGTTCATTCTCATTTCTTTGTGCTGATGTTTGAAACTGAGTGTTTGTGTCAGTTCTTTCTCCCCCTTTCTTTGCTCTATCTATGAATAAGTCTGCGGCGTATGCTATGCCATGGGTCGTATGTAGTATATTTAAATAAATTTAGATTTTAGAATTAATACACACATAAATAAGCCCAGATCTATTAATATATTATATATAATATATGCGTATAAAATATTTCTGATAGTTCGTTAAGATATTATAGTGATGGTAGACACCACGTAACGCGCGGTGTAAACTCAGTTGGGTGGATGACACGCATTACGCAGTCTGTTTATTTTGGTATACCCAGTCCACCTTAATAGCTTAAAATTTATTTTTTAAAAGATTTATGATTTTAAAATTAATTTGGTAAAAGCAAAGAGAACGGTGCGCTCGATAAATCATATTTTTGGTTGCTATATTATATTTGTTGTTTTTTCTATTTTAATTTAAAAAATAGACAACTGAACCTAACCCAGACACTAAAACTGAAACTACAACCTTAAAAAAAAAGACTCAAACGAAACTCTTTTTCTATTTTAATTTAAAAAATAGACAACTAAACCTAACCCAGACCCTAAAACTGAAACTACAAACTTTAAAAAAAAAGACTCAAACAAAACTCGAACCTTCCACCTGACACCTAGAGTTCAAGAATCTAATGTCCTAACCATGAGACCACAGAAGCTCATGTACCATACGAATTTTAAAAAATCTTATAAAGTAGTCACATGAAACGGACCTGGATGAAAGAGCAAAATGTGACGTCACATTTACGCAACAACCAAGCTTTACAGTGTATGCCCCGCATTGCGAGGTGTCCACCCACTTCGTAGTTTTTTCGAAGTGTCTACTGCTAAGACTAGTCGTAGCACTAGCAACATCCTTGCTAAACTGTATATGCACTAAGAGTTTTTGAGGTTTTGATCGTACGAAATTAAATGATTAAATGCTACATGAAATCCTGCAATCCTACATGAAAAAAAAAGAAAGAAAAAACTTAGAATTCATCAGTGTTTAACTGTGTAAGATCTGTGTAATTGTAATAACTTGGTATCATTAAAGGGTTTAAAAGCAGTTGTTAAAAATCCAAATTAAATTGTAATAAAATATAGGACTCTTCTGGGTGTTGTATCATATCACAAAGATTAATTGCTATTAACCTTCGCATGATTAAAGTTATTGAAGTTATGCTGTTCTAGGTGCAAGTGAAAGCCTATCTTATCTTATCTTATCTATTACAGACGCTTCTTCTTTACAGAAGATTATTGAGTCCTACGCTTATTCGTGGTTTTGTCTAGTCTTGCATTTTTATTAGAGTTTTAAGTGTTGAAAGTGAAGTGTGTTGGGTTTTTTTTTGGTTTGATCAGGCAAGCCATTCCACGCCCTAATTCCAGACAGGCATGAGAATTTGCATGTGTTTATTCTTGCATATGGAATAAGTAAAGTGTTTTTATCCCTATGTCTATGTGAAGGTTGTATTAGATTACCTTAAATGTTGTATTTCCAAGATAAAATTAATTGCCTTATGTATTATTACTACTTTGCTCTTTGTTCTTCTATCTATTGTGTTTCAAGGTTTAATTATTTAACCAACAGTGTTACACCTATCAGGTGCGTAATGCTTCATTAATGAATCAAGCAGCTCTTTTTTGAATTTGTTAGTTTTTGTTTTCTTTGGTCGACGGGTCCCGTACAGAAGATGTATATTCTATTACAGGTCTCATTAAAGTAAGTAGTAAGCCTTCTAACTTAATGATGAAATGTATACTCGTTATATTAAACTGATAAACTTTAAATGTGCATCTTTCCTGAGAATTTCTTTGAGAAAGTCTTTTCCTTTCATACAAGGGCATTAATTTTTAGTTTCATAAATTTGAAACAGGGCAGAAATCTGAACACAAACTAGTGTGGATTCTTGGACATGTTAACAATATCAGAACACAATGATCAATCCTGGATGAAAAACCTGCTGTATAAGATATATAATAAGTGAGTAGACTGTTAAGACTCATATTTTGTTTAACAAAATATAAATAAATTAAAGCTTAATATCAAATATTATGTGAAAAAAACCAATATTTATCATCTTTACAAAATATATTTATTTCTATAATTAGTCTTTTATTTGAAAACGTATTTGTCTTATTTAAGGTAGTCAGACACAAGTGTTAATGCAACTTACAGTAATAAGTGTGTTTAACTAGTTATTCCAGTACAAGCTGTTACATAATGAAATGAAATCATTTGGGTTCTATTATCAGCTACTGAATTTTCTTTAAGACTGATAAGTTGATGTCAAGTTTATGCCAAATTGATGTCAAACATAAAACTATGTAATCATGTTGTAAAACATTATACTGTGTCATCTATGATTCCTGGTACTTTACTCTGTTGGTGCCAAATATACAGTGCTTATTTTGTGACGGTGAGCTCGGTAGTTAAAAGTTGGGCAATCCATCACTGAGTACCGGCATATATTTTTTTTACAAAAAAAGCACTGCAAATATATAAAAAAACAACCCCGTAAAAACAAAGTTTTTGACTATAAATCCCTTATATTTGCTTTTAACCCGGGGGGGGGGTGGGAGAGGGGAAAGGTCTTGTCACCACGTCGGGCGTCGCGGACGGGCGCGACGAACGACAGAGAGAGACGGTTCCAAACATTTACATCTCCCCTGCCGCTAAATATAGGTGCTAGGTCAACACGACCTAGCAGACGACGACTTTTGTTTTTCTAAATAGTGATTTATATAGATAAACTAAAAATGCATTAATTTAATTACGGTACGTTCGGTCGATCTGAAATTTTGATACGATGCATTGTTAGGTGAGACGGGTCCGTGTGCCAAATTTCAGCTCGATGGCTTCACTGGAAGTGGGTCATTTTCGACTTTTGTTTTTCCGCGGGCGGACGGGACGAACGAACGTCAAGCGAGTCGGCCGTGAAGTTAATATAAGGGATTTAAAAATACTCTATTGATGCAAAATGTGGTATTTCATCATAAAGTTATCAAAAGTAACATTGTGGAATTTTTTAATCAAAAGTTATTTAGCTACTTAGTATTTTGTCATCTTGGTAACAAATTTGTTGGAATACCATTTTGGCAAAAATCATCTCTTCTTTAATTAATTGTCATATTAATTTAATTAATGAATTCAAAATTAGCATCTGACATGTACAGTCATATATCAGCACACCTTCATCAAAATCTGACATCTCAGTTACTAAGGACTAAAAAATTATACTGAACCTTCAACATTAATTAGAATTCATTCATTTCATATTGATGTATAGAGACTTATTATTAAAGTTATTTAATATTTTCAGTGCTTTTCTCTCGAATGTACTCAACTAGACCTTACAAAATTAATAAAAATGAAGTCAAGTTTTATTTATCCTATTATTAGTCACCTTCTGATCAATTTATACCACACAGACCCTGTGAAAAAATCTATCTAAAGAAAAATAATGATTCAATAGCAAAAATAACTTTACTTTTTCAATGGACTGGGATGGAAAATCAAACCATTTTAAGTTTCTTTTTTCCAATATTTTCTTATGCCCTTCCTTGAGCTTCTGTCGGTCTACTCACCAAGTCGTTCCTAACACACGAACTAAAACCTTTGGCGAAAGGTTTCTCATTTTGTACAGCCAAACAATGGAATTTTCTACCATTATACATCCGTAGTATTTCAACTACTAAGTCCTTCAAGACTGCACTTAAGACGCATCTTTTCAAAATTTATTTTCAAAATTAATGAAACAACATTTCTTTTTAATGATTAACGTAGCTTATGTGTAACGTACTGTCATTTATGTGGTTATTATGATATGAATGTTTATTTAATCAGTATATGTATGTTATTATCTCCAAGTTAAGTGCTGTGAGCTGGGCTCCTTGCTGGGATACAGCGCTATATACATTTTCAATTTATTATTATTATTAAAATAAAATTAGCATTAAAAGTTTAAATATTTTTTTGGAATCAAATATAATAATTATATATTTCTAAACTTCCTTACCTTTTCTTTTAAAACTTTTTATTTTTTAAAAAGGAAACAAAAACTATGTAAGTTCTTACTATTAGCTACTGTATTTATACAATCTGTACAGCTATTCACAGCCTCACTGTCATTCACCCGTCATTAACAGAAAGTCATCAGCATTTAAAAGACATTGCCAGTAATTAAGATAAGTGTCCACAGGCGTTGATCAATAATTAAAAAGTAATTCCCCAGCAACATAAAGATTATCAACAGCATTTAACAGACATTTTTTCTAAACTTTTCAGCTACTGCATAAGACGTACAGCTCTGATGGCTAACTTTAAGGGAGATAGTCTTTCATAGTCCAAGTCATTGTTAAATACTTGAGTTGCCCAAGTATGGGTAAGTTTAAGGGAGATAATCTTTCATAGTCCATGTCATTGTTAAATACCTAAGGTACCCAAGAATGGGTAGGTTTAAGGGAGATAATCTTTCATAGTCCATGTCATTGTTAAATACTTAAGGTACCCAAGAATGGGTAGGTTTAAGGGAGATAATCTTTCATAGTTCAAGTCATTGTTAAATACTTGAGGTACCCAAGAATGGGTAAGTTTAAGGTATTTCCTGAGACGCTACAACACCGCGGTCTGTCTCGAGATCCTACATCCCCTCCACTGCGGTTTGTCGAGAGACCCGCCGTCTGGACCGGCCATACATGTGTATCACGTCAAAAATACTATACATTATAGTTACAACAACATTACCCACCCCGTCTGTCCAGAGACCCTACCTCCCCCCCCACCGCGTTCTTTCCAGAGTTATAATAAATAACCCGTAAAAACAAAGTTTTTGACTACAAATCCCAACGCGCACCGCTGAAAATAAACTCTTGGAAAAAAACTGCACAAAAAATAACTCGTTTTGAACGTTGTTCAATATGTAAATAAGATGTAATTTTTTCTCTGCCAGTGATTGGCTGTAGGACTCTGTAGGAGTTTGAGGGACAAATCGCTATCGATGAACATACAGAACATTGCCTTTTATTATATAGGATTCCTTACTCCCATAAATCCCTTTTCACAGTGTTCTCGATTTCGTACTTCCAATGATATATCTCATTGATCCCAATGATTCTGATTCCCTACTTCCAAAGATCCTTATTCCCTACTCCCAAATATCCCTATTCCTAAAGATTCTTATTCCCTATTCCAAAAGATCCCAGTTCCCTACTCCAAAAGATCATTATTCCTACACCCAAAGATCCCTTTTCACTATTCCAAAAGCTCCCAGTTCCCTACTAAAGATCCCTATCCCTACACCCAAAGATCCCTATTCCCTACACTAAAGATCCCAATACCCTGCTCCCAAAGATCCCAATTCTCCATTTGGTACTCACAATGATCCATACAAATCTAATTCTATTGATCCTAATCCCCAATTCCTTACTGGAAATGAACCCTAAAAACCACAACTAATAATCCAACTTTCCAGTTCACTATCTATAACTAAGGGTTGTAGGGCGCCTATGGCGCCCACTTTTTCCAAAAGCCCAAGTAACTTATCTGTGTTTGATAAATACGAAATATTAAACTTCCTGAAATGTACATAAAGTATTTTATAATTATAAATCCTCAAATCCTCTTTTTACGTCGTTCCAAATTAAAATATAAGCTTAAACAATGACGTCATATAATATTTTACGTCGAGAAACACCACACGCTCTGTTAATCTCGAAACCAAAATGATACCTTTCTTTTTAACTGCTTTGGACCGTTGTACTATGATACCTACACTCAATACTCTACTCCTAATTGACTTTACTTGTATTGCCCTCATCTGTAGGGGTCGTCCATAAATGAAGTCACGCACCAAGGGGTGAGGGGGTCACACATTTGTAACGATGTGTGACGAGGGGGAGGGGGGATTTTTAAGAAATGTGACGTCACATCAAAAACGTGCTACTTTAAAAAAATGTCCACTTAAATATTTGATTGTTAACAATTTATTTAATGATGTTTGACAAGGTTTCACGCATTTTACGATATTAGAGCAGCCTTACACTAAATATATACTTAAATGACAAAAAAGTGAATTGAAACATGCTCATTTTCAAATTTGAAATGTCGCTTTTAGGGGGGGTCAACGCTTTGTGACGTCATATTGGAGGGGGGCAACGTTTTTGTGACGACGTGTGAAGAGGGGGGAGGGGGGTCAAAAATCGACCAAAACCGATGGACGGCCATTATCACGTTACATGAAAACTAGGGCTGTTGTCGATTAATTTAAATTTCATCGTTAACTTATGAAAAATTATCGATTAATTAATCGATAATTTCGATTAAAACCAAAAATAGAAATTTATGACGTCATTAAACTGAACATTTCTCACGGACATTGAAAATTAAGAATATTTTGACTAAATTTCATGACAATATGGTGATACTTGATTTGTGCTGAAGGTGGTACATCAGCGATGTATTTGATCCTTTAAAAGAGAATTGTTTATGGCAGTGGACACAGTAAACGTTTTCACCATCTTCGACTTTGCCATCCGCAGTTAGCTTAAAAACAACATATTTGCTCAACTTTCTAGTTATATGTTTAAATTTAACTGCGCTGATGCTGTCAGCAGGGCCGTCTTAACGCATAGGCCCGTTGGGCATTTGCCCACGAGCATTTGGGCCCCATGGGAATATGTTTATTTATATATAGTATGTATATTCATTTTTTATTCATTCGGGGGAAGGGCCCAACACTATTTCTTTGCCCGGGGGGGCCCAAAATGGTGTAAATACGGCTCTGGCTGTCAGCCATTTTATAGTTGACGTCTGCCGGTCAACATTTATTAATAAAATAAATTTTAATATTACGCGGGAGATGTTTGTACGTAAAAATATATATATAAATTATTATTAATAACTTATTATTTAATACTAAAATTTTTTTTAAAATATTAAAAATATTTTCTTAAATTTTATTCGAATTTTTATCGATTAAAATTATTTTAATCGATATTTAATCGATAATTTTTTTAACGATTAATCGAGAAATTAATCGATAATTTCCGCAGCCCTAATGAAAACCTTAATCACAAGACTCGGGCCCAATGCCCGACATTGTTTTAAGCCCTCTACTTCAAATAGTTGCCATTCCGTATTCACAAGAACTACTCTTGCTCACCGTTCACATTCCCTATTCACATTCCCTACTCAATATTCACATTCTCTACTCAATATTCACATTCTCTACTCAATATTCACATTCTCTACTCAATATTCACATTCTCTACTCAATATTCACATTCTCTACTCACTATTCATTTTCTCTACTCAATATTCACTTTCTCTACTCAATATTCACATTCTCTACTCAATATTCACATTCTCTACTCAATATTCACATTCTCTACTCAATATTCACATTCTCTACTCAATATTCACATTCTCTACTCACTATTCATTTTCTCTACTCAATATTCACTTTCTCTACTCAATATTCACATTCTCTACTCAATATTCACATTCTCTACTCACTATTCACATTCTCTACTCAATATTCACATTCTCTACTCAATATTCACATTCTCTACTCACTATTCATTTTCTCTACTCAATATTCACTTTCTCTACTCAATATTCACATTCTCTACTCACTATTCACATTCTCTACTCACTATTCATTTTCTCTACTCAATATTCACTTTCTCTACTCAATATTCACATTCTCTACTCAATATTCACATTCTCTACTCAATATTCACATTCTCTACTCAATATTCACATTCTCTACTCAATATTCACATTCTCTACTCAATATTCACATTCTCTACTCAATATTCACATTCTCTACTCAATATTCACATTCTCTACTCAATATTCACATTCTCTACTCACTATTCACATTCTCCACTCAGTATTCACTGTCTCTCTCATACCCTTCTCTGGGAGTCCTGACAGCAGTTTTACTGTACGTCCAATGTGTCGTCACATGTTGCCATGACTCGGCACATTTCACTATTGAACGCTGTCGCAACTCAAGCGTTGATACCGTGTTAGATTATTTAAAACATATGTGTATGTGCCAAGCCGGGACTGTGACATACTGTGCTATCTTGTTGAATTTATTTCATGTTATTCAGGGAACGGTCTTAGTTTTAACAGTGATTGAGCGAATGTGGGTAATTTCCGTTTTCAGATGATGTATATTATGACGATAAATATGTCTTTACTTGGTACATGTTAAATTAGTTTATAAAACATTAAATATTTATGTTGTGGGTAAACAAAAGTCCACAGCATAATTGTAACATTTGCTTGGTAAAGTTAGCAAATTGTCAACTCAACATCTCTGTAACTTTACACGGGAAAGTAAAACTTTGACAGAATAATAGTTAGAGAGCTTTCATGGCAAATAATATTTATTTATAAAGGCAGTGTCTGCATATCGTATCAACATGTACAATATGTGTTTGAATTAACATCGTATAACACTGCAGATGTCAGAAAATTGTAGGCCGACTGTGAATATCGTTCATGTCTGTTGTTCTTTACACAGTTTGTTGTTGTGCTATCTGCGGATCACTGCGTTTAGAGGCACTGCTGTGATTTAGTGGTCTAAGGATATACCCGTGATATTATATCACCTAATTGTGGTATGTAATGTCCGTGTCATAGCTGTACTTAATGTGGTATTTGCCTTGTGACGTAAGTCTGGGCCTGTACATAGTGTGGTATTTGCTGTGTGAGGGGCCCTGTGACGTAAGTCTTAACCTGTACATAATGTGGAATTTACCTTGTGAGACGGCCATGCAACGTAATGTACATAATGTAGTAAATGCCTTGTGAAGGGCCCTGTGACGCAAGACTGTACATAATGTGGTATTTGCCATGTGACGTAAGTTTGAACCTGTACGTCTGTGATATTTGCCGCGTGACGTAAGTCTTAACCTGTACATAATGTGGTATTTGCCATGTGATGTAAGACTGAACCTGTACATAATGTGGTATTTGCCATGTGATGTAAGACTGAACCTGTACGTCTGTGATATTTGCCGCGTGACGTAAGTCTTAACCTGTACATAATGTGGTATTTGCCATGTGATGTAAGACTGAACCTGTACGTCTGTGATATTTGCCGCGTGACGTAAGTCTTAACCTGTACATAATGTGGTATTTGCCATGTGATGTAAGACTGAACCTGTACGTCTGTGATATTTGCCGCGTGACGTAAGTCTTAACCTGTACATAATGTGGTATTTGCCATGTGATGTAAGACTGAACCTGTACATAATGTGGTCTTTGCCTTGTAAGGGGGCCATGTGACGTAATGTGGTATAAGTCTTGTGATATAATGGACAACTGATAACAAATGTTATCATAGAGATCTGTCATGCTGACGGTGTATGAACACTGCTGGACCATTTAACTAAGGCACGTGATGCCCCCGTCCCTTGTATTTTGAGACTAAGAACGTCACCAAACACACATGAAAATACTTGTAGAATTCATTATTAGAAGATATGAGCTGTCTACACAGTGTTATAATGAAACGACTTATAGTATGGGCTGTCTACACAGTGTTATAATGAAACGACTTATGGCATGTGCTGTCTACACAGTGTTATAATGAAACGACTTATAGTATGGGCTGTCTACACAGTGTTATAATGAAACGACTTATAGTATGGGCTGTCTACACAGTGTTATAATGAAACGACTTATGGTATGTGCTGTCTACACAGTGCTATAATGAAACGACTTATGGTCTGTGCTGTCTACACAGTGCTATAATGAAACGACTTCTGGTATGTGCTGTCTACACAGTGCTATAATGAAACGACTTCTGGTATGTGCTGTCTACACAGTGTTATAATGAAACGACTTATAGTATGGGCTGTCTACACAGTGCTATAATGAAACGACTTATGGTCTGTGCTGTCTACACAGTGCTATAATGAAACGACTTCTGGTATGTGCTGTCTACACAGTGCTATAATGAAACGACTTATGGTCTGTGCTGTCTACACAGTGCTATAATGAAACGACTTCTGGTATGTGCTGTCTACACAGTGCTATAATGAAACGACTTCTGGTATGTGCTGTCTACACAGTGTTATAATGAAACGACTTATAGTATGGGCTGTCTACACAGTGCTATAATGAAACGACTTATGGTCTGTGCTGTCTACACAGTGCTATAATGAAACGACTTATGGTCTGTGCTGTCTACACAGTGCTATAATGAAACGACTTATGGTATGTGCTGTCTACACAGTGCTATAATGAAACGACTTATGGTATGTGCTGTCTACACAGTGCTATA
Organism: Ampullaceana balthica; assembly: GCA_944989445.1. NCBI lineage: Eukaryota > Metazoa > Mollusca > Gastropoda > Lymnaeidae > Ampullaceana > Ampullaceana balthica. Next base: position 798,371 of record CALYLW010000066.1, on the reverse strand, counting down.
ATGAAACGACTTATTGTATGTGCTGTCTACACAGTGCTGTAATGAAACGACTTATTGTATGTGCTGTCTAAACGGTGCTATAATGAAACGACTTATTGTATGTGCTGTCTACACGGTTCTATAATGAAACGACTTATGGTATGTGCTGTCTACACAGTGCTATAATGAAATGACTTATGGTATGTGCTGTCTACAGTGCTGTAATGAAACGACTTATGGTATGTGCTGTCTAAACGGTGCTATAATGAAACGACTTATTGTATGTGCTGTCTACACGGTTCTATAATGAAACGACTTATGGTATGTGCTGTCTACACAGTGCTATAATGAAATGACTTATGGTATGTGCTGTCTACAGTGCTGTAATGAAACGACTTATGGTATGTGCTGTCTACACAGTGCTGTAATGAAACGACTTATGGTATGTGCTGTCTACACCGTGCTATAATGAAACGACTTATGGTATGTGCTGTCTACATACTGCTAACTTATCCCTCAAGTTACAGATGTACATCCAGCATATGGCTGTCCTTCCCAAACGTAGAATTCCCTCTCAAGCTAATGTCTCCCCGGCTCCCCCATCATTGTTGTCTCTCATACATAACCATCTTATGATTGACGTGCTGGTTATCATAGCTATATCTCCCACCATCATTATCCCATCCATCATTATCCCATCCATCATTATCGCCCATCCAATTTTCAATACCCCTCCCATCATTGATGTTCCTTCCAACTTTGATTTTTTTTATCCTACACATTAATGCCCAAGTCATCTTGGCTATGATGTGTGTTCCATTCATGGTCCAGTGTTTGGCAAACTTCATCAGTGGGGCATGTATCGTAGAAACTGTCAGCCTAAGCTCCAACACAACCATGTTGACCTTAACATGAGTTCGTGGATTTTCTTGGATTTCCTGCAGATTTTGCAGGCTGCACGGAACTTTACAGCAGGTCACATGTGGCCCACAGGCCGCAGTTTAGCAACCCCTGATAAAGATACTTTGTTATACTGCTGACCGTAACCTTTGTGTACGTTGGTCGTGGTGTTGATAAATAAATATTAAAATAATAAATAAATTTGATACTAAGAGTTCGCCCTTGTCCACCATTTTGGTATTCCCTACTTTGAGTTGAACTAAATGACAAAACAACAAAACTTGTTTATGTTTATATCTTCTTCAAGACACTAAATAGTTTCAAACTGTTTGTAAAGTGTGTCTGGAGTATGATAATTAATTGGCCCTTCGTATATTTCCCTTTAAGATGGTATATTATTATGTTCAGTCAACCGTAGTAGGGACTTTCACAGTTTTAGAAACTCCATATTTAGAGACTCGCTGTATGGGGTATTGACAATATATGTACAACACTTACCTGTTGTTATTATTAGGGTTTATAAAAAGCCAGTGATACATCCAATGTACTCGTTCTTGTAATGTACTGTACACAAGGTACCTCAGATTTACATATGATATAGAGTGTGTAAACTGTGTACTTGATTATTTGAACAAAATGTGGGTGAGACTTGATTATTTGTTGTATTGTCCTATGTAATGTAATGTTTTTGTTTATTATTAGAATCATTGAGCTCCAATACAGAATGGGGTCTTCAAGATGATTACAGTGATTCAAGTCAAGAGAATATGATGGATACAAGTCATGAGGATAATATGGATACAAATCAGGATGAAACGACTCAGCTTCTGAACAACAGAGATGACACTACCAAGGTACAGAGCAGAAAAAGTAGGTCAAATAAAACTTCACTTTCCCTGAAAGTAGGTCTAGTCTTGACATTCCTAACAAGTGGTGCAAGTATAAATTTATACAAATATATTTATAAACTGTCTTTAGTGGATTTCACTAAAGCATCAGTTTATAGTATATACCTAGGTTTTCAAAAAATAAAGCAATAGACCAGTGGTTCCCAACCTTTTTTTGGGTGGCAACCCTTTTTTATAAAAGCCATGTGACCCGCGACCCCCATGAAATTTAAATAAGTCATTTTCAATAAATCATTTTACAAAACAGAGCAAATTTGCATTAAAGTGAATATTTTTTTAGTCGACAGTTAACGATCCCCAGAAAACCCGTCGCGACCCCCACAAGTTGGGAACTGCTGCAATAGACAATACATGTTCTTCACATACAGAGCATGTCCTTGAGTATATTGTAGTCTATCAGCTGGGTGGGTAATAATGTGATAAAATTCTATTTCAAACATTGTTTCAATACCTTCAGACCAAAAAAGTACATTAAAACCAAAGGAAAGATCAGATAGTTTAAATTAGTAGGCCATGGAATCTGTGTAATTACTGTCAGTGTAGTTTTAGATAAAACAAAAACCATAGCAAGTATTGGCACTTGTTTAATTCATGCATGATGTTCATGATGACCTTTCACCTTGATACACAAGTTCAAGTATAGGATGACCTTTAAACTTAAACATAAGAGGAGGCACATGCAGGATATTTTACAAACTATAAGTCTTGATCATGTATAGTGACATTTTACAATATACATGATGTAACGTTTTGATGACATTTTCCTTGAAGACATGTTAGAAAGGTTTAATGACATGATGGATAGATTTTAATGAGAAATCACTTGAAGTCATTTATGATATTCCCTTATGGCACAGTCATCAAATTGATCATGATGGAAGGTTGTTAATAACACTTTACTTTTAAAAGATATGTGTGATGGTCCTTAAAAAAAAGTCTAAAATATTTTTGAACATTGAAATGTTTTTATAAAAATAATTATTTCAATTGCAGGAGCCAATGCCAAAGTGATGATTTATGAGGATGTACTTTTAACATGTGGTGAGTGTTGTTATAGTGATAAATTATGTACTGGTATCATGTGGTAAGTTTGTGTTGTTATAATAAAATAATACATTTTGATAAATGTAAAAGTGGGTGTAAAATTGGAGGTTCTCACAATCTCACCATTTTTGGGCTCTGGATCTTTCCCCACATTTTTTTCTAAAATCTTGCTAATGGGATTGGAGGATATTCCAATTTTTAAAATGTTGTTTTGAGCTGATGTTGTAATTGATTAGTGTAGTAAAATACCAGATTATAATTAGTAAATCTTGAGATTTGCACTTCCCCAAAAGCTTGTCATACATTTCGGAAGATGTATGAAGGAACAAAGACATGGCCCAGATCGTCATCATTATTACAAAAACACAAGTTTAGAAACTAAGAATCAGTTGGAAGTCATGGTCATTTTTAACAGTCTTTGAACTTTGTAAATTTCATATGTTGGTTATTAATAACCGTACAATTATTGGATGCCATTTTTTCTGCAAATAAAAAAATTCCATGGCAGCAACTAGTCATTAATGTCTAGTATCAATGACATATTTATATATATAAATATAAAGTCATTTCCTTGTCATTGAAGGAACTACTCATCAACACGAATTATTAGCACACCTTCCAAAGTCTGTTCTAATTACCTTGCAAAAAGAACTAATTGATCTTATCTGTCATGTATACCCAAATGTTTCAATATCAGAAAATATGTCTGTTTGGCAAGATATGATCACATTCTATTGAGTTAGTCAAATGATGTACATGTATGTGATTCTCCCTCAATACAGCAATCCACAACACATCGAAGCACTTACCGTATATACTCGTTCTAAAGCCGACCTCTTTCGGACAAAATCTAGGGGGAAATGTTGGGGGGGGTCGGCTTACGAGCGGGTCATAGGTGATTTCTGCATTTAGATTGAATATCAGTGTTGTGAGGGTGTAATGTGGTGGAGGGTATGTGTCTTCTCTGATGGGCTTGTGTCGGTATGTCAAAGCAAGTGACTTCCTTTCATATGAAACATCAGACACTGCCTCTCTTTTCTGTCAAGCCCTCTAGCCGGTATTGCTGCCCCCCCCCCTTTTCAATATCAACATAGTCCTTGATTAATCTGCGCCTATTATGCCATTTTTCCTAACGGGCAAACTCCGTACGTCGAATATTTTTTTCAGGTCCCTTTGAGTTTGACTTAGAGAGGTCCGACTGTATATTGATGGAGCATTTCGCATTTCTAGTGTTATTTACTGACTTTAGTCAAATTAAATATAAAAAACATTTTCTTTATGTTTTAATTCAATAAAAAGCCCTCTAGCAAATGGTTTTAAAAAAGACATCCATCTTCTCTGTTATTAAAATCTCTTTGTTCTTCAACCTAAACGAAAACAAAATAAACAATCATAATGACCGATTTAGCTTGTAGTTTTTTTTAAAAAAGTGCACCATTTTGTTTATGCTGTCCAATTATTTTTTGGGTTCGACTTTCGAGCGGGTTACACACTTTTTATACTATTCTCTTCCAAGTCCGCTTGTGAACGAATGGGCTATAGATCGAGTATATACGGTAAGTCATCGGTAGTTTCCCTGAGTAGTACTGTTGATTATAAATTTTTGTCAGTTCACGTATTTAATCGATACGTATATGTTTTTAGTGTTAAAGCTTAATCCATGGTAATTTTAGTATATGATGATTGCATTTAATTGTTTTGTGTATCAGGGTTTTTGTAGGTTTAATTTTAAAATTAACCCTGAAGTATAAACAATCAACAATGTACCACTTGTTTGCTATTTACAATGTTAATGGAGCCGCAATTAATAATCAATGCCTTTTAGATGCCAACAACATATAGTTAATCATATAATATAGTTAATCATATAATATAGTTAATCATATAATATAGTTAATCATATAATATAGTTAATCATATAATATAGTTAATCATATAATATAGTTAATCATATAATATAGTTAATCATATAATATAGTTAATCATATAATATAGTTAATCATATAATATAGTTAATCATATAATATAGTTAAGGATTTAAAATAACAGAAAGACAATTTAGCCGACCTTTCGGATTTTTTATCAACAACCTAAATTTAACAAAATGCTTTGCAGAAACAAAAGTAATTTTTTTTTAAATTTGCATCTGTCTTTTATTATTATCTGTATCTTCTACTGAAGTAGACATGCCCCATAAAATTCAGCTGATTTCTTTTGTCTTTTAATTTTCAGACATAACAAATCTTGGTCCTGTTTATTTACTTTACTTAACCCAGACCCTCATTTATCCTCCTGGCAGGTTTCGGCAAGTTTCATCTACTTCTGCTACTGCTGTGTGGGTGGGCAGTGTCCAGCGATGCCATAGAAGTACTCTCTGTGAGTTTCCTCTTACCTGCTGCCACCTGTGACCTGTCAATGACATCAGCTGATAAAGGATGGCTCAACGCTATTGTGTTCTTGGGTTAGTGAGTTAAGAACTGTGTCTTTATGATAACATTATCTTTGGAGAGAATGGAGTAGCACCTCTGAGCAGTAACATCTGTAGTAAACTTGTACATGAGTATTGAATGAAGGTTCACATAATAGTGAGACCCATACATGAGTATTGAATGAAGGTTCACATAATAGTGAGACCCATACATCAGTATTGAATGAAGGTTCACATAATAGTGAGACCCATAAATGAGTAGTGATGAAGGTTCACATAATAGTGAGACCCATACATGAGTAGTGATGAAGGTTCACATAATAGTGAGACCCATACATGAGTATTGAATGAAGGTTCACATAATAGTGAGACCCATACATCAGTATTGAATGAAGGTTCACATAATAGTGAGACCCATACATGAGTAGTGATGAAGGTTCACATAATAGTGAGACCCATACATGAGTATTGAATGAAGGTTCACATAATAGTGAGACCCATACATGAGTAGTGATGAAGGTTCACATAATAGTGAGACCCATACATGAGTATTGAATGAAGGTTCACATAATAGTGAGACCCATACATGAGTAGTGATGAAGGCTCACAAAATACTGAGACCCATACATGAGTAGTGATGCACAATTATTAGTCAGGCTGTAAACTAAATCTCCATTAAAAACCAACTTCATGTTCATTCTACTTTTTAACAAACACTCCAGTGTATATGTTTCTGTACACGAAATTAATCAATTGACATTGTTACTGTCAATAAAAGTAAAATTCTTCCTATGATTATTTTTCAGGCATGATGGTCGGAGGCTATATCTGGGGGGCTCTAGCAGACAAATGGGGCAGACGTAGCATCTTGGTGTGGTCCTTACTGGTCAACGGTATTGGCAACCTTGGCTCAAGTGTGTCACAAGTCTTTTGGTTGTTCTTGATCTGTCGATTCATCAGTGGTGTGGGGTTAGTAGACATTTAGCTTATTGTGGTTCAACTTTTAGTTTTGTGTTAATGTTTATCTATCACTGACATTTGTTTAGTAAACATTTAGCTTATAATGGTTTCATCTTTTAATTTGTTGTAATGCTTATGTATCACTGACATTTGGTTAGTAGACATTTAACTTATAATGGTTCAAATTATGGTTTGTTTTAATGTTTATGTATCACTTACATTTGGACTAGTATTCATTGGTCAACCTTTTGGTCATGGGTGCACTGGACACTAAGATTATTTGGGGCTATCCATATATTACGTATGCACAAAAAGTCATATTTTCGTACAATGTTACACCCCTTACATTTTGGGACCCCCTCCCTCTACACATATGTACAAATTATCTTATCCACCACCACCCCCCCCCTGGTTGAAAAATTAATGTTAAGCCTTAGTCACAAGAGATTGGTTTCACTCTTTATAGCTTTTTGTAACATTGTGTGTTTCAAGTTGAAAATATTAAAGAAATATAATAGAACATTCATATTTTATTGTCTTGAACACTACAACAAAGTAACTGATAAAATAGAACAATATAAGCAGCGAAATTGTCGTCCGGTTTTGTATATATAACAGCTGAGGCACTAATTTTAAGAAATGGAAATATAAATCAGACGGATATATTTTAGGTATTGATTTTTAGTAATGTGTGAACTTTGGTCTGAATTAAATGTTAATTACTTCCAAGTAGATAAAAGTTCAGAATCTCGTTTTCATTAAATTGTAAAACATTACTGCATATCAGTCTTGACTCAGTCGTCTCGAAAGCCGTTTGTAGCCTGAGCGGTTTACGTTACTAGGCTTATTATTATGCAAATTAAATCTCTTGTGTGTATGCACACATTTAATCAAGACCCCTCCTACCCTTCCCGTATGCATCTATACGCAATATCCCATTAATTAAACTCCCCTCTACCCCCTCATTGCGTACATAATATATGTAAGGATGGCCCTTTTCTTGGCTTTTGGACCCAAAATTTTTTTATTTTGTAATGGGGAGAAAATTTAAAAGAAAATTTTATTTTAAGTCTTTATATCTAAGGAATATTTATTAAATCCCTTTTATTAACTTCATCGTCTTGTCTCTCTGTCTGTCGTGGTCCCGACCGCTTCCCGCTAAAAAACACAAGGAAAATATGACACTGTTCCCGTGATCCTATTGAGCTGAAATTTTGCACATAGACTCGTTTCACCTATCAATGCATCGTATCAAAATTTCAGATCGATCGAATGTACCTTAATTAAATTAATGCACTTTTAGTTTATCTCTATATTACTATAGGTAATTCAATTTCACAGTTTCTTATTGTTCGGCGTCCCGTGCCACTTGAGTCGTTCACGCCTGCCATCGGTGACCACACCTTCAACCAGTTTTACAGCAAAGGGGACTTAAGTCAGTTTCAAACTGTAAATGTTTATCGCGTTGAGTTCTGTCTCATATATAAGGGATTTATAGTGAAAAACTTTGTTGTTACGGGGTTGTTTATATGTATGTTATTTATTCTCAGTATCAGTATAAATTGGTGAGGGACTGTTGTGGTGGCCAGCTTGTGTTGAAGTTACTCTGCTTTATATTGTAACAGCTGTAATGTTGACCAAACGTGTATACACGATGTCATGACAACCATAGAGGACACTGTCAAAACAATCATAGGCTTGTCCCAACTTTTGAAGGCTTCATGCTGTAACAGTTGTAAAGTCTCAAACTTTCCCATGTTGTACTTTGCTAAACTGTTCACATAGCTGGAATACAATAAAAAGAACTACATATTTTAAAAAAAAGCATTTTCTGCATTATAAATATAGAAATCTCTACTTTGTCCTTATTTTATAAATAATAGCAAGATGTATTGCTGTATTCTCATCCATGAACCTGTCTATGTTAGGAGGCAGTATGCCAGTAGTGTTTACATACTAGACTGAGAGATGTATTGATGTGTTCATGAATCTGTCTAGGGTAGGAGGCAGTATGCCAGTAGTGTTTACATACTACACTGAGAGATGTATTGATGTATTCATGAATCTGTCTAGGGTAGGAGGCAGTATGCCAGTAGTGTTTGCATAGTACACTGAGAGATGTATTGATGTGTTCATGAATCTGTCTAGGGTAGGAGGCAGTATGCCAGTAGTGTTTACATACTAGACTGAGAGATGTATTGATGTGTTCATGAATCTGTCTAGGGTAGGAGGCAGTATGCCAGTAGTGTTTACATACTAGACTGAGAGATGTATTGATGTGTTCATGAATCTGTCTAGGGTAGGAGGCAGTATGCCAGTAGTGTTACATACTACACTGAGAGATGTATTGATGTGTTCATGAATCTGTCTAGGGTAGGAGGCAGTATGCCAGTAGTGTTTACATACTACACTGAGTTCCAACACAAGACCAGGCGTGGATCCATGATCAGTTTGCTGGCAACATTCTGGATGGCTGGGAACATTGTAGCTGCAGGTAGGTACAGGCCATGAGTTTAACTGGACTCACTTTACTTCACTGTATGTCTTGGATTTGCTTGATGTTTTGCTAGTCCTGGTATTGCATTTGACTTAACTCACTGATGAACATCTCAATTTGTTGGGCACCCATCTGGTTTTTACATGTTATGACCTTTGTGCTAGACTTTGATTTCTCAGGTCATTTGTTTTGTTCTTTTGATCTATTCATTCATTTTTAAATATTATTGTTTCTTTGTACAAGTCTACAAGTTATTAGTCATTTCTTTACCACTTCATGTCTTGTAGTTTTTAGTTAACTCTTTCCCTTAGTTAGAATCATGGCAATAATAGTTCTACAAAGGAGTAATTCTATTTTCAAATGGACAAAAATCAAATTTCTTGATGTTTTCCTCTTATAACTTTGTTTTTTTTTATACATGTTTACTAATAAAGCTTAAAATCCCATTTTCTGTTTATACTTTATTTAACAACCATTTGCTTTAATCAGCTCATTTTTAAATTGTAGTTATCTCAAAATTATTGTGTATAACTTGAAAATAATGAATTCTTATCCATCATCCACACAGGTCTAGCATGGATTGTTATCCCACTGGAATATTTGAGTTTTGTGTCTGGGGACTTCACCTTCCACAGTTGGAGAGTGTTTGTTGCCCTGTGCACCTTGCCCAGCCTCACATCAGCTGCTCTCATTGTCTTGATGCCTGAAAGTCCAAAGTTCTTGTTGAAAGTGAGACACAATAAACCATTCATGACAGCATAATATAAGACATCACGAGACTATTTAAACAGTTTAATATTACATAACTATGCTATAAACTAGGTGGTATTAGACAGTTTAATATTACATAACTCTGCTATAAACTAGGTGGTATTAGACAGTTTAATATTACATAACTATGCTATAAACTAGGTGGTATTAGACAGTTTAATATTACATAACTCTGCTATAAACTAGGTGGTATTAGACAGTTTAATATTACATAACTATGCTATAAACTAGGTGGTATTAGACAGTTTAATATTACATAACTATGCTATAAACTAGGTGGTATTAGACAGTTTAATATTACATAACTCTGCTATAAACTAGGTGGTATTAGACAGTTTAATAGTACATAACTATGCTATAAACTAGGTGGTATTAGACAGTTTAATATTACATAACTCTGCTATAAACTAGGTGGTATTAGACAGTGAAATTGAGGAAAAAATAAACTATTATATAAGACACAGCCAGACTATGTATTAAGACAGTTGAATATAAAACACAACTTTGCTCTTAACTAGATTAGCAAGACAACTTCACCTTTTCAAACAGTTAGTGAAATGAAGACATAAGTAGACCATGTGAGATCATCAGTGACTCTTACATCTTAATGTAGTATGTTGGAAATCAAGTTAGTGTGTCTAAATATTTTTTTAAAAGCTCTAAAAAAATCATTTAATTTACATATGTTTTTATAACATAACTCCATATGTTGTTTCTTTAGATTGGAAAAGAGCAGGATGCCATTGCTGTGTTGAAATATGTGCACTCTGTCAACAAGGCTAAAACTCAGCTGCAGGTAAGACATGCGTATTTGTCTGCTCTAGCCAGTTAGTGATACTAGCCAGTTAGTGATACTAGCCAGTTAGTGATACAACTTTGTTTTGATTTCAACAACACCTGGTCAAACCTGTCTGTGCCTATACTGAATTTTATTAACTTTTTTGTAGCTCTGCTTTCACCTACTATTTTCTTACAGTTGCAATCAGCTCTCTAATTTCTCATTGCAATATACATGAGATACATTGTCGCCATAATTGAAATGTGTTTTCACAATACATGAGATATAATGCATCACCATAAATGATATACATATGTGTGTATTTTTCAATTTATGTGTATATGTACATATATATTTGTGAATGCATATTAAAAAACTCTTTACATGCCTCGTATCTATATCATGTTATTTAATGTACATCACTTTTTTATCCTAATCACATTTCTTGTATGTATATCAAGAGTTTTATGTTTGTACATCTTATTATTCTTATGCTACTGCTATGTAAGTTTTATGTTTGTACATCTTATGCTACTGCTATGTAAGTTTTATGTTTGTACATCTTATGCTACTGCTATGTTAAGTTTTATGTTTGTACATCTTATGCTACTGCTATGTAAGTTTTATGTTTGTACATCTTATGCTACTGCTATGTAAGTTTTATGTTCCCTTCTGTGTGCTCTGTGACAATCCTTTATACTAGCTTATGAAGTATATAAGACGAATGCTACACACAAATTTACTAGTTTTATTTGTGTCTTGCTAGCTGGAGTCATTAGTGCTGACAGAAGCGGATATTGAGTCTTATGTATCAGAAGGTTTTCAAATGGTCAGTTCTAAAGAAAAGTACAGATTTTGTTGGAGATTCAAGTCAACTTTAGTTACTGTAAGTCATTTGTCTCAAGAATAACTGTTACTCTTTGTACATTTAAAAAAAGCTGTAAAATTGCTGAAATCAATGAGCAATGAAATTTCTTTTACTTCATGTGCAATGAAAGAAGTCACTTACTGCAATAGCATGTAAACAGTCTCTGATGTTGTTGTAAATTCACTAACACTAAGAAAATTTAGATAATGTTAGTTCAATCTCTTTATTTCATATCAATTTTAGTGCAGTAGTCCAGCATTTCATTTCTTACTCATCTTCAATAAAGTTCTCTCCCCTCATTCATACCAATTTTAACTCTGTCATATTTCATATAACAACTTAAAATGTTAGGATTATTTAATAAAGAAAAATAAATCATTTAAATTTATGAGTATAAATGAACATGAATGTTGAATACAATTATACATTTTTCCATACAGCTGTTTGACTCAACAGCTCACTTATTTGGGAAATCCCTCAGAAGGACGACACTAATTCTGTTGTTTATAAATTTTGCAATAGCCTTTGGGTAAGTACTTGAAATGGAAAATGTGTCTTCGTCTTTTCCTGAGTACCATTAAGATTGATGTTTAACAAACAACGACAGAAAAGGGCAAGAAAGTATTTATAAATAGGGAATGATTATTTTATAAATCAGAGACGGGTGTTTTCAATCTATTATATGTGTGCGCAGTACAATACATAGGATTTAATAAATTCATGGGAGCAGAAAATAACAAAAACGTTTTTCAGCAGCCACACTGGAAAGAATGCTAATAATCTCAAAATATTTTTCAATAATAATAATAATAGTTGTTATCAATTTTAAAATTTGTCATTCTTGTTTTTAAATAAATTTAAAGCAAAATATGATAAAATTTGTAGTAAACTTTGATAGAAATATGCTATTTGTAACTTCATGTGGGTGACAGCCATGTCATAATTTTGTAGCAATACGTCCGGGAAGCATGGGAAAACTTTTCTATTTTAGAACACAGATTGCCTAAAATATGTGACTCACATTTAAATGACCGAATAAAGGACCAAGTTATTTCAGTTATGACATCAAATGTTCATGAATGTATTTCAGGTATTATGGACTCTTTCTCTGGTTTCCTGAACTCTTCAATAGAATTGATAAATATGGTGGGAGTTTCTGTGATTTAAAGGTAGGTTAAATTTTCATAGTCATTCAAATAATATTTCACTCACTTCATCAAAGAAAGACATTTTCTCACAAATATCTCATCACAACCAACATTTCCCTATAAAACTGTACACACTAACATCTGATCATTCGTTTATCTGCATGCATGATCATTTTTGGAGTTAATATTGTCCCTAATGAAGGATTCTATTCACTTTTTTTAAGAAATAATTTTTCCCCTAATGTCTGCTATACCTCCCAATATGAAATGTTCCACCCTATAATAAAGATTTTCCCCTTCTGACAGACTGGCAACAGTACAAATAATGAAACATCATGTGAACAACCTGGCAACACAGTTTACATTGAAAGTTTTCTTACATCTATATCAAACCTGCCAGGGAATATCATTACGATACTTATAGTGGAGAGAGTTGGGAGAAAACCTTTGTTAGGTGAGTAGTCACAGAAACTATACAATTTGGTGACAGAGAAAGTTTTTAGGTAACAGAACTGTTAGGTGACAGAAAGTATTGTTGGGGGGAAAACACTCTTGTTAGGCGACAGAAACTATTGTTGGGTGAGAACATTTTTGTTAGGTGACAGAAACAATTGTCAGGTTTTGTCAAATGAATGTATCTAAATTAGGGCTGCGGAAATTAACGATTAATTTTTCAATTAATCGTTAAAAATGTTTAACGATTAAATTATTTTTAACGATTAATCAACCCATCACTTCAAATTATTGGAAGTCAAAAAGTTTTTTAAAAAAATATTTAAAAAATTGCGGCCTATAACTAATAACAAATTTCCAGACAATTACTAGAACATTTTGGTTTTAAACTATTGACTGCCGGGAATGTTCAAAATGTTGATAAAGTTTATGGTATCGATTGTGAGAAATTGTTTGCCTACCATGGTTCTAACACTTCGCCTACTTATCAAACCAAATGAAAAGCGTATTAAGCTAATGGCAGTAATGGAGTATCACTCAGTGACAGAAAATGATGACAGCTCTTCTGATGAATTACTGCATTACAAAATGGAGATGAAAGTTCCTGAATCCATTAACCCTCTACAATGGTGGAATTTTAATGAACACCGATATCCGATAATGTCATTCCTTGCCAAGACCGTTATGTGCATACCAATTACCTCAGTTCAATGTGAATGATTGTTCAGCTTGGCTGGTTATATTTTCAATTAGACCCGCTCATCACTTGAACCAAATAACGTCAACACACTTGTCTTTTTGCGTAGTTGGTTAAAAGATGGCATATAAAGGAGACATTCCAGTGTCATTTAGATTTTCAACAAGAACATTTAATAAGTGTTACTTATGACATCATAAACATTTTTTTTGGCTTTAATCGAAATTAACGATTAATTAATCGTTAATTTTTCAAAAGTTAACGATTAAATTAAAATTAATCATTAACAGCTCTAATATAAATCTATTCGTTTACTGGGTTACATTTTGTGGCTTACTTTCTTAGTGGTGAAAATATTGTTCTTTGAAGTTAGGCTCAAATCCTTGATGTTACAGAATAATCTTTATTTCAAACATTGAAATAAGTTGTTTATAAAGTAAATTTTACATCTGACACTGAAACTATTACTTAACTACATAAATACGTTTGTTTCCCTCCTAAACAAACATATTTTTTCTCTCAACTAAACAAACATATTTTTTCTCTCAACTAAATAAACATATTTTGTTCTCTCGACTCCTAGCTTCAAGCATGGTTTTGTCTGGTATCTCTGTTTTCTTCCTGTGGTTCGTCAAGAAACGCTGGCAGAATGTCCTCATGTCCTGTCTGTTTGGTGCCATCTCAGTCTGTGGCTTTAACATGCTGGATATATTGCAAACTGAGCTTTTCCCTACCAATGTACGGTAAGTAATTAACTCACTCAAATACATAGATGTATCTAGTAGGTAGCCATTCATTACCTAAACAAATCTAGTAGGTAGCCACTCATTACCTAAACAAATCTAGTAGTAGCCACTCATTACCTAAACAAATCTAGTAGGTAGTCACTCATTACCTAAACAAATCTAGTAGGTAGCCACTCATTACCTAAACAAATCTAGTAGGTAGCCACTCATTACCTAAACAAATCTAGTAGGTAGCCACTCATTACCTAAACAAATCTAGAAGGTAGCCACTCGTTACCTAAACAAATCTAGTAGCTAGCCACTTGTTACCTAAACAAATCTAGTAGGTAGCCACTTTTTAAGTAAACAAATCTAGTAGGTAGTCACTCATTGCATAAACAAATCTAGTAGGTAGCCACTCATTACCTAAACAAATCTAGTAGGTAGCCACTCATTACTTAAAGAAATCTAGTAGGTAGCCACTCATTGCATAAACAAATCTAGTAGATAGTCACTCATTGCATAAACAAATCTAGTAGGTAGCCACTCATTACCTAAACAAATCTAGTAGGTAGCCACTCATTACCTAAAGAAATCTAGTAGGTAGCCACTCACTACCTAAAGAAATCTAGTAGGTAGTCACTCATTGCATAAACAAATCTAGTAGGTAGCCACTCACTACCTAAAGAAATCTAGTAGGTAGCCACTCATAGCATAAACAAATCTAGTAGGTAGCCACTCATTACCAAAACAAATCTAGTAGGTAGCCACTCACTACCTAAACAAATATAGTAGGTAGTCACTCATTACCTAAATAAATCTAGTAGGTAGCCACTCATTACCAAAACAAATCTAGTAGGTAGCCACTCATTACCTAAACAAATCTAGTAGGTAGCCACTCATTGCATAAACAAATCTAGTAGGTAGTCACTCATTGCATAAACAAATCTAGTAGGTAGCCACTCATTGCATAAACAAATCTAGTAGGTAGCCACTCATTACCTAAACAAATCTATTAGGTAGCCACTCATTGCATAAACAAATCTAGTAGGTAGTCACTCATTACCTAAACAAATCTAGTAGGTAGCCACTCATTGCATAAACAAATCTAGTAGGTAGCCACTCATTACCTAAACAAATCTAGTAGGTAGCCACTCATTACCAAAACATATCTAGTAGGTAGCCACTCATTACCTAAACATATCTAGTAGGTAGTCACTCATTACCTAAACAAATCTAGTAGGTAGCCACTCATTACCTAAACATATCTAGTAGGTAGCCACTCGTTACCTAAACAAATCTATTAGGTAGCCACTCATTATGTAAACAAATTAGTAGGTAGCCACTCATTACCTAAACAAATCTTGTAGGTAGCCACTCATTGCCTAAACAAATCTAGTAGGTAGCCACTCATTACCTAAACGTATCTAGTAGGTAGCCACTTGTTACCTAAACAAATCTAGTAGGTAGTCACTCGTTACCTAAACAAATCTAGTAGGCAGCCACTCATTACCTAAACAAATCTAATAGGTAGCCTTTCATTACCTAAACAAATGTAGTAGGTAGCCACTTGTTACCTAAACAAATGTAGTAGGTAGCCACTCATTGTGTAAACAAATCTAGTAGGTAGCCACTCATTGCCTAAACATATCTGGTAGGTAGCCACTCGTTACCTAAACAAATGTAGTAGGTAGCCACTCGATACCTAAACATATCTAGTAGGTAGCTATTGCTCAATACCAGAGTACAACTAGCTGGTAGTCACTCATTAAATTATCCCGTCAACAATCAAGTTATGTAACCAACGGTACCATATTTTAAAATGTCTTTTGAATAATATTGTAGCTACATATCTAGTGTTATATTTCTTGTGTTACATGGAAATTTTCTGCATAGCGTTCCCTTTATTTAGCTTCCATTGTTTGCAACGTTAAAATATAAGCAAGTGTTAAATCAAAATTGGGTATTGCAGTAGTTTTGGTTCATCTATTAATTGAAATAAAAGTTGACGATGAACTTTGTTTATTTCAACAGCTCCACAGCATTTGGTGTCCAAACAGCATCTCTCCGTGTGGGAGCCATCCTTGGTAACATCATTTTTGGTGAACTTGTTGACACATACTGTGCTGTTCCCATGTTGTTAGTTGCCGGCCTGTTGGCATGTGGTGGACTGGCCAGTTTGTTACTGCCCAATACAACTGGCATTGACATCCATTAGTTGTGATGAACTTACGGAGGACCGGTTGGATTGTTACTGCCAGGTGCATCGCATTGAGGTTACGGTATTCTAACCCCTGAAATTGTAATGGGCATTCATAAACAGAAATGTCAGTGTCAGTTATAAAAGTCATATAGTCAGACTTCAATTTCCAACAAAATTTAGACGTACTCACAGGATTTCATTACACCATGACTTTCCATGTAATCCACTTTTGTGAGAAATGCTCACGGTCATGGCTAGTTGTAGTGGGACAACTGGCAGCAAATGGGACCATCGTTATGTACATAATTCAACAGACCAGATAATAGTTGAATGAAATTTAACAATAGTCATGACACTTGTGGACATTGTAATCATTAACTAAATATGTGTGCACGCTGTAATATTAATTGGGTTTATGGTCTATGTTTAGTAAGATATATGTATTTGTATAACAAAAGTAGAATTTCAGAAACAACAAAGTTTCTCTTACAAAAGAGCAATGAAATATTTCCTACTGGTCATCAAAATGACATATCATTTAGTGAATATTTTGTTGTTTATATCCACCTGATCTTGTTCAAATGACTGTTAACTGATTTATTCATGTTCACAATCCCCATTACTCAATCATTCACTTACCAAAGTCTTCGACTCATTCTTGGACTCTCCCTTAACACCAATACCTTACTGTACATAATAAACTCCCCTCCTACAGTGACCTCACACCATCATGTTCCCTTACATAATGAACTCACACCATCACCTCCCCTCACACAATGACCTTACACCATCATGTTCCCTCACACAATGACCTTACACCATCACCTCCCCTCACACAATGACCTCACACCATATTCTCCCCTCACACAATGACCTCACACCATCTTCTCCCCTCACACCACCTCCTCCCCTCACACAATAACTTTACACCATCACCTTCCCTCACACAATGACCCCACACCATCACCTCCCCTCACACAATGACCCCACACCATCACCTCCCCTCACACAATGACCCCACACCATCACCTCCCCTCAGAGAATGACCCCACACCATCACCTCCCCTCACACAATGACCCCACACCATCACCTCTCCTCACACAATGACCTCCCCTCACACAATGACCTCACACCATCACCTCCCCTGACACTGTTCACTTGAACTGACTTTGTTGATGTTAAGTTTCAAGTCAATGAAACAGTTTGTGTCCAGTTTTTCTTGTTGTATTATTGGAAGTACAAGCATGCAGGACAATGACCCAAGGACCTGAGAGTTGACCAGAGCTCTGTACAGCAATCTGATTTTTTAGGGGCACAAGACTGAATGTTGTTTTTTTCTATGATGTGTAGTCAAACCTGAAAATGTTACCTGTAAAGATAAAAAAAAATTAAATAACAATTAATAACATATGATCTAAATAAAAGGATGAAAACATCCTTCAGTATAACATACAAAATACACAAACAAATTGTGCAATGAAAACAATAAATTTGAGCTTTTTTTTAGACTGACACGATAGTAAACGTTTCGGCTAATGCCTTCATCAGTACAACATAAAATACATTCTTACAATAATTCAGTATAACAATTGCTGACACACAGAGCGAGAAAGAATAAAAACAGAAACAGCAGATGAAGATGAAGCCACTAATTCAAATAGTTAACCTAATGATATTATCAATGATATTGATATTCTATTTACTTTCATAGATATTTATTTAAATCTGTTATTGTAACAAAAATATTAATTATTCTATTTCTGTGAAATAAATAACATTTTATATAAATGATTGTAGATTTTATTAATTTATTCAACAAAAGTTGTGTTGTGTTTTTGTTTTTCCTATTTATCTTAATAAACACATAACATTCGGTCAATCATTGGAAAAAAATATATTAATGTTAAGAAAAAACTGCAGGTATACATACTATTAACTTGTAATCTAGATATACAAGGTTGTTAAGAAACGTCTTTTCACTCTCACATCAGACACTTGGCTGGTGGACACTAGCAGAATGTCATTCATTGTCCAGTTCTCATCATTGTTTAAGATAAAATAAATGGGCAGGTCAAGTTTTCCTGTGTTGAGCAGAAACTCCCCCATAGAAGTCAAGGCCACAGCAGGCAGTTCTGGCTGTTCATGGGGGTAAGAACATGGCAACAGACCTGCAAGGCCACAGCAGGCAGTTCTGGCTGTTCATGGGGGTAAGAACATGGCAACAGACCTGCTCATTCCTTCAAAAGGTCATTAAGAGCTGGAAAATAGATTCCAAAATAAATTGTGGAGACTTCAAAATATGTAATATTCATTCATATCTAATACTAATATCTATTATTACTGATAAGTTATTTGAGTGAGCCTTGCAACCACTGTTCCCTATGCAGCTGTACAGACCAACGCAGAGCATTAGTTACGCATAACTTAAAATATTTGATTGCTTACAATTTCTTTAATGACGTTTTACAGGACTTCACGCGTGTTACGATATTAGAGTGCATCCGTGACTAAATACATATTAAAATGACAAAATAGTGATTTGAAACAAGCTCATTTTTCAAGTTAAAATAACGGCTTTTATGGGGGGGGGGAAGCTTTGTGATGTCATATTGGGTCTAAGTTTTATGACGACGTGTGACGAGGGGGAAAAGTAAAATAGGCCAAAATCGCGAGACGTCATTTATGGACGCCACATAGTCAACATTTTATACAGACTTGGACTGCGATAAAGCTTTCAAATAAAATACAAGTTACACAACCGTTTGTTGGATTGTTGCATTAAATTAATTGACATGGAGAGCCTCAGTAGTTTCAATCTTTAGATTGAATTCGTTATTTACAATCAATGAAATAAATTTTATTTATTTGTTATGGAAAGACAAATACTTCAATTATTTTCCTATTTGTGTAATTTTAACTAGGTCTTTTTTGTAACATTTTGCTCTTTGGGGCCGTCGATAAATCACGTCAGGCAACTAGGGGGAGGGGGCAGAGCCGTCTTTACACCAGTTAGGGCCCCCGGGAAAAGAAATAGTGTTGGGCCCCTCCCCCGCAGGAATAAAAAATAAATATACATAATATATATAAATAAACATATTCCCATGGGGCCCCTATGCTCGTGGGCCCCCGGGCAAATGCCCAACGGGCATATGCGTTAAGACGGTCCTGGGAGGGGGGGTCACACATTTGTGACTATGTGTGACGAGTGGTAGGGGTGTTAAAGAAATGTGACGTAAAATCATAACGCCCAACTTTAAATAAAAGCTCCACTTAAATATTTGATTGCTTTCAACTTATTTAATGACGCTTCACGCGTGTCCACGATATTAGAGTTAGACCTGCCAGCCGAATTTTAAAAAAAATTCGGCTGGCTGACATAATTTTGTGGTGGATATCCGGATTAGCCGGATTTCTCCGTAAATTGACATTTGAGGCTGATTACGAAATATTCGGATGAAATTTGGTTGAAGCATGGTCAAAAAAGAAGTAATAAAACTTCAGCAATGAAACACTTTTACAATACTTCAGAAAAAGTATTATTATTTTTAACAATACAAAAACAAGTTTTATATGGGACCGTCCATTTTAAGCACGTCACGCTCCAGAGTGGGGTTTAAGAAAGTGTGACAGTTTGTGACAGGGGGGAGGGGAGGGGGTCCGGCCATATGTGACGTTACGGTGTTTTATATTAAATTTCAATTATTTTCTTAATAAAAAAATAATTTTTGTTCGAAAGTGTTACGTACTTTAGGGGGAGGGGTCCAAGATTTGTGACAGGGGGAAAAGGGGGGGGTAAAATTGGTCAAATATAGCGTGACGTAGGCTACTTTATGTCCTACTAATACAGTGCACGAATGCATTCTACTCATTCAATTTCTGTCACTCAATTCCCGATAGGCACTTAGAATATCAGTTTATAATTGTCATGAATAAAACAAATGCGATGTAGTTTATCAGCTGTAATGCTAATGCGGCGCGCCGCACATTTTCCGGCGGATATTTGGCGGACGAAAATTCGGCGGCGTATTCGGCGCGCGGCGTCGGATGCGGGGTCTAATTAGAGTGCAGCATTACTCTAAATGCATACTTAAATGACAATAAAGTGATTTAAAACATGCTCATTTTCAAATAGAAAATATGGCTTTTATGTGGAGGCGGGAGGCAAAATTTTGATACGTCATACTGGAGGTCTAACTTTTTGTGACAACGTGGGGAGGGGGTGAAAAATCAGCCAAAATAGCGTGACGTCATTTATGGACGGCCCATTTTTGTAAGATTTCGCTATTTTTGTATGACTTTATTGTTCATTCTTTTCTTCTTGGTTTAAAGTTAAAGGAAAATCTCCTTAGTAAACACAATAACTAAGTAATTGGACATTATTCAATAATCAAAACGTTATAAGTAATGAAATATATTTATATAGGTCTTTTTTTTTAAATTTACATTGGCCTGAGGGCAAGTGTGCTAGTTAACCGCATAATATGGGTATGTTGCACTCCTAGTCCAAGCAATTGGTTTGAGAAAAGTGAATGCTTAAAAAAAATTACAGTGCTGATCTGGTGCATTCAACCAAGGGAGCTTACTCTCAAATGTTGTTATCAAAACAAAAACAATGGAGGAGGAGGCATTAGACCTAAATGATTTTATTACCCCCAAAAATATGACACATATTTACCAAAGGTAACTATTAAGGACTTATATTATTGTTTTTTGTCTGTAACAGTGCCAGTAACTAATTTTACTAAACCTAGAAAAATAATAAAATCTAGACCTCGAGAGCCTAGCCCTAGAAACTGTCCTTGTCCTTAAAATTTTTATTCTTTGTTTTCATACTTCATTTTCAATTTGTCACTGGATTAGTCATTAGTCCTAGTTGTTCCAGTTGTACGTAAATGTATGTTGTTGTATGTATATAATTCAAGGACTATGACTATGTATTGGTGGCTAAGGTCTTAAGACTATATTTAATTTTAATTGTATAAACAAAATGTGTAATTAAAAAATAATTTTACAAGTGAACCACATTAAATTTGAAATTTGCTGGAAAATAGTATATAAAGTATTATAAACCCAAACTGTACCTTACAGAGTATGAGTATTTTGTTTTATATAATAATAATTTATATTTATATAATTAAATATGTGATTCAGATTGGTGGTCGGAATCATGAATGTTATTTTTAGAAACTACTAATACATTACTAGTAAGTAAGTCCCATAACCCGAGGGTCGTAGGGGATTCCTAATGTTTCCATTAGAGCTTGCTCGGGACTTGTTTATACCTGGTGGGTGCCCCAATTCCCTTCCAGGGGTCTCTCTTCTCTTATCTATGCAGACGCTCCTTCTATGCAGAAGATAATTGCGTCCACAGACCATGACAGAGGATCTGTTGGCAAGTGATGCAGCGTTCACAGGCCATGGCTTTGTGGGTTCCACCCATTACCCAGCCGCCTAACTAGTGTTAGGTACCCATTCGGAGCTGGGTGACTCAGGGATGCCCTAGGCCCCGGGAACAAATCCTTGCCTTAACATGGATTCGAACCCGTGACCATCGGTATGCCAGTCGAGCGCGCTGCCACTCGCCCACCGCGTCCCATAAGCGGAGGACTTTCTTAGCGTATCATTTATATTGTGGCTTTGCGTGGGCTCGATCCCATGCCCTTCAGCTTTGTGAGGTGAGCGCACTACTGACTTCGTAACCCAGCCGCTAATACTAATAATAAGCTATTATTAATTAATGATAATCATAATGATTATGATCATAATCATTATGAGTAAGTGAATGAATTTATTTAAAAAATCAATCAAAACCTTAGGCTTTATTATACTTTATAAAAAGAAACTGTTACAGATGTAATAAGAATATAAAACTAAAATGCTACCTCACTTTGGTGAGACCTGTACTAGAATACGCATCTTCTGTATGGGACCTATCAACCAAAGAAAACATTGATAAACTAGAACAAATTAAAAAAGAGCTGCCCTGATTCATTACTGGAGAATATTCAAAATTTACAAGAATAACACCATTAGTTAAATCACTAAACCTTGAAACACAAGAGGATAGAAGAACCAAGAGTAAGGTAGTAATAATACATAAAGCAATTAATTCTAATTTAGAAATACAACACAAAGATAAATTAATACAATCCTCAGATAGACATAAGGATAAAAACACCTTCCTTATTCCATATGCAAGAACAAAAACATACAAATTCTCGTTTTTCCCCTCCGGAATTCGGATATGGAAGGGGTTGCCTGAAGAAACCAGGAAAACCAACACTTAATCAACATTTAAAACATTAAAAATCAAATAATTAGCAAAACAATATTAATTGTAATTCAAAACATTGACATATGAAATGTTACAGGTGTTATGTAATTGTCTTGTTGATGAAATAAGAGTAGTTGGCAGAGACTTTTTACTACGCTCATTTGTCATTGTGAAAATCAACTTTCTATTGTTACTAAATGCAATTGTTATGGTTATTAAAAACAATTATGTTTGTTGTCTAAATATAAATCAATATCTCTTAATAAGTTTTTCAAAACAATTGAAATGAATGTAATCCACTTGAACTTGAACTATCCCTTAACCCGTTGTTGGGTCATTGGGGAACCATCGTGAACTGCTCACTAACACACGCGATTTGTCCCGGTCCTGTGCTGCCCTTTGAGAGTCGCTGAATGACAGGCCGGTCCACTCTTTGATATCATCCTCCCATCTCTTCTTTTGTCTGCCTCTTTTCCTTCCTCCCTGGACTGTGCCTTGCAATATAGTTTTTGTGAGACCTCCAGTTCTTGTCACGTGTCCGTACCATCGTAATTTCCTCTTCTTAATTGATGTGAGTAGCTCCTCGTAAGGGCCAATGACAGTACTTATTGTGTTGCGGACTGCTTACTAAATTCTTTTGAAAAAGTAAGCTAAAATAAAACATAAAGTTACAGATGTCTTCACCTATAGTTATTCTAAAAAATTCAGCAATCATTTTAGTCTTTAATGTTTTTTTATGTGTTTTATTATTTATTAATTTAAATATTGTTGATATAATAAACCTGCTATGTTAAGCAATGTGTCACATAAATATTTATAGGCATGAGAGAAGTGTGTTTTGTGTACATGGAAACGGGGTAGGGATAGCAGTATTGGGAATAATTATAAATTTTAGTTAAATGGATGTTGTAAATATCTAAAGCAGATAAAAAGTTCACACGTTGCTATAAATATTGTTTGCAGAGTTTTTTTAGTTTATATGCGCCATATAATTACATAAACTTGAAGACACATATAACCACATCAGAGCTTTTTTTACCCTTTACTATTTATAAAAAAAATTATGTTTTGCAGACCCTGCAGTGAGGATGCGACGTTTGAGCAAGTGGACATAATACCTTCAAAGTTACCTCCTGCAGGCATCGCCCTAGACACAGATTTTTTGGTTACATCTCGAACTGAACCTCTCACCAGAGATCAGTTTAAGGCAATGTTTGATTCAGATGGGCGATTGATTAGTGAACATCAACTCAGAAAAGCAGTTTTTCATGGTAAATTCCTACACTGTAGACTAGGAAATAATGTATGCTTTGCTAAGAAATATTTCATACATTGTAGACTAGGAAATAATTCCTACATTTTAGAGTAGAAATGATGTAAGGATTGCTAATAAATATTCATACAATGTAAAATAAGAAATAATTTGTTCATTGTTAAGAAATAAATGCTATTTTGTACAATTTCATTTCACAGGAGGTGTGACTCCAGCAATAAGAAAAGAAGTTTGGTCATTTTTATTTGGATTATATCCTTGCAACTCCACTGTCAGGTAAATCTTCATCTCCACTGCAAGGCAAATTATTTATTATATTGCAGCTGAACTGTACTGTCACATAAATTATACACAAGATACACAAGCGATTTGTGTGATTAAAACAATAAATGTAAAACTATGTTATTGGTCAAATACATAAGCAAACGTTTGGGCCTTGGCCTTCATTGGTAATATGTATAATCAGTTATTTAAATTAAATTTACATGATGTATTACCTACAATGCTATGTAAAACTAACTTAATAGAGATAGAAAAGAAGAAAGATGGGCAAAGGTACTCTAATAAAATTTGCAACCAAACTATCAGGTCTATTATAGATGATTTTCCTTACACTCCACTGTAAGCTAAAGTAATGATCATTTATGTGCAACCATGCTGTCATGTAAGTGATGTATCACATCCTTGCTGTAATGTAAGTGATGTATTACATCATTGCTGTCATGTAAGTGATATATTACATCTATGCTGTCATGTAAGTGATGTATTACATCCATGCTGTCATGTAAGTGATGTATTACATCCATGCTGTCATGTAAGTGATGTATCACATCCTTGCTGTAATGTAAGTGATGTATCACATCCTTGCTGTAATGTAAGTGATGTATCACATCCTTGCTGTCATGTAAGTGATGTATCACATCCTTGCTGTCAGGTAAGTGATGTATTACATCATTGCTGTCATTTAAGTGATGTATCACATCCTTGCTGTCATGTAAGTGATGTATCACATCCTTGCTGTCATGTAAGTGATGTATTACATCATTGCTGTCATGTAAGTGATGTATTACATCCTTGCTGTCATGTAAGTGATGTATCACATCCATGCTGTCATTTAAATGATGTATTACATCCTTGCTGTCATGTAAGTGATGTATCACATCCTTGCTGTCATGTAAGTGATGTATTACATCCATGCTGTCATGTAAGTGATGTATCACATCCTTGCTGTCATGTAAGTGATGTATTACGTCCATGCTGTCATGTAAGTGATGTATCACATCCTTGCTGTCATGTAAGTGATGTATTACGTCCATGCTGTCATGTAAGTGATGTATTACATCATTGCTGTCATGTAAGTGATGTATTACATCATTGGTGTCATGTAAGTGATGTATTACATCCATGCTGTCATGTAAGTGATGTATTACATCCATGCTGTCATGTAAGTGATGTATTACATCCATGCTGTCATGTAAGTGATGTATTACATCATTGCAGTCATTTAAGTGATGTATTACATCATTGCTGTTATGTAAGTGATGTATTACATCCATGCTGTCATGTAAGTGATGTATCACATCCTGCTGTCATGTAAGTGATGTATCACATCCTTGCTGTCATGTAAGTGATGTATTACATCTATGCTGTCATGTAAGTGATGTATTACATCCATGCTGTCATGTAAGTGATGTATTACATCATTGCTGTCATGTAAGTGATGTATCACATCCTTGCTGTCATGTAAGTGATGTATTACATCCATGCTGTCATGTAAGTGATGTATCACATCCTTGCTGTCATGTAAGTGATGTATCACATCCATGCTATGTATCACATCATAGAAACACTACAAGTTGTGACAAAGATAGTAAGATAGACAGACTATCAAGGGCCAACTTCTAATGAAATAATATTTTTTGATCCCAGAGAGAGAACAGCCATATTATTGGAAAAAATTGTTCAGTACCACGAGATGAAGTCTAGATGGAAGACCTTGCTAGTGCTTGACTCAGGACCTAATGGTAAGTCTAGATGGAAGACCTTGCTAGTGCTTGACTCGGGACCTAATGGTAAGTCTAGATGGAAGACCTTGCTAGTGCTTGACTCGGGACCTAATGGTAAGTCTAGATGGAAGACCTTGCTAGTGCTTGACTCGGGACCTAATGGTGAGTCTAGATGGAAGACCTTGCTAGTGCTTGACTCGGGACCTAATGGTAAGTCTAGATGGAAGACCTTGCTAGTGCTTGACTCGGGACCTAATGGTAAGTCTAGATGGAAGACCTTGCTAGTGCTTGACTCGGGACCTAATGGTAAGTCTAGATGGAAGACCTTGCTAGTGCTTGACTCGGGACCTAATGGTAAGTCTAGATGGAAGACCTTGCTAGTGCTTGACTCGGGACCTAATGGTAAGTCTAGATGGAAGACCTTGCTAGTGCTTGACTCGGGACCTAATGGTAAGTCTAGATGGAAGACCTTGCTAGTGCTTGACTCGGGACCTAATGGTAAGTCTAGATGGAAGACCTTGCTAGTGCTTGACTCGGGACCTAATGGTAAGTCTAGATGGAAGACCTTGCTAGTGCTTGACTCGGGACCTAATGGTAAGTCTAGATGGAAGACCTTGCTTGACTCTGGACCTAATGGTAAGTCTAGATGGAAGACCTTGCTAGTGCTTGACTCTGGACCTAATGGTAAGATATTACCCTGATAGATGACATGGCTAGACTCTGTATTTCTCTGTAAGACTGTGTCTCAACTCAGGGGGTCAAATAAATATTGGACTCACTCAATTCAAGACCTGGTGGTAAGATTTGGACTAAGATGTACATTGAGGTGTAAGTTCTTTCTAATTTAATCTGTTGTGCATTACATTATATCCTATAATTCTTTAAATAGGATTAGGTTACCAATACTAGACAGGGACTTGTGTCATTGCCGCCATTGACAGTGTCAGTTGGTACTGTTATTTATAGTCAGTTGGTACTGCCATTGATAGTGTCAGTTGTTACTGTCATTGACAGTGTCAGTTGGTACGGTCATTGACAATGTCAGTTGGTATTACCACTAATGTCACTTTTATCCACTATTTCCTCAGCCACACTTATTGAACAAAGGCGGTTCACCGACAAAACCGCCCCCTATACAAAACGGCCCCGACAATTGGGCTCCAACATAACGGCCCCAACAAAACGGCCCTCGACTAATAGATGGACTAATAGTAAAATGTGCAATCAAATATTATATTCGTATTTTCACTCACCTATTGAGTGTCAGGTTTAGCTCACAATAAGCAATAATAATGACATCACAAGAGTAAATTTAATAGCCTTTACGCAAAATGGTACCAATCATGGTTGTTTGTTGACAAGAAACAATATAATAACATCACAAGAAATAATTTTACAATTTTACCACCTTTTAAGGGTGAAAAAGTTAACAAAAGCTTAAAATGCAAAAAAATAATTAAAGTTTTTGCAAAAAAATTTAACAATTTGTCTGGGGCCGCGGGTCACCGAACAAGGCCTTTATCCACTATTTCCTCAGCCACACCTTTTGAACAAGTTCTTTATCCACTATTTCCTCAGCCACACCTTTTGAAGAAGGTCTTTATCCATTATTTCCTCAGCCACACCTTTTGAACAATGCCTTTATCCACTATTTCCTCAGCCACACCTATTGAACAAGGCCTTTATCCACTATTTCCTCAGCCACACCTTTTGAACAAGGTCTTTATCCACTATTTCTTCAGCCACACCTTTTGAACAAGGCCTTTATCCACTACTTCCTCAGCCACACCTATTGAACAAGGTCTTTATCCACTATTTCCTCAGCCACACCTTTTGAACAAGGCCTTTATCCACTATTTCCTCAGCCACACCTTTTGAACAAGGTCTTTATCCACTATTTCCTCAGCCACACCTATTGAACAAGGCCTTTATCCACTATTTCCTCAGCCACACCTTTTGAACAAGGTCTTTATCCACTATTTCCTCAGCCACACCTTTTGAACAAGGTCTTTATCCACTATTTCCTCAGCCACGCCTTTTGAACAATGCCTTTATCCACTATTTCCTCAGCCACACCTTTTGAATAAGGTCTTTATCCACTATTTCCTCAGCCACACCTTTTGAACAAGGTCTTTATCCACTATTTCCTCAGCCACACCTTTTGAACAAGGTCTTTATCCACTATTTCCTCAGCCACGCCTTTTGAACAATGCCTTTATCCACTATTTCCTCAGCCACACCTTTTGAATAAGGTCTTTATCCACTATTTCCTCAGCCACACCTTTTGAACAAGGTCTTTATCCACTATTTCCTCAGCCACACCTTTTGAACACGGTCTTTATCCACTATTTCCTCAGCCACGCCTTTTGAACAATGCCTTTATCCACTATTTCCTCAGCCACACCTTTTGAATAAGGTCTTTATCCACTATTTCCTCAGCCACACCTTTTGAACAAGGTCTTTATCCACTATTTCCTCAGCCACACCTTTTGAACAAGGCCTTTATGCCAGGTATCAAATCTCAGATGAGTATTGCAAAGTTCAAGGTCAAACTGACACAGATGAGTGCAAGCCATTCACACTGAAATACAGTGTACCAGGGACACACACAGGTAAATGAGTTATACCAAAGACAGGCTTAGTTATTGATAACAGAGACACACTTAGTTAATGCATAACACCAAGGACACATTAGTTAACTGATTAATACAAAAGAAACACTGAATTAATTGAGTTACACCAAGAACACACTTAAATAATTGATTTATATCAGAGACACAGTTATCTTATCCTATCTGTTACAGACACTCCTTCTATACAGAAGATTATTGCATCCTATGCTTATCTATGGTTTGTGTTTAATCCTGCATTCTTATCAGGGATTTAAATGTTGATTAAGTGTTGGTTTTCCTGGTTTATTCAGGCAACCCATTCCACGCCAAAATTCCGGACGGGAAGAACAAAAATTTGTATGTGTTTGTTCTTGCATACGGAATAAGAAAGGTGTTTTTATCCTTGTCTTTCTGAGGGTTTTATTAAGTTATCTTTGTGTTGTATTTCTAAATTAGAATTAATTGCTTTATGTATAATTACTACTTTACTCTTGGTTCTTCTATCCTCTAGTGTTTCAAGGTTTAATGATTTAATTAATGTTGTTATTCTTGTAAATTTTGAATATTCTCCGGTAATGAATCTGGCAGCTCTTTTTTGAATTTTTTCTAGTTTATCAATGTTTTCTTTGGTAGATGGGTCCCATACAGAAGAAGCATATTCTAGTACAGGTCTCACCAAAGTGAGCTAGCATTTTAGTTTTATATATCTATTACATTTGTAAAAGTTTCTTTTTATAAAGCCTAAGGTTTTGTTTGAATTTTTAATAACTTCATTGACATGGGGATTCCATGATAGTTTCTCATTTATTATGACTCTTAAGTATTTTGCATCTTTAGTTTGGGTCAGTTCTTTTCCATGAATGAAATATTTTGAATTTATTTGTTTCTTGTTCTTTATTTACTCTTAACAGTTGACACTTTTCTGGGTGGAAAGACATACTCCAGTTAGTTTCCCATTGTATCAATTCATCTAAGTCTTTTTGTAAAATTTTGCTATCTTGTTCTGATTTAATTGTTCTATAGATTATACAATCATCAGCAAATAACCTAACTTATGTTCCTGTTGAGATGTTGTTGGGTAAATCATTTATATTAATTAAAAAGAGTAAAGGACCTAGCACAGTTCATTGTGGAACTCCTGAGTTAACCTTTATTGGTGCAGATTTAGATCCATTACTTATTACAGTTTGCTCCCTACCCAAAAGAAAGTCTTGGATCCAGTGATGTAAGGAACCTGAGATTCCAAAGTATTTAAGTTTTTTAAGTAAACTAAGGTGGTGAACTTTGTCAAATGCTTTTGAGAAGTCTAGTAATATTGTGTCTATTTGATCATAACGGACACAATTAGTTGAGTTATAACAGGGACACAATTCGTTGAGTTATAACAGGGACACAGTTTTTTGAGTTATAACAGGGACACAATTAGTTGAGTTAAAACAGGGACACAATTAGTTGAGTTATAACAGGGACACAATTAGTTGAGTTAAAACAGGGACATAGTTATTGATTTATGTCCCAGACACACATAGGTAACTTTATACAAGGGGCATACATTTACCTAAACTTATATTCTAACAATTTTGTCACTGTCACACAAATCACATGACCAAACTCCCTTTGTTTAATACATTAGATCAGATTGACTTACGTGCACTTGGCTATCACCACCTAATGGACAGCACCCACGATGTGCAGCAAAGTATTGACTCCATGAGATTACAAGCTCAGGTAATTACCGTATATACTCGTTCTATAGCCCGTTTGTTCATAAGCCGACACTTTTGGAAGAGAAAAGTATTAAAAGTGTACAACCCGCTCGCAAGCCGACCCTCAAAAAATAATATGACAGCTTAAACAAAATGGACTAATTTTTTTAAAACTACAAGCTAAATCGGTCATTATGATTGTTATACTTTGTACTGCATATCTTTGTTTTTGTGCTCTTTGTTAGGCAAGAGTTACCGGTATTTAATTTTTAAAAATCATTTCGTAAACAGTGACGAAAGCGCGTACATTAAAATTCGTTTTTGAAAACAAAATTTGTAAAACAATTTATTAAAACGTTCAAACAAATAAATAAAATGATTAAATATGGTCAGTGCAGATGTTTAATAATATATTATAGCTTCTGGTAGAGAAGTCGAATCTTGTAGAATGTAGAAAAGGACATTGATATTCAATATCCATGCAGAAATACGTTAATGACCTGCTCGAAAGCCGACCCCCCCAACTTTTTCCCCTAGATTTTGTCCAAAAAAGGTCGGCTTGCGAACCAATATATATGGTATGTTATGTTCCTTACTATTGATGTTACAAGCTAAGGTAATTTTTCCTTACTATTGTTGTTATACGCTCAGGTAATTAATAATGCTACTGACTATTTGTGCTACAAGCTAATTAATTACCTGTTACCACATTTTTGTCTTACTCTTACCCCTTCTATGTCTCAGAGTCACCTCTACATTGTATCTGTTAAATATTTCACATGGCATTGTTTGAATACTATAAAAGTTACTTAGATAGGTATGACAGTCTTCTCTAATTTTGACAGGTTCAAGTTAATCGTCAAAAAATTGATGTGTCAAAGCTTCGATCAAATATACGA
This sequence comes from Ampullaceana balthica, assembly GCA_944989445.1. Lineage (NCBI taxonomy): Eukaryota > Metazoa > Mollusca > Gastropoda > Lymnaeidae > Ampullaceana > Ampullaceana balthica. The sequence goes on along the minus strand of CALYLW010000066.1, from coordinate 767,241 downwards.
GTCATTGACAAAGACGTGCCCAGAACTGACAGAGACCAAGCATTTTTCAGGTTAGCATTCTACTGATCAATGATAACAATAATAGCAATACATCATGTGACTATAGCCAAGGTTTCTAAACACTGAGAATACATGTATAGTCACGACATTGAAATACAAGTCATGGCATCCAAATACATGTACAAGTCATGGCACCCAAATACATGTACAAGTCATGTCATCCAAAGACAAGTTATGGCATCCAAATACAAGTTATGGCATCCAAAGACAAGTTATGGCATCCAAATACAAGTCATGGCATCCAAATACAAGTCATGGCATCAAAATACAAGTCATGGCATCCAAAGACAAGTCATGGCATCCAAATACAAGTCATGGCATCCAAATACAAGTCATGGCATCCAAATACAAGTCATGGCATCAAAATACAAGTCATGGCATCCAAAGACAAGTCACAACATCCAAATACAAGTCATGGCATCCAAATACAAGTCATGGCATCCAAATACAAGTCATGTCATCCAAAGACAAGTCATTGTAGACAAATACAAGTCATAGCATCCAAAGACAAGTTATGGCACCCAAATACAAGTCATGGCATCCAAATACAAGTCATGGCATCAAAATACAAGTCATGGCATCCAAAGACAAGTCACAACATCCAAATACAAGTCATGGCATCCAAATACAAGTCATGGCATCCAAATACAAGTCATGTCATCCAAAGACAAGTCATGGCATCCAAATAAAAGTCACAACATCCAAAGACAAGTTATGGCATCCAAATACAAGTCATGGCATCCAAAGACAAGTCATGGCATCCAAATAAAAGTCACAACATCCAAATACAAGTCATGGCATCCAAAGACAAGTCATTGTAGACAAATACAAGTCATAGCATCCAAATACAAGTTATGGCATCCAAATACAAGTCATGGCATCCAAATACAAGTCATGGCATCCAAAGACAAGTCATGGCATCCAAATAAAAGTCACAACATCCAAATACAAGTCATGGCATCCAAAGACAAGTCATTGTAGACAAATACAAGTCATAGCATCCAAATACAAGTCATGGCATCCAAATACAAGTCATGGAACCAATACAAGTCACACCATCCAAATACAAGTCATGGCATCCACATACAAGTCATGGAACCAATACAAGTCATGGAACCAATACAAGTCACACCATCCAAATACAAGTCATAGCATCCAATAACTAGAGTAACTATATGCTATAGTATAGTACATGTATATAGTATGGGGTAACTATATGCTATAGTATAGTATATAGTATGGGGTAACTATATGCTATAGTATAGTATATAGTATGGGGTAACTATATGCTATAGTATAGTATATAGTATGGGGTAACTATATGCTATAGTATAGTATATAGTATGGGGTAACTATAGCCATGCTACACATACCCAGTTTTACTATAATCCTGATAGCTATTCTCAGAATATAGTCATGATAGGAATAAACCTTGAAATTATTTTTAATGGTAGCCATGTTCCGGTTAGCTAAACATTTCATTGGTAGCCATGTACAGGTTAGCTAAACATTTCATTGGTAGCCATGTACAGGTTAGCTAAACTTTTCATTGGTAGCCATGTACAGGTTAGCTAAACTTTTCATTGGTAGCCATGTACAGGTTAGCTAAACATTTCATTGGTAGCCATGTACAGGTTAGCTAAACATTTCATTGGTAGCCATGTACAGGTTAGCTAAAAATTGCATATTTCTTCAACCTGAATTCAGCACTCCTGATATTACACCAGTTACATTAAGAATATGAAATAGGTAACTTAACTTGTCCAGGTCAAGCTCACTTGTACTTTCATTGTCTCAGTGGTCCAGGTAATCCTCATCTGTCAGAACTTAGGGAAATTCTCATAACGTTCTCTGCCTATAATGAAAACCTTGGCTATGCCCAGGGAATGAATGACATCTTGTCCAGGTTTTTGTACATCATGGAGTCAGAGGTAAGACCAAAAAAATAAGTCTAAATAATTTTCATCTGTTGCTAAATTTCTAAGATAAAAATATACCTATATAATTTATGTTAAAATGCAAAATATCACATATGTTAAAGACTTGCCTAACCTATATCTCCATATCATAGATCACTAGTGTTGTAACCATCAATTTCTGTAAAGGAAGTCACTAGTGATGTAAAATAACCCTTAATTGTATTTAAGAAATCACTAAAATTCTCACCTAAAATTGTGTTCAAAAACATCCCTAGTCTGGTACCATCACCTAAACTTGTGTTCAGACCACCTACAGTATTGTTACCACCACCCACAGTATAGTAACCTTTAACCCTAAACTATGTTGACAGGTAGAAGCCTTCTGGTGTTTTAAGACTTACATGGACACAATAGGAAATGATTTTATGGAGGAAGGAATGACCCACAAAATAGGTGAGGAAATAATATTGTACTGTATACCTGTGTGTAAAGTGATGTGGTCAAGGACTGTATACCTGTGTGTATAGTGACATGGTCAGTGACTGTATACCTGTGTGTATAGTGACATGGTCAGTGACTGTATACCTGTGTGTATAGTGATGTGGTCAAGGACTGTATACCTGTGTGTATAGTGACGTGGTCAAGGACTGTATACCTGTGTGTATAGTGACGTGGTCAGTAACTGTATATCTGTGTGTATAGTGACGTGGTCAGTAACTGTATATCTGTGTATAGTGACGTGGTCAGTAACTGTATACCTGTGTGTATAGTGATGTGGTCAGTGACTGTATACCTGTGTGTATAGTGACGTGATCAGTAACTGTATACCTGTGTGTATAGTGACGTGATCAGTGACTGTATACCTGTGTATAGTGACGTGGTCAAGGACTGTATACCTGTGTGTATAGTGATGTGGTCAGTAACTGTATACCTGTGTGCATAGTGATGTGGTCAAGGACTGTAAACCTGTGTGTATAGTGACCTGGTCAAGGACTGTATACCTGTGTGTATAGTGACGTGGTCAGTGACTGTATACCTGTGTGTATAGTGACGTGGTCAAGGACTGTATACCTGTGTGTATAGTGGCGTGGTCAATGACTGTATACCTGTGTGTATAGTGATGTGGTCAGTAACTGTATACCTGTGTGTATAGTGACGTGGTCAAGGACTGTATACCTGTGTGTATAGTGATGTGGTCAATGACTGTATACCTGTGTGTATAGTGACGTGGTCAGTGACTGTACACCTGTGTGTATAGTGACGTGGCCAGTGACTGTATACCTGTGTGTATAGTGATGTGGTCAGTAACTGTATACCTGTGTGCATAGTGATGTGGTCAAGGACTGTAAACCTGTGTGTATAGTGACCTGGTCAAGGACTGTATACCTGTGTGTATAGTGACGTGGTCAGTGACTGTATACCTGTGTGTATAGTGACGTGGTCAAGGACTGTATACCTGTGTGTATAGTGGCGTGGTCAATGACTGTATACCTGTGTGTATAGTGATGTGGTCAGTAACTGTATACCTGTGTGTATAGTGACGTGGTCAAGGACTGTATACCTGTGTGTATAGTGATGTGGTCAATGACTGTATACCTGTGTGTATAGTGACGTGGTCAGTGACTGTACACCTGTGTGTATAGTGACGTGGCCAGTGACTGTATACCTGTGTGTATAGTGACGTGGTCAGTGACTGTATACCTGTGTATAGTGACGTGGGCAAGGACTGTATACCTGTGTGTATAGTGATGTGGTCAGTAACTGTATACCTGTGTGTATAGTGACGTGGTCAGGGACTGTATAACTGTGTGTATAGTGATGTGGTCAGTGACTATACCTGTGTGTATAGTGACGTGGTCAGTGACTGTATACCTGTGTGTATAGTGACGTGGTCAGGGATTGTTTACCTGTGTATATAGTGACGTGGTAAAGGACTGTATACCTGTGTGTATAGTGACGTGGTCAGGGACTGTATACCTGTGTGTATAGTGACGTGGTTAGGGACTGTATACCTGTGTGTATAGTGACGTGGTCAATGACTGTATACCTGTGTGTATAGTGATGTGGTCAAGGACTGTATACCTGTGTGCATAGTGACGTGGTCAATGACTGTATACCTGTGTGTATAGTGACGTGGTCAATGACTGTATACCTGTGTGTATAGTGATGTGGTCAATGACTGTATACCTGTGTGTATAGTGATGTGGTCAAGGACTGTATACCTGTGTGTATTGTGACGTGGTCAGGGACTGTATAACTGTGTGTATAGTGATGTGGTCAGTGACTATACCTGTGTGTATAGTGATGTGGTCAGTAACTGTATAGTGACGTTGTCACTGACTGCCAACAGATTAGTTCAAAGGAACAAAATCGTACAGGAAAAAACCTGGAACAATCTGGTCATTGAACTTCACATTAAATCTACTTTTATAGTTTGTCCAGATCTGTCTTTCTATTTAACCCAGATCTATTTTTATATTTGACCCAGATTTAGATTTAGATTTAGTCTCAATGGTTAGATTTAGCCCCAATCTTCTAATTATTTCTTTTGTTATAATTTGACACACATTTTGTACTTTTATACTGTCAAGAATATTGTTATTATGATATATTGACAAATATTGTAATTGTATTTAACAACAGTTCTAGTTTTATATTTTGCCCATATCTAGTTTTATGTTTAACTCAGATCTAGTTTTTTTTATAAATGAACCAGATTTGGTTTTATATTTCGTTTCAATGATTAAATTTAGCCCCATATTTTCAAATTATTATTTTTTCATTATATTTTAACACAAATTTTATCATTATATACTGTCACAAAAGTCATTATTTTTTATTGACACAGATATCACAACAATTTTATTGGAATCCCAGATCTTGTCCTTACTTTAATCTCAAATATCGTCACATTGTGTCGCAAATCTTTTAATTTTATTGGAACCAAAGATCTTGTGAATACATTGTGTAATTATATTTTTTAGTCTCCAGATATTGGAATCATATTTGATTCCAGATGTTTTGATATGTTATCATAAAATTTGTGTTTTAAATTAAAACCAGGAATTAAAATGTTATCCAAGATATTGTCATCACATTTCATCTCAAATGGGATTTTATTATTTTTTATATTATAAAACGTTTAATTCTATTTTACAGGAGAATGTGTCATTGTATTTGACAGAAGAACTTTAGATTCTATTTTACACCACATGTTTTATTTGAAATAATCAACATTAAAAACACTTTTTAAAAACTAATCTTATATTAAAAATGCACTAATTTTCTACTTTTTAGTCTACGCATTTTACAGTAAGTGCAAAGCCAGCTTACCTTTTGACTATAAATCCCTTATATATGAGACATAACTAAAAGTAGTGATTATGTTTAAACGCGACATTTACAGACTGAAACACAATTATCTCCCCTGGTTTTAAAACTTGGCGCCGGGACGGTAGGGGGTGTGAACAGTGACGGTCGGCGTCAACGCGTGAACTGGGCACGTGAAAAAATTATAAACAAATAGTGGGACGGTTCCGATTTAACTTACAAAGCAAGTTAATATAAGACTAGTAAAAAAGAACTATAGATTCTACTTTACACCAGAACATTTTATTAGAAAAACTTCAGTTTCTATTTACACCAGAACTTGTCAATACAATGTATATTTGAGTAGCTCTTGCTTCTATTTACTCCCAGAACTTGTCAATACAATGTATATTTGAGGAGCTCTTGCTTCTATTTACTCCCAGATCTTGTTAGAATGCTGTTACAGGAGATGGACCACGCCCTCCTCAAACACCTGGACATGATTGATTTGGGGAATTTGTTTTTTTGTCACAGGTTTGTACATTTCTTAATCTTTGATATTTTACATGGTAACTTGGAACATCTTTATATTTACATGTCTTCTCTCTCTGTATCTTTATATTAGGGGACAGTCGGGTATCCGCAATGCCGGATATCCGGATCGGATATCGAGATTTTTGCCACTATCCGGATTTGGCAAATACTTATGGCAGATCCGGATTGTATCCGGATATTAATGTAGTAAAGAATTTATGAATTCCAAATTACAGTAGTCAATTATTCAATACTTTCAATTCAGTATTTACATTTAAACATTTTACTTATATGATATAATTTATATCATTGTAATAATTTTATATTCTTTGTTGTTTTTTCAGTTGAACTTTAAATGACAATTGTGATTTGATTTGCGAACTTAAAAATAAAAATTTTGCTTGTCTCACGTGTTATATCTTATTCAGCCATATAATTTTAAAGCTCTAGTCTAGAACAACATAAACAAATTAACAAGGGTTGATTACGAAAACATTCAAATCCATGCAAAATATAGTAAAACAATCAATTTCAATACGAGAAAAAATATTAAGTTAAAAAGTTACGCGTATAGATATTACTTTACTACGTAAGAGAACAGAACAAACTAAGTAAACTAACAAAATATTAAACGTCTGAATAAAAGAACAGTTTATTATGGCTCTAAATCACGACTTCGTGTACACCACACTACACACTCAGTACAACACAGTTCACTTGGTACACACTACAAAGTTCGTTGAACTTCGTTGAACTTGGTTGCACTTCGTTGAACTTCGTTCATTCAATTTATTGTAAAATGTTCATCGTTGACGTTGACAGTGTCACAAACCGTCATTTTAGATAGCAGCTACTATCCATTTGTTGGATAATAAATATTTAATAAATAGTATTAAATACTAGATATAAAGTAGTAAAGTACACCCTCTTAGCTCTTACACTTAAATGTGGAGATATCCGGAATCCGGATTCGGCAAATATGAGGGCCAAACTATCCTGATCCGGCAAATAGTAAAAATCCCTATCCGGCTGTTCCCTACTTTATATTTACCCGTCTTCTCTCTCTGTATCTTTGTATTTACATGTCTTCTCTCTCTGTATCTTAATGTTTCCATGTTTACCACTTATTCTTTAATCTGGTATATCTTTATATTGGCATGTTAATTACTTACTATATCTTTATATTTTTCATGTTAACTGTCCACTATATATTTATTCTTCTATGTTAACTCCTCACTGTATCTTTATGTTTCCATGCTAACCTCAAAAGCATCAATCTCTGTATCCATGTTTGTCAATGTCTTAGTGGGAATGTATGTTTATTTGTGTCATCATGTGTCAGTCACATAAAATTGTCTTGTATGTTAGGTTTAGAGTTCAAACCCTCAGTCACATAAAATTGTCTTGTATGTTAGGTTTAGAGTTCAAACCCTCAAGTCACATAAAATTGTCTTGTATGTTAGGTTTAGAGTTCAAACCCTCAAGTCACATAAAATTGTCTTGTATGTTAGGTTTAGAGTTCAAACCCTCAGTCACATAAAATTGTCTTGTATGTTAGGTTTAGAGTTCAAACCCTCAAGTCACATAAAATTGTCTTGTATGTTAGGTTTAGAGTTCAAACCCTCAAGTCACATAAAATTGTCTTGTATGTTAGGTTTAGAGTTCAAACCCTCAAGTCACATAAAATTGTCTTGTATGTTTGACTAGAGTTTAATACCCAGCATAATTCAAAAGTACAAAATATATATTTCCTGGTGATGACTAGAGAATTTATTTTAGTCTGCAAACTTTTACCAGAATTTGTTGTCAAATATATAAGAGCTATCAAATACAATGGAACAATATTTGGTATCTTGTTATTGAAGAAAAATGATTTTTCGTGAACTGTATCTCCTAAAATTGCTATGAGCTCAGTTTGAATTTTAGATGACAAGTTTTTTTTTACCCCATTTCCCACTATGATCTCGGAATGCTTTAACATACTTTGCAAGCTAATGCATTGGTTCCAGAATATTGTCTTTATTTGCAACAGTATTGACCTCTCTGTGACCTCAAAAAGTTGCATTCAATTTCGCCAGGATTTAATAATTCTTGCCACTTTGTTTTCTCTTTTACAGCAACTAATTTTCGGTCTTTATTAATAGTCTATTCTTTTTTATCCAATTTCTGATTCCTTCCATTTGCAAAAAACTTTGGTAATGTTGAGTACTTATTGAGCACTTATCTTGGCTTTTTTTTTCTTTATTAAAATTTATGTTTACGTTTTAACAATTAGCTATTTAACAACGAGGGGCCCCCAAATTTTCTATTTATTTATGCCAAGTTTTAACCCCACTAGATAAACAATTGTTTCCATTATTTTTGTTTATGCCACAAAACAAAAGACATTAAAATTAAAATAAGCCATATAAATACGCCAACAATTTTTTTCCGGTAGCTCACTTACGTTAAAATCAAACTTGAATCAATTATATACACCAGCACATTATTGTCATACTGTCAGCCCCTATGTTTTCCAGCTCAGTAACATTAGTATCAGAAGACTTTATTTATAATTGAGTTTGAAGTTTTGTCATTAAAAGCGCTCTCGTATTTTAATATAGTTTTTCATTTCGTTAAATTTTTTATCTTGGTTTTTCTTTTCTTTTATTACAATTTATTTTCACCTTTTAACAATTGGCTTATTAATAACGAGAAATTTGCCGCTCCAAATTTTACAACAGGTGCGGGTGTCAAATTTTAAGAATCAATGAATTTATCACCACATCAATGTCACGTTCTCATACTAATTTAGCCTCTGTTTTTTTTATTACAGTAGTATTAGTATCAGAAGAATGTACATGTATATCCAATAAGCAGTTTGAAGTTTTGGCAGTTAAAACGTTCACATGCTTTTGGATAGTTCCTCTATTTCTTTTATTAATTTCTTATTTGAATTTTCTTTAATTTCGATTTTTTTTTAAACTCCTCTTTCTTTTCAAATTTTCATTTAAGAAACTAATTAACAACAAGGAATTTCCCGCCCCTGACAAAGTGCCGCCGGGGCATTCCGCTACGCCACTGTGGCCAAAAGGGAATGAACATTAATTTTAATTTTTTTTTATGAACATTAAAAGTTATTCAAAATATGACATGTTTTTATAGGCAGTCAGGTTGTTTACATAACAAATTTGTTCAAGATCAGTCCATTAACCCAGTATCTAATGACTAATGTAGAAAATACTTGTTTATAGATCATGTAAGGAAAAATAACATTTTAGGTCGCCTATAATTATATTTTAAAAACTTTTTTTTCCAAAACCCATTGATGAAAAGTATAAATCAACTTCCTAAGGTTTTCAAGCGATAGTATGAATCAAATAATATTTATAAAGCTTATATAAGACTAGCAGAAGTTGAAGAGGCAGTAAGGAACTTAAAAGGGGGTAAGTCACCTGGAGTTGACAACATCCCTGCTTAATTGCTGAAACATGGAGGAGCAGAGGTAGCGAAAGCCTAACAAAACTCTGCCAGAAAATATTTGAAAATAAAATATGGCTTAAAGATTGGACGCAGCCGCTAATCATACCATTACCTAAGAAAGGCAATAGGAAACAATGCCAGCATTATAGAACAATCAGCCTTATCAGCCACCCTAGCAAGTAATGCTAAAAAATATCCTCGGCTAGCTAAAGCCAATATCCGAGGAATTACTGGCAGAAGAACAGGCACGTTTCAGACCAGGCAGAAGCACAATCTAGCAGATCTTCAACTGTCGCTTGCTCATAGAAAAACATTTACAGCACAAACGCTAACTCCATCACAACTTCATAGACCTCAAGAAAGCCTTTGATCGAGTATGGCAAGAGGGACTTTGGCAAGTGATGAGAAGTTTCAACATTGAAGAAGAGCTGGTAAAGGTGATCGAAGAACTCTACAATCGGGCAAGCAGTGTAGTTTTATTTGAAGGCTGCGTAGGGGACTTCTTCAAAACGACGATCGGAGTCCGCCAGGGCTGCATCCTCTCACCTGTCCTGTTCAATATCTTCCTTGAAAAAACCATGCAAGAAACTCTCAGTGATCACAACACATCCATCTCAATAGGCGGAAGACCCTTATGCAACCTAAGATTTGCTGATGACATAGATCTTTTGCTGGGAGCAGTAAAGAACTACAGGAGCTCACTGACAAACTTGCAAACATATCCGGTGCATATGGGATGGAAATTAGCTCAGAGAAAAGCAAGATATTGGTTAATACCTCAGCTGCCAGTATGGCCAACATCGTAATGAACCAACAAAAGCTGGAGGAGGTACATAACTTTAAATATCTAGGAGCAATTATATCCAGAGATGGTACATGTGAAGCTGAAATTCGAGCTAGAATTGGGTCAGCAATGGCTGCAATGACGAAGTTTAACCAAAATATGGAACAGCAAAAACATTAGCCTGCCAACAAAGCTCAGGCTTTATAGAGCTCTCGTTAAAACCATTGTCCTTTATGGATGTGAGACCTGGACACTAATGGCAGCCACTGAAAGCAAGCTGCAGACATTTGAAAAAAAATGCATGAGGAAAATTCTTCAGATCTCCTATTTAGAACACAAGACCAATGAATATGTCTGGGACAGAATAAACTCTTTTACTGGTCATCAAGAAACCATTATAACAACAATTAAGAGGCGCAAGATGGCATGGTTTGGTCATGTACTGCGACATGATAACCTGATAAAAATTATCCTTAAATGCACTGTAGAAGGGGGCCGGCGAAGTGTCGACAACGGAAAAGCTGGCTGGACAACATAAAGGAATGGACAGGGAGGAAATGTCATGAATGAATTATTGGCCGCCGCTCAAAATAGGCATATGTGGAGATCGTTATCTGTTGATGTGTCCATGCGCTCCCCCCAACGACCGCAGGTCACGGGACTGATGATGATGATGATGATAAGACTAGCATTCATTTTCCATTGTATCCCTAATTGTAGGGATCGAAATCAAATGGCATGCCACTTGAAAAAGTTAAAAAGCTGATTGATATGTAAAAGCATCAGTGATTGCTTTCACCCGTAAAACAATTAAACAATGGCATAAACAAAAGAAAATTAATTAAGTAATTTCGTAGTTTAAAATTTTTAAAATTATTACACACTTTAAACTATTTTGTTTTTTTCTAAATTTCAATTTTAAATTTTAATTTACACATTCTGAAATATTTAAGTAACTTAAAATATTAATGCTATGTTTTAAAAGATTTTTTTCTTTTTTTTAAAAGTGATTTTTCAATTAAAATAAATTTATTAATTAATAAACAAGCTTTTCAGTGTATCTGAATATTAATTTAATATTATTAAATACGTTCGTACTGGTGCTTTGTAGTGCAGCACTGATGTGAATACAAATTTAAATTATCTATATATATATAAATCAAAGTATGTATGTATGTTTGTTCTTTAAAGCTGACTAAACCATTCATTCAATCATCATGACATTTTTGGAGACTGTTTAGTGCCCTCCCGGAATTGTAACTGGCATTTTTTTCTTCTAAATTTAACACTCATGGGTAACTCTGTCAATATTGATGAAAAATGCTGCCCGGGTACCCGTCCAAATTTCGAACGGGTACCGGGGTTACCCGATCGAAACATCGCATAATTTTACCCGTCGTGACCGCTATACAATACTACCTAGCCACCTCATTTCACACATTAGCTACATGGCCGACGTCTTAGGGGCCGTACATAAATGACATGAAGCGATTTTTGCCGATTTTTACCCCCCCCCCTTTTCCGTCACAGGTTGTCACAACAACTTAGACCCCTCTCCAATATGACGTCACAAAGCTTTGCGGCCGCCCCCCGCCCATAAAAGCCGTACTTCCTTTTTGAAAATGAGCATGTCAAATAACTTTATTGTCATTTAATTTTGTATTTAATAAGAAGTTGAACTCTAAAAATCGCTACACGCTTAAATCCATATAAAACGTCATTAAATAAATTGTAAGCAATCAAATATTTCAGTGGAACTTTTATTTAAAGTTGCGCGTTTTGACGACACATCCCACCCCCTCGTCACAAATGTGTCACCCCCTCCTCCCCTAGGTGTTTAACGTCATTTATGGACGGGCCCTTATCCATCTTACACTGTTAGTAACTTATTTATTGACTTTAAAAACTGACAAATTTTGGTGTATTATTAAAATCAGTTTTTGGGCAAGGCACACGCTTTAATGAACACACGAAACACAATCGAGTGGAGGGAGGAGGAGGGGGTTAGATAAACAACATCGACAATCGTAATCCGATTGTCGGCGTATTTCAAAGATCAAAGTTAGTGTTAAAGCAGGGGTGTTTTATTAACACAATCAAACGCGGAACTTTCATCTCTATGCCGACGTCTTACTCATCTTACACTGTTAGTAACTATTTAATTTATTAACCTTAAAAACTGACAACCTTGTACACATTATTAACAACAGTTTTTTTTTAGGTCAACACGTGTTGACGAACACAAGAAACACAAGCGAATGGAAAGGGTGCGGTTATTGGATGGGGGAGATAATTGTTAACAATCGGAAACCCAATGTCGGCATATTTCAAAGCAATGTTAGTGTCAAAGCAGGGGTGTTTTTATTAACAACAAACACGTCCTCTTTCATCTCTATACAGTCCATCCTTATTTTCGGCAGAGAATTTTTGTTTTCTTTATATGATTCATTCAAAGAACCAAAATATTCTTGTGTTTGCGATTTCTGTTTCATTTTCAGAGTTAAATGATGTATCAAAATACATTGCAGTTTGTCGAGACCGTATTGTATTTCCCGTTGACAGATAGTTCTCCTTAGATGTATTTCACAGCATTTATTTGAAACAAAAAATTTCATTTGATAAACTGTTTGCGAGCAGTAAAGTAAACAAAAAAAGAGCCGCATGCGAGCCGAAGTTTGGTTAATATAGATATTGAGGCCACATTTTCACTGTTACCCGGGCGGAATTTTACTACCCGGGTAATCTCACGGCAACGGGTACCCGGGACTCGGGTACCTGTTGACAGGCCTACTCATGGGGCGCCGGAGGCTCATAATGTCATTTTTTGCTTATATAAGCTATATAAAAATTATTGTAAGTGTTAGCTATTGGGTAAATGGATGGATCTTAACCAAATTTTGTATATAAAAACTTGATAGCCAATATATTAAAATATTATAGGCCATTGAACTCCTATTGGCCTTTCCTTTGGGGCTGGGCCCAACATTTTTTATTTTATAATTATTTTATGATATAGTATGTGTCGAGAATTTAAATATAATTTTATTACTTATGTAAGTACGTACTTTATGTTTATTGTACCGATGAAGGCATTTGCCGGAACGTTTACAGTCGTGTTAGTTTAATAATAAAGCTCAAATTTATTGTTTTCATTACATTTTATTTAAAAGCTTTACCGCAGTCCTATTCTATATGATATATACACCCTACAAACACAGATATTCTATTATCTCTATCAGAATTTCTTGTGCAGCAATTTTAAACTGCTGGGTGGAGCTGTTCAGACATCTGTGCAGTCGCACAGCCTCACAGCTTAGAGGGAACATTGCTTTAACCTGTTCACAGGCTGGTTACAGATTTTAACCTTTCAAAGTGTGATAACTAGCTGCTATACTTGATTTTTTTGTTATAACTTTCACTAGATGGCTACTGCTGGGGTTCAAGAGAGAGTTCAGCTATGAAGACTCACTGAGATGTTTTGAGATACTTTCCAGTCATCACATTGAACTGACCAGCCTGGAGGCTGCCAGAGTTGTCATGAAAGAAGAAATGAAGGAATTTGAGATTACAGGTTACATACAAGTTAACTAGACTTGAGATTACATATTATATACAAGTTAACTAGACTTAATATTACAGGTTACATACAAGTTAACTAGACTTGAGATTACAGGTTACATAAAATTAACTAGACTTGAGATTACAGATTACATACAAGTTAACTAGACATAACATTTTTCAATTTGCTTTATCTTACCTTTTAGTTGTTACATTGGATACATCATACCTTTCGCTTGTTATGTTGGATACATCATTCCTTTCACTTGTTATGTTGGATACATCATTCCTTTCACTTGTTATGTTGGATACATCATACCTTTCACTTGTTATTTTGAATACATCATTCCTTTTGCTTGTTATATTGGATACATAATTCCTTTCAAATGGCTATTTTGGCTTCATTATTCTGGGTAATTGTTTTATTTATCAACCTGTCATATTGTCGATGACTAGATAAAGCTTAATGTATTGTTTATATATGATGTTATGACAGACGATGATGTATACATGTTGACTCGACAGGTGGTGATGTACGCACTACGGCCCTGACCACACAGAAGGAATACACCTTTGAAGTATTCATGTGTGCCACTGTCCTCACTGAATGCAGGGAGGAGTTTTTTAAATGTTTGGACTGTGGCCAGGTGTTCAGCCTTATAAACGAGTAAGTCAATAATACACCTAGTAATGAGCCTTATAAACCAGTGCTTCTCAAAGTGGTGGTCCGCCGGTCCGCAGAAGTTATAAAAAAAAGGAGAGAAAAAATTGTCAGTGCAGGGAAAAAATTGCACCGGTCCCTGGTGCAATGGACAAAATTCCTGCCAGACTAACAAACTAGAAGGTCCTTACCAACTGTGTCTTGTTAGATTTTTTTTGTGTGTGTGTCCCATAACCTCATGGTTGTAGGGGGTTCTAGTGTTTCCATTAGAACTTTCTCGGGGCTTGGTATACCTGGCGGCGCCCATCACCTCTCTAAGTCAGGGTTGGATTTTTTAGCAAAAGTCATTTATCAATATTTTTATTGTGGCTTAGCGTGGGCTAGATCCCACAACCTTGTGAGGCGAGCGCGCTATTGACTTGGCTATCCAGCCAGATTCTTTTGCTAACTTTTCTTAAATTAAAAAAAGACTCAAACTCAAACAGAAATATCAAATTAAAAATGTTCAAAAAATTATTTCATATACTCCATTTGGTATGAACCTAATTGGCACTCGGCACATTTACTCCATTTGTATGAACCTACTGCACATTTTTCCTATGTATTTTCTCACATTTCCCTTCTGTTTTTCTGAGCCATGTTTTTGTTAGATACTTGTCACTTTTTTGGCTCTCCCTTATTGTTTTGTCTTTAAGTCTGGGGGGAGGGGCAGGTAAAAATATTGGTAGATTTTACATGTACATTATTTATGTTTATTTTCATATCTATATTATTAATTTTCTTTACACAAATGAAATGCGTCTATTTTAATCTTTTTAAAACATTTATGACAGTCAAAATGTGTATAATGAGAGAATAGATCTTTGGCACAGTGACATGTTTAACAAAAGACTTAAGTTCACTCTGAGTCTTTCTTAAGCACATGCACTCACTCTTGACCATACAGAGATCAACACAAGAAATACACACGTCAGATTTAACCTTTGAACTCTGTCCAGGTTCAAGTTTGACCTTGACTCCCTGCTGACCAAGTCTGAAAGGCTGTTCTTCATCTACTGTAAGAAGACAGTTGGTGAGAGCTTCCAGCTGCTTGACTCCAGGTCCCACCAAGACACCAAGTCCGGTTTCTTTTCTTTCATCTTCAAGTGAAACGTTTTACTGTGATGTGTTGTACTTCACAAATAATCTTATATCACATACCTGTTTTATTTCACATGTATACATACTAGGGTAAGTGATATTTATGACATATATTTGGTGTGTATTTTAATCCATAAGGGTAACTGACATTTAGAAATGGTGACTCAGTGCATTCCAATAAAACTTGTTTTAATGCATACATGCAAGAGGGTAAAAAAAAAGCTGTACAAAAAGTTACACATAATTGTACACGGTTACCATGAAAGTAAAAATTAAAACAGTACCCAGGTTATCATGATAGTATTATCTATACCTAGGTATCATGATATTATTATCTATACCTACGTATCATGATAGTATTATCTATACCTACGTATCATGATAGTATTATCTATACCTACGTGTCATGATAGTATTATCTATACCTAGGTATCATGATATTATTATCTATACCTACGTATCATGATAGTATTATCTATACCAACGTATCATGATAGTATTATCTATACCTACGTATCATGATAGTATTATCTATACCTACGTATCATGATAGTATTATCTATACCTATGTATCATGATAGTATTATCTATACCTACGTATCATGATAGTATTATCTATACCTACGTATCATGATAGTATTATCTATACCTATGTATCATGATAGTATTATCTATACCTACGTATCATGATAGTATTATCTATACCTAGGTCAAGTATAAAGAAATGAGTAAAACAAGGTTTAAAACAACAAGAAAAAAAAGACTCAACTAAAGAACATATGTGTAGCCAAAAAGCCTTGATGAGAGAGCAAACAGTGAGGACATTGTACACAATAAAACAGAACCAACTGTATGATAATAGGGCCAGTAAATTGTAGAATTGCCTTTTAAGAAATGTTGACATATTTTTTTACTTTTTTTTTAAAGTGCAACTTTTTTTAAAAGCATGACATTTTTTATATAATTTTATTTCAACACCTTTACCCACATTTTGCCAGGTTCATGTATTTGTGGAGTAGGGTAATACTTACTTGTGGAGTAGGGTAATACTTACTTGTGGAGTAGGGTAATACTTACTTGTGGAGTAGGGTAATACTTACTTGTGGAGTAGGGTAATACTTACTTGTGGAGTAGGGTAATACTTACTTGTGGAGTAGGGTAATACTTACTTGTGGAGTAGGGTAATACTTACTTGTGGAGCAGGGTAATACTTACTTGTGGAGTAGGGTAATACTTACTTGTGGAGTAGGGTAATACTTACTTGTGGAGTAGGGTAATACTTACTTGTGGAGTAGGGTAATACTTACTTGTGGAGTAGGGTAATACTTACTTGTGGAGTAGGGTAATACTTACTTGTGGAGTAGGGTAATACTTACTTGTGGAGTATGGTAATACTTATCATTTCCAGATCCTTTATCCATGAAAATATTACTTAAACAGAATATTGCAAAGTTAAATCTGAATTTCATCCTATTTTATTTTAATTTTTTTTCTCCATTCCATGGTACCTTGTAAAAACATGTGAAATGTGAATTAATTAGTATTGGCTTTTGAAATGTAATTTATGACAATTCCCTGGCCAACTATTGTGTTTATCTGTCCAGGTTGGCACGTATGCTTTGAGTATGTTTCTTAAATTTTTACTGACATTAGGTAATGAAATATCAGAAACTACTCATTCATAAAAAGCATTATTTGAATATTGTTGACCTATGTGGTCAGGCTTAACTAGACTGGTGCTAACCAGTCACCTGTATTTGGTCAGGCTTAACTAGACTGTTGCTGACCAGTCACCTGTATGTGGTCAGGCTTAACTTTACTGGTGCTGACCTTCAGTGTGGGCATTAAGAAGACATTTTTGACAAAACAAGTTAAAATCCCTAAAACAAATGATTGTCCTATGTTAATATTGCCTCATGTAAAAATTGTCTTACACCTATATGTTTTCTGTTAAAACTTGTTTCACTGGTACTATTGGGGTTACTTGTTCTTTCATTGAACATGTGCAATGTATCTTTTTATATCTTTGCATGTCTATGTTATATTTATGGTCTAGAGTCTAGGTTATCAGCCATTGTACTGATGTCATGTCCTCTTGAGATTAGGGTAATTAGCATGGGTCCCACCATAATGTCCTGTTGAGATTAGGGTAATAAGTATGGGTCCCACGATAATGTCCTGTTGGTATTAGGGTAATCAGCATGGGTCCCATCATAATGTTCTTATAATTTTGGGGTAATAAACAGGGGTCCTACCATAATATTATGTTGGTAATAATCAAGGGTCATGTCCTATCTTTTATCTGTCCTGTGTAATTTCCCCTCCTCCCTTCTCTGTCATTTCATCTTTTGTTTCTTGCAAACAATTTGACCTTCGGACCACTACATGTGTATATTTATGTAGTGCATCCCTCAATGAGATTTCCATGTCCATATTTATTCTAAATGCCATTTTCCAGCTGCTGACATCTTACACCATCATTTTCACATATGATTTCTGTCTCTTTTGTTATTTGTCACTATCACATTTGTCTACTTTTGTTATAGTTTTTACAAGAAACAAATTATTTGTTCCCTTTGCCTCTCCAATGTCTTATGAAATCTGTCACGTATGTTTATTGGCCTGACTCACACAATAACCAATGACGTCATTCAGTTTTCTTTCATTTGTACACAGTTTACTCTAGAGTTGTATTTTAATGCATGAAACATTTCTGCCAACAAATAGCTGTCTGCTCTAAATGTTCAGAGCCATGCAGCAATGAAAACATAAACAAATCCCACAATGTATAAATTTAAAAATTGTAATGAAATAGTTCGCTAAACAATATCATATGGAACTAGAGGGACATTGTTATAAACATAAGTTTGTTTGAAACAAACTTATTGGTCGTCAACGATGTTTTGTTACCAATCATTATTGGTGTGTTGTTACCAGTTTTTATTGGTGTGTTGTTACCAATTGTTTTTGCTGTGTTTATTTATCAATTGTTATTTTGTAGTGTGTTGTTACCAATATGTTAATTCCGTATTGATTTACCATTTGTTATTTTTGTGTTTTGTTACCAATTGTTATGGTTGTTGTGTTTTACCAGTTCTTAAGGTTGTGTGTTGCTATAGTTGTGTTTTGTTACCAATTGTTATTGTTGTGTTGTTACCAATTTATATTGTGCTTTGCTATCAATTGTTGTGTGTAGTTATTGTTGTGTGTTGTTACCAGTTGTTATTTTATTGGAGGGAGTCATTCAGAAGCTGTCACCGTCACTTTTTTAATGAACTTTGTTTCTTACACGCTGACCCGTGTTCCTTATTTTTAATAAACAGTTTTTAAAATTCTTGATTTTTAAAGTTATTTTTACATCATAAAGAACAAAATTATACAGCATTGCAGTCTAGACCTCTAAATAAAAAAAACCCGTAAAAAAACATGTTTTTGACTTTAAACCCTTTATGTAAGAGACGTAACTAAAAGAATTAAACAATATAATTTGCAATTGTCACGCAAGTAGTGTCTGTCAGTCCTGACGCTACTAATTTTAGAAAGCAGGGAAAACCAAATTACTGCACCAAAGCATCAAAAGGTGTGCAAATTAAATATGCCTGTAAAAAAATATTATATGACGTCAGTGTTTTCGCTCATATTTTAATTTTGGAAAAGGGATCAATGTAAAAAGAGGATTTGATGATGGTTAATTATAAAATCAAAAAATAAAGGGGCGCCGTAGGCGCCCTGCAACCCCTATTATAAAATACTTTGTGTACATTTCAGAAAGTTTAATATTTCGCATTTATCAAACAAGGACAAGTTAGTTGGGCTTTTGAAAAGGTCGGCGCCGTAGGCGCCCTAAAATAAGTGCATTTTTTTATAAAATAAATAGATTTCAGCTGAAAACTTCCGTCATTTTTGACGGGTGATACGCTCGTGTTCATTATAATACGCAGCGCAAGACCATCCAACAATACAAAATTGTAGTTGTGTCGTAAAACATGTTTAATACAATGCGCACCGATCAGGAATATGTTTATAAAAAGTGTTGTCAATAAAATACGCACCTTATTGCGCGACAGAAAGATTGTTCAATATAATACGCACCGCGACACTCTATCTCAAAAAATAACATGATACATAGGAATAAATAAAATAATCTAAAAATTCAATAATTTAAATACAGTACATGCGATCGATCTGAAATTTTGATACATATTTTTTTATCATCGCCACGAAACTGCCTGCTAAATTTCAGCTCACTAGCTTACGAGGAAGTGGGTTAAAATCGATCCAAAGTTTTGGCGACCGACAATCAAGCAAGCAATCAAGGGTTCAAACAAACAGACACCACGAGTAATATAAAGGATTTAATTTTTTAAAAACCCTTAAAAAACCAAGTTTTTTACTATAAATATTTTATGTAAGAGACGTAACTAAAAGAATGTTCATTATAATACGCAGCGCAAGACCATCCAACAATACAAAATTCTAGTTGTGTCGTAAAACATGTTTAATACAATGCGCGCCGATCAGGAATATGTTTATAAAAAGTGTTGTCAATAAAATACGCACCTTATTGAGCGACATAAAGGTTTTTCAATATAATGCGCACTCTTACACTCTATCTCACAAAATAAAATGATACATAGGAATAAATAAAATAATTTGATCGATCTGAAATTTTGATACATTGTTTTTATCATTGGTACGAAAATGCCTGCAAATTTTCAGCTTGCTAGTTTACGAGGAAGTGGGTTAAAATTGATCCAAAGTTTTGGCGACAAGGGTTCAAGGGTGCCAGCAAGCCGACACCACGAGTTAATATAAAGGATTTTTTTTTAAACCCGTAAAAAAACAAGTTTTTCACTATAAATCCTTTATGTACTAGACGTAACTAAAGGAATGTTCATTATAATACGCAGCGCAAGACCATCCAACTGCCTGCTAAATTTCAGTTCGCTAGCTTACGAGGAAGTGGGTTAAAAATCGATCCAAAGTTTTGGCGACCGACAATCAAGCAAGCAATCAAGGGTTCAAACAGACACCACGAGTTAATATAAAGGATTTAAAAAGAGTCAGCTTTTTAATTTTGAATTTCGGGGGGAAAAAAAGGGGGTGGGGGGTAAAATGGTCTTAATTATTCAGGTTTTAATTGTTAAATTTGCCTTTTAAGACAATATGTTTGATATATGCGAATCAGAAAGCATTCATCAATTTGATTCCTCTGGCTAATGGTGGCGCATGCATTTAGACAACCTTGGTGGCTGGTGCATATGTCAACTGAAAGCCTAGTGATTTAAGTTACCAAAATGTTACCACAAGAAACACACGCGGTCTTTCGAGCAGAGGCGTAGTCAGAGAGGACTTGGAGGCTAATTAGTTGGAGAAGGACCAATAACAAACTTCTGTGGCGTGGTTATTTAAGAGTTGTTGAAGGCTAATAATAAATATACCAGAAGGCGCCACATACCCCAGCCATTTCCATGTTTACAGTGACAACTGACAACATATAATTAATTATATGTACGCTTATAAACTCCTCTAGATCACATATGTCAAACTCGTGGCCCGCGGGCCACATCCAACCCGGTGTGCAATTACACAAGGCCCGATAGGTCTCTACAGGCGTACAATTATATCCGACATGAGAGATAATTTTAGGTAAACATATTTTACTGTCTCTTCACTTTAAAGTGCAAATAAAGTTCCTTAATTAGCAGCCTTTCCAAAAGATGGACTACCTGAAAGCGTTCTCACTCTAATCAGAATAAGATCAAATGTAATTTGTGTAGTAAGTCAAAATGTATCGTTACACAAACTCATTTAATTTTCGTTTAACGCAAAATAAAAGGAAGTAGTTTTGTGCCCGGATGTTGTATCACTTGTCCCGCTATGACTAATTGAAATTAGCTGTAAAATAATAAAAAAAAATTAAAGCAAAAAAAATTGATTCTGAAAACATATCCTTTTATAGACACCGGGAGACATATTGTGGGATATTGGCGACTAACTCATTTCTGTCATCAAATAATTTAAAACTGAGACGGTTCTACGTGATTAAAGAACAAGACCAGTTTAAAAATACCGAAATCAAAACAGAAACTACATATACTGAAGGTAGAACAGAAACTATATATACTGAAGGTAGAACAGAAACTATATATACTGAAGGTAGAACAGAAACTATATATACTGAAGGTAGAACAGAAACTAAATATACTGAAGGTAGAACAGAAACTATGTTATATATATACTGAAGGTAGAACAGAAACAATATATACTGAAGGTAGAACAGAAACTATATATACTGAAGGTAGAACAGAAACTATATATACTGAAGGTAGAAAAATGCTGAGGCATCAAACATCACAACAGACATTATCCACTAAGCAGATCACCCACTTCTGTGAGAGCAATTTTTATTGTGGCGGAAGATTTTGCACTATCAGGCCGATCTTTTGCAAGAGGTGTTTGTTTCCCAATGCACAATTTGCTGACATATTTAACTTAATTTAAGTTACTTTGCGCCAAGTTCACTCGGATCTTCATTGACTTTGAAACACAGACAAGTAATATCGAGCTGTTTTGTGACCCAATAGAGCTGGATTGTACTGGAGTCTATTTTTACCCTTCCCTTCCCTGTATCATGTTTGTATTACAAATTGTAACCGGAGGAAATTCAAAAGCCCAAAGACAGAAGTGGGAAGAATTCATCCCTGCCCGCCAAACACTTGACTCGTTTCTTTCCCAGCTTTGTTTACATGCGGCATGAACCTTGAGTACATGTTTGGTAGCACGTGTGTGTGAGCAGCTTGAGTACATGTTTGGTAGCACATGTGTGTGAGCAGCTTGAGTACATGTTTGGTAGCAGATGTGTGTGAGCAGCTGTTATCTGTGATGAAGATTAACATAACATCACAAATGAGCAGCTGTTATGTGTGACAAAACATCACACATGAGCCGTTTCACTGATAAACTCTTAATACAATCACAATGACTGAACATTTCTCCAAACATAAAACAACTTGTAGCAAACAAAAGACGACCACTGGCACAGAGCTAAAATCGTTATGACAATTATTTGAGGGAAAGTTAAGATAATAATAATCTTTTAAGACAGTGCTTCTCAAACTTTTTAGTATGGCTGGACCGGCAGTATTTTTTTTTCATTGTACCAGGGAACGGTGAACTATTTTCCCTGTACTTACGTGGTACCGACATGTTCTTTCTTGGTAAATTCTGTGGACCGGCATCGGATGGCCCACGGACCGGCACCGGTCCGCGGACCACCACTTTGAGAAGCACTGATTTAAGAGACATGCAAAGCCATAAGGGAAGAGGGTTGAGAACATTTGAGTCCATTGAGCATATTTATAGTGTTCGTTCGCCCGTCGATACGACGAGGACCACTCTAGTCATCCGAGGGTTGTAGACCGCTGGTATGGGATGGATGACAAAAGTGACTTGCGCGGTGATTTGGATTTAAGTGAGAAGGAGTTGCGCAGTTCGTCGATCTCACTCTCTCGCCCGAGGCCATCTTATCCAGCGGCAGGACTAAGTCGAGACGGCTGGTGATGGAGACGGGTGCAGTGGATGGCCATGATGTCCTGTGTGTCTTGTCATGCCCTTAGCGTTCCACAACGCTTTGCTGAGATTCGCCTTTTTGACCGTTGACCAACTAGTGGTTCCTCCGCTCTGTCCACCGAATCCAGTCTTCACGTGCATAGATAGACATATCTAGATCACCGAGGGTTTGAGACCCGTCGGCTACCCTCACCAGGTTTAGCCAGCCAGTCGAAGCCGTTGCCCGGGGTGTGGCTACTGCGCACGTTGCAGTTTCTATGAGCCACTGGTGAGAGCTGTGGGCTGTGAGACAACTTCCGGATTAATATTAATAGTATTAACAGCCACAAAATGACAAAACCAAGTAAAATACAACCAGACGAGCATAGAGGGAATTCCTTTCGAAGATTAGTTCCTTGATAACTTTAATTTCCTTAATTTGCATTTGTATGTTGTATATTTCTCCAGCGCTTGATTGTTTTTGTCTTTTAATGACAGCAGAGAAATTTAGGTTCCGCCATTTTGAACAACCGGAAGTTCTATATTTATAGTACTGCTTAACACAAGCGTTAGATTATTTTAAAAATTATCATCAAATTACATAACAAACAACTGATTTTCTATATTTTGTCGGGTTTTAATAACTTTTTACCCAAAATGCAAAATAAGTTGTACAGCCCAAAAAATAATTAACAAATATTTAAAACATATTTTTAAAAATTGTTGTGCACGCCTGAAGTTTTAGACAAATTTCCATGGACATATCATGGGTTTGTTCTTGATGAGTCACTGCGACAGATTAACTTCTGAGCAGATCAACAATAGTACATCAACAATAGTACTTCAGCAATAGACATCAACTTGAGATAAAAACACAAGAACAGATCAACACTAAGACTGAGAAACTCGGGAACGGGTCGACTTCAGGACACATCAACTTGAGGACACATCAACTTAAGGACACATCAACATACAGCACAGGCGACTCAAGTCTTCTGGTTCACGGTTGTTTGTAGTGCAAAGTTGACGGGAAGTTGTCTGCCACGTGTGACAGCTGCCCTGTGAGTTCCCGGGCTATTTGACAGCTGTTTACACTTTTTTTACATATAGTAACATTTGTGATTCATGTTTTTTCTGTTATGTATGTTCTGATTGTGAGCTCGGCGTCAACAACATAAATATTTATATATATACATTGGACTCCTTGTAAAAACTGAAAGTACAATCACATTTTATTAATTCAAATATGTTTTCTACACAAATAATGATAAGGCACTCAATGATTTTGGTGCACAGAAAGATCACAGGAAATAACGTTGGGCGATAGTTCAATTATCATTAACGACCCATTTCAGAAGATTTTTTTCCCCGTTCGGTGACGAATTGCAATTAGTCGGACCAGCGGCAGCAGAGACAAAGACACATGCAGGGTACACACTGTGCCTGGAGATAACCAATTCGCCCACTCCCACCCCCTCATCTCGTCCCTTTTATTGCTGAACAACAACATCTCTTCTTATATAACTAAACATTATCTTGTGTCAACCCTCGGCGCTGTTGTTTGATAAACTGTGAGATCAAACATCCAAGAATTCACCGAACATGAATAGGGACATGACTTTTAACCAACTATCACCTCGACTCCTGACCACCGGCTGACCACGTTGTTGGCGATTCAGACCAGAACCGATAGAGTTGGTAAACGTCTTTACGACCGGCTGATCAAAACGTTGAGCTACTGCGGTGCTTGCTGTGCCGTCCCTTACACGGCTTATAGGTTTAATGGCATTGGGAAACATGTTTGATGCTGATCTGACTGCTGGACGTCCTGGCCCAAAGTGATCACTACACAACACAGGCTTGCACGTGCTGAAGAAACAGACTTTCACTCCTTGACCAGGGCAGTTCAAGTTACACCAGAAATCTTCGTTGGAAATTTGTGAACGTTTAGTATTTGCAATGTAACAAAATTCCCGCGATGTGGGTTTATTCGAATTATGTGAAATCAATGAAGTGTTGCGGTGCTTTACTTCTGGTCTTTTAACTGTGGTGTTCAACATTTTGGCTGTAGTGTTCAATACTTTGGCTATGGTGTTCAACATTTTGACTGGGATGTTCAACATTGTAGGCGTTGTGTTCAACATTTTAGCTGTTGTGTTCAACATTTTAGATGTTGTGTTCAATACTCCGGTGATGTTGGAAGTTATGGATTTTGGAATCAATGCAAAATGTCTGAACTTAAGGGCACTTAACGCATGTCGTAGGGTGGAAGAAGGTATTTTTGGCAAAGTATTCGTTTTATTTAGCAAAATTGGGACATTGGATGTGGGGACCGGTAAGTTAGGGACACGTGAAACAAAGACTGGTATCACGGGGGAAGGTAAGACAGAGGCAGTTATTGAACTTATTGTGGGAGCGGGTGAAATAGAAACATGTTTAGGGGCAGGTGAGTTGGGGTCCAATGAAGTTGAGCTGAAGTAGCCTGTGAGTGGTTTCAAAGTGATATTACGAGGCGATACATTGTTACTGAGGACAGGAACTGTGTTGGTAAACGTTCCGTTCTTGTGGGACATCAAACTATCATTGGACAAGGACACGAGGTAGGGAGGAGAGTATTTTATTGTATTGTCGTTGGGGTCGAGGCTAGCACATGGACACACTTTACTTTGTCTTGACGTCATCGTGGTAGGTGGTTGTGGTGACGGAATGGGAGAGTAGAGCGTGTCATCGATGACGGCTACATCAGTGCATCCCATGTACCAGACCTGGAGACACGGTCGAGAGAAATGAAATGGTTGTAATATTTTATGACACTAGTGTATCACCCGTCAAAAATGGCGGAAGTTTTCAAAATGAATATATTTCAGCTGAAATCTATTAATTTTGCAACAATACACATGAGAATAAAAAAATAATGTAATACAGAACTTTCATTTATTTTATTTATTTTAATTTTATTCATTTATTTTCATACGAGCAACAAAGCACGTCCAAGGACGTTCCGCCACCGTTTGGTGGCATGTTGTTGTAACTCCCCCCCCCCAACAGCCTTCTCGACCGGCATACAAGTGCATCTCGTCAAAAATACTATTAATTATAGTTAAAATAAATAAAAACAGAGCTTTTGACTATAAATCCCAACGCGCATAACTCAAAATAAAGTCTTGGAAGAAATACTGCACCAAAAATGACTCGTTTTGAACGTCCGCGTAAACGTGTTCAATATGATTGGCTGTAGGAGTCATAGGTGTTTGAGGGACCAATCGCTATACATGACGTTCGAAAAGAGTTATTTTTGGTGCAGTAATTTGGTGGGCTGCTTTCTAAAAATTAGTAGCGTCACGGACGTCACGGAAGGACGTGACCGACGGACGGGACATACATTGCAAATAATGTATGTTGATTTGCATTTCATGTGTTATTTGTCAAGTTTATTTAGATATCTTACAGACGCAATTCTCATTTACCTGGTCTCCACAGCCTTGACACACGTGACATTTGACCTGCCCGTCTTGTCCGGTTATACACGAGTCTTGATTCGTCATAAAACCTGGCAATAAATACACAAGAAGGTATCTTTTACATTTATATCCAAAAGTAAACGTTTTAAACAGCTTACGTTTACAGGAAAGAGAATACTTAAATAGTATAGATGACATTTATATCACAGAAAGGTCTCAATGTCTACTCTAATTAGGACACGAAAATGCACAATAATTAAACCTGTCAAATACTTTTGATTACATCCATTTCTTCAATCTCACACTTATTAAACAAAATTTTCACTTTAACTTTAACAATGAGAAAGCAATCAATGAAATTTAGCCAATAATTTGAACTTTATATCAGTCCTTTATGCAACTTCCAGAGATTCAGTTTAAAAAAAAATTATTATTGTTATTATTATTGCTGAAAAATGAAAAAAACTGTCTAAATTTATAGATACAATTTTGCTGTACAGATATAAAAAAATTACAAATTTTGTAAACGAAGATGTCCTAGACGTTTTATAAAAAAATTATATTTTATAAATTTTTAACAAAAATTATCCTTAGCATCGTCAACAAAACAGTTTACTATTTTTGATGGAAGCTGATTCTACCCATAAATCTACACATAAAACCACCTGTCCCACCCATACCTGTCACATCTGTCCCACACATACCTGTCACACCTATCCCAACCATACCTGTCACACCTGTCCCACCCATACCTGTCACATCTGTCCCACACATACCTGTCACATTTGTCACACCCATACCTGTCACATCTGTCCCCGCCAATACCTGTCACATTTGTCCCACCCATACCTGTCACATCTGTCCCCATCCATACCTGTCACATTTGTCCCACCCATACCTGTCACATCTGTCCCCACCAATACCTGTCACATTTGTCCCACCCATACCTGTCACATCTGTCCCCACCCATACCTGACACATTTGTCCCACCCATACCAGTCACACCTGTCCCACCCATATCCTGTCACACCTGTCCCCATACATACCTGTCACACCTGTCCCACACATACCTGTCACATCTGTCCCACACAAACCTGTCAAACCTGTCCCACCCATACCTGTCACATCTATCCCACACATACCTGTCACACCTCTCCCACACATACCTGTCACATCAGTCCCCATACATACCTGTCACACCTGTCCCACACATACCTGTCACATCAGTCCCCATACATACCTGTCACACCTGTCCTACACATACCTGTCACATTTGTCCCACCCATACGTGTCACACCTGTCCCACCCATACCTTTCACATTTGCCCCACCCATACCTGTCACACCTGCCCCACTCATACCTGTCACGCCTGTCCCACACTTAGCTGTCACATCTGTCGCCACACACACCTGTCACACCTGTCCCACCCATACCTGTCACACCTGCCCCACCCATACCTGTCACACCTGTCCCACACGTAGCTGTCACATCTGTCGCCACACATACCTGTCACACCTGTCCCACCCATACCTGTCACATTTGTCCCACACATACCTGTCACATTTGTCCCACCCATACCTATCACATCTGTCCCCACCAATACCTGTAACATTTGTCCCACCCATACCTGTCACATCTGTCCCCACCCATACCTGACACATTTGTCCCACCCATACCAGTCACACCTGTCCAACCCATATCCTATCTCACCTGTCCCCATACATACCTGTCACACCTGTCCCACACATACCTGTCACATCTGTCCCACACAAACCTGTCACACCTGTCCCACCCATACCTGTCACATCTGTCCCACACATACCTGTCACACCTGTCCCACACATACCTGTCACATCTGTCCCCATACATACCTGTCACACCTGTCCCACACAAACCTGTCACACCTGTCCTACCCATACCTGTCACATTTGTCCCACCCATAGTGTCACACCTGTCCCACCCATACCTTTCACATTTGTCCCACCCATACCTGTCACACCTGCCCCACCCATACCTGTCACACCTGTCCCACACGTAGCTGTCACATCTGTCGCCACACATACCTGTCACACCTGTCCCATCCATACCTGTCACATCTGTCCCACACATACCTGTCACATTTGTCCCACCCATACCTGTCACACCTGCCCCACCCATACCTGTCACACCTGTCCCACACGTAGCTGTCACATCTGTCGCCACACATACCTGTCACACCTGTCCCATCCATACCTGTCACATCTGTCCCACACATACCTGTCACATTTGTCCCACCCATACCTGTCACATCTGTCCCCACCAATACCTGTCACATTTGTCCCACCCATACCTGTCACATCTGTCCCCACTCGTACCTGTCACATCTGTCCCCACACATACCTGTCACACCTGCCCCACACATACCTGTCACATCTGTCCCCATACATACCTGTCACACCTGTCCCACACATACCTGTCACATCTGTCCCAAACAAACCTGTCACACCTGTCCCACCCATACCTGTCACATCTGTCCCACACATACCTGTCACATCTGTCCCCACACATACCTGTGACATATGCCCCATACATACCTGTCACACCTGTCCCACACATACCTGTCTCATTTTTCCTCACACATACATGTCACACCTGTCCCACACATACATGTCACATCTGTGCAACACATACCTGTCACATCTGTCCCCACACATACCTGTGACATATGTCCCCACACATACCTGTGACATATGTCCCCACACATACCTGTGACATTGTCCCCACACATACCTGTGACATATGTCCCCACACATACCTGTGACATCTGTCCCCACACATACCTGTGACATATGTCCCAAAATATACCTGTGACATCTGTCCCCACACATACCTGTGACATCTGTCCCCACACATACCTGTGACATATGTCCCCACACATACCTGTGACATATGTCCCCACACATACCTGTGACATATGTCCCCACACATACCTGTGACATATGTCCCCACACATACCTGTGACATATGTCCCACACATACCTGTGACATATGTCCCCACACATACCTGTGACATATGTCCCCACACATACCTGTGACATATGTCCCCACACATACCTGTGACATATGTCCCCACACATACCTGTGACATATGTCCCCAAACATACCTGTGACATATGTCCCCACACATACCTGTGACATATGTCCCCACACATACCTGTCACATATGTCCCCACACATACCTGTCACATATATCCCCACACATACCTGTCACATCTGTCCCATACATACCTGTCACATTTGTCCCACACATACCTGTCACATCTGTGCAACACATACCTGTCACACTTGTCCCACACATACCTGTCACATTTGTCCCACACATACCTGTCCTATCTGTGCAACACATGCCTGTCACATTTGTCCCCACACATACCTGTCACATATGTCCCCACACATAACTGTCACACCTGTCCCACACATACCTGTCACACCTGTATCACACATACCTGTCACATTTGCCCCATACATACCTGTCACATCTGTCCCACACATACCTGTCACATTAGTCCCATACATACCTGTCACATTTGTCCAACACATACCTGTCACATCGTCCCACACATACCTGTCACACCTGTCCCACACATACCTGTCACATTTGTCCCACACATACCTGTCGCATCTGTCCCCACACATACCTGTTACATCTGACCCACACTTACCTGTCACATCTTCCCCACTCATATCTCACACATCGTCCCACACATACCTGTCACACAAGTCCCACACATACCTGTCACATTTGTCCCACACATACCTGTCACATCTGTCCCACACATAACTGTCACATTTGTCCCACGCATATCTGTCATATTTCTCACACATATATTTGTCACTTCCGTCCCTAACGTACCTGTCACATGGCGCCATTGTAGAATGCAGTGCTGACAGGTAAGGGTAGCAGGTAGATGAAGGTTTAGAATGTGCAGTCCTTGTCGTGAGCCAATCTGGTAGCTCGTCCCATGCTCGGACTCTAGGATGGCCAGAAGGTGTTCATCAAAACATGACTGGTCTGGTGTTGTCATGGAGTCTGGGATTGGACACAGACGGAACTGATGGACAAATACACAGAAGGCATGTGAATGAATCTGTCAATTAGAGCAGTGCTTCTCAAACTTTTTAGTCTGGCGAACCGGCAGGATTTTTTTCATTGCTCCAGGGACCGGTGCAATATTTTCCCTGTTCTGAAGGGTTATAATTAGATTTTTATGTTCTTTCTTGATAACTTCTGCGGACCGGCGGCGGTTGGTCCACTGACCGGCACCGGTCCGCGGACCACCACTTTGAGAAGCACTGAATTAGAGGACAAGGAAAACTAACAAATCCAACAAACATCAATAAAACTCTTACATAATCAAACAATTTGGGAAAGTGTGACATCTATGTATTCTTCAGTAAAAAAATTTGTAAAATAATTATGTCCAAAACTCAACTAGGAGACTAGCAATAGACATATGCGCAAATATAAAAGTACAATTTGATAAAGACATCCAGGATACTGGTGTAATCTAAATCCACTATACAAAGGAAACTCTATATTCAAAAGTAAGACCTAAACATGTACATTTATTGTTTTTCGTGCTTCATATAAAAAGATAATGAATGTTATATTTGACAAGTATTGTTCACTTAGATAAGAAGTCACCAAACTACTTCCTGCTACTTTAATTCACCAGCCCTGCCGACAGTAACAGAATTTCCTAGGGAAAAAAAACTTATGTAACCCTACAACGTCGTATAGTTTAAAAACTATATTAAAAATACTCGTAGTCTGATATACTTCCTTCCTGCCATTTGCCTTAAGTTCACTATTTACAAATAACGAGACTTGTAGTTTATTGTAATGTTTGCATATCTCATATCCTTCCTCGGTTCGTTCTAGTTTTTAAGCTCCGGTGGTCGAGCCACATGCGACAGAGAGTGCGGGTTCGAATATCTGTGAGGGCAAGGATTTGCTCCCGTGGTTAAGTGTGTCCCAGAGTCAACTTAACTCCGATGGATACCTGACATTTGACCAGCATGGTATCAGCGTTATTATAAGTAACTAGGACGCAATAACTTTATGCATGCACACAAGTAATGATTGTTATGTTTTTAAAAAATTCTATGATCGACACATCGACAAAAACAAGTATCTTCCCCGCCTGTAGATGCGTCCAGTCACCATTGTCGTCATATATCAAGTTCATAAAATATCTTGACGCCACCTCATCCCCCACCTTTTAGTTCACATTATTCACGCCCTTGAACTACAATAATATTTGAACACTCCACTTGACACCACAGATTTAAGTGGCCATAAAAGAAAATATTACGACCTAACGTACTTGTGCAATGTTTGTGTACATGAGCTGCGATGGTTCTTTGTTTGTGTGCGAGTGTGTGTGTGTGTGTGTGTGTGTGTGTTTGTCTGTGTGTGTGTGTATGTGTTTCTGTGCGAAGATGTGTGTGTGTCATTTAAAATCTCATTTAAACTAATTGAGTATGGCATCATAAAATTTACCTCAAATTTTCCGAATAAACTTCCGGTCGTTTCCATGACAACGGTCAGGTAACTATTCTTCCTGCTTGCTCTCACTGGTCGGGGAAATGGGGAGTACTCTCCCCCTGCCTCGTGCTGCCTGGGTGACTTCATGTGGACTGGGTCACCACAGACCCCACACCGACCTCTGTTCAGTTTGTAATGGACCTGGTGGTGGACATGTAGCACACTTCGGATTCAATGATAAAGATAGATATCAAATATAACAAGTAATTCACTTCAAATATTTTAATCGGTCGAACCATGGTATAACGCCACATGTGTGAAATGAGATCTTGTTGCTATTAGGTACTGACTCTGACATGTAGAGTATTTCCAGAGGCGTAGCTAGGTTTTTGGCGCCCTTGGCAAATTTATTTTCGGCGCCCTTGATAAATTGACAAGTTTCAGCTTTGCGATTTTTTCATTTGTTAGAAAAAATAATTGAATTTCTCTTATTTTATTTATGATTTATGACAATTATTACGTAGTCTGACAGTGACAGCCATACAACGTGAATATAAAAAATGCATAAGACAGGAACAATACTAATTTGCAGTTTGTTATTTACTAAATAATACCAAATAAATTTGGTGGATAAAACGGGATATTGTTGAGTTAATAAAGAATACAGCAAAACTTGAATTAACAAGTATTATAAATAAAAACATTAGTGTCAAAGTGTCATACTCATTATCTCATACATAACGATAGAAACTCACAATTAAAAGTAAATTTAAATAACACTCCACCGACTACAGCTCAGCACTTCCGTTAGCTGGCGTATTGACGTGTTGTTAATACAGTCGGACTTTTCTAAGTCCAACTCAAGGGGGAAAAAATTCCACTTATGGAGTTTTCTAGTTAGGGAAACTGGCGTAATAGGCGCAGATTAATCAAGGACAATGTTGATATTGAGAGGGGGGAGAGAAACAGCCATATCGGCATAGAAGGCTTGACAGGATCACAGGAAAGAGGGGCGGTGATGTTTCATATGAAAGGAGCCAACTTGCTTTGACATACCGACACCTTCCCTCCTCTCCTCCACTTTACTCCCTCGACAGTGGGATGAGGATACTAAGATTTTTCTTTTTAAAAGAAAGACTGTAAAATCATATTGACATTTGTATGATAAGAAGCCCCGCAAAGGCCACAAACATAATAAAAAATATTATAATGGTTTAAATGAAATATATTTAAATATAATTAATTATTCACTTTTTTTAATCAAGGATAAAAGTGAAATACAGTTGGACCTCGCTAAGTCGAACTTCCCTAAGTGGAAAACCTCCGTATATCAATTTATTGTTAGGTCCCGGCCAAACTCCATAAGACTAATGTATTTTAGATCTCCTTAACTCTAAGATTTTTGGCTTTCAACCTCTCTTAGTCGAATTTTCCAAGGCGTTTGGGTTATTATTCTGGAGTGACATTTCAGAACACGTGTTCCATAAAGCCACGTAAATGGACGTAAAATCTTATCTTAGTGCATTCCACGAGGGATTAAGCGACCTTGCAAGTACAAAAATTACAAAGACAAGAAAAAGGAGTGGTAAGTGGTAACTAATTTGCGTCCCTTTGCTGCATGCTGTGACTCTTTTTAAAAAGAAAAATCTTTCTCCCCCCCATCCCACTGTTGAGGGAGTAAAGTGGGGGATGGGGAGGGAAGGTGTCTCCTCTCACGGGCTTGTGTCGGCATGTCAAAGCAAGTTGGCTTGCTTTCATATGAAACATAGATACCGCATCTCTTTCCTGAAAAGCCTACTAGCCGGTATGGCTGTTCCCCCCACCTCTCAATATCTACATTGTCCTTGATTAATCGGTGCCTATTACGCCATTTTCCCTAACTCAAGAACACAGTAAGTCAATTTTTTATCGAGTCCTTTTGAGTTCGACTGTATTTATTTAAATAAAATTTAAAAATTAGTGATTTAGTGGCGCCCTTTTGAGCCGGCGCCCTTGGCAACTGCCCCGATGCCAACCCGTTGCTACGCCACTGAGTACTTCTATCACGTACTGACTCTGACATGTATAGAAGTGCTATTAAGTACTGACTGTTACATGTAGAATAGTGCTATTAAGTACTGACTCTGTATAGTAGTGCTATTAAGTACTGACTCTGTATAGTAGTGCTATTAAGTACTGACTCTGTATAGTAGTGCTATTAAGTACTGACTCTGTATAGTAGTGCTATTAAGTACTGACTCTGTATAGTAGTGCTATTAAGTACTGACTCTGTATAGTAGTGCTATTAAGTACTGACTCTGTATAGTAGTGCTATTAAGTACTGACTCTGTATAGTAGTGCTATTAAGTAGTGACTCTGACATGTAGAGTACTTCTATCAAGTACTTACTCTTACATTTATAGAAGTGCTATTAAGTACTGACTCTCACATGTAGAGTAGTGCTATTAAGTAGGGCTGCGGAAATTAACGAATAATTTCTCGATTAATCGTTTAAAAATTTTAACGATTAAATTATTTTTTAACGATTAATCGACCCATCACTTACAAATTATTGGAAGTCAAAAAGTAGTTTGTGTTGGTGTGTGTTTATTTTGTGTTGGTGTGTGTTTAGTTTGTGTTGTTGTGTGTTTAGTTTGTGTTGTTGTGTGTTTAGTTTGTGTTGGTGTGTGTTTAGTTTGTGTTGTACATTATGACGTAGGTTTTGTAAGATGTATGTCATATGTTGATGAATGATGTCAGCTTTCTCTCAGAGCACGACGTATAGTTTTTTTATTAGATGTATGGCGAATGTTTTCTGTAAAATGTAAGACGTATATGGTGCCACCTACGTCATAGCCCCCACAGTCTGTCTTGTCGTCCAACATATTTGAAGGCGTCCCATAGCCGAACCTCCACTGTGTTGCACGTGACGGAGGCTCTAACATCCGGGTACCAGCCATTGAGCCGTTACCAAGGAGGATATAACAGAGAGATGCAAGCACCAGCACATCAGAGGTCAACATGTCAAAGAATCTTAGACTGTTTGGAAACCAAGAAAAAATCAGTTTCTGAAGCAAGTTGTCAAAGTCTACAATTTTACACATTTAAAACATTTTTAAAAAAGTAAAAAAACGGAAACAAGACCCAGCAAAAAAAAAGTATTTTATTGACAACTTTCAAATTTGTCAATTTTAAACAATCTATTTTTGATTATGAGGATTAATTTTTGTTTCATTGTAATGATTGTATCATGGTATCATCAATTCTTAATTTTATAGCCGAAATTAGCCGAATCTTTATACGTTTTTTCTGTTCAGCTCTACTTTTCCGAGGAGAAAACAACCAGAGACTTGAAAGCTTGGAGACATTCGAACAGAGCGGTGTTAAGTTGACTGAAATTAATGTACAATATGACAATAGTATCTGAAACAGACTATACACATGAGTATCCCTTATCGATCAGTAATAAAATCGACCAGTCACAATATAGATGCCTCGATAGCTTTATTCCGTTCTAAAACATTGAAATAATCAACTAAGTGGATCAGGGAATATATTGGTGCTCGACTACATTTATACGTGATATGGAGACTCAACGAAGTAGAATAATAGATGACGTCACTGGAAACTACATTGTCCAAAGGAAACCGCCGTGCTCTAGTACAGTGCTTCTCAAAGTGGTGGTCCGCGGACCGGTGCCGGTCCGTGGGCCATCCACCGCCGGTCCGCAGAAGGTCTAAAAAAAAGGACAGACAAAACTGTCAGTGCAGGGAAAATAGTGTACCGGTCCCTGGTTAAATGGAAAAAATCCCTGCCGGTCCGCCATGCTAAAAAGTTTAAGACGCACTGCTCTAGTACATGTATCAATTAACCTCCGACAGGATATTTTGCAATTATGCATGTATTATAATTTATATATCGCTATAACAGAATTACGCAATGTGGACTTCATTATGTGGTTAATATGAGTATGTTTGTGATATAAGATTACAAGCCAATTGTTTCTTAATATTCACATCTTTTTTATTTAATAATTAAAAACCATTTCACATTGTATTAAACATAGAATTATTTCGTTGCCTGAATTGGTCTCTACCAATCTTGTCATTTTACTCCAGTGCAATATTTAAAAAAAATTTATTTCAAAGAATTATAATTCATCAACAATGTAACAGACAAAAAGTTTAAGCATTTGATCTCTCAGAAGCACTTCAATGTCCCTCGACTAGCTTGAAGTTAATGTAGAGATATTTAGGATTCGATCTATTCCAAGAATTCGTATCTATTGGTCATTGATATTGGTCATTGGTCAAGTTGACATTCTGTCACTCTCTTTTCATTTTAATAAGTATTCAATCACAACATATTTGATAATTGTTTTCATTTCTTTTTTACGTCTTACTTTTTACATTTCCTTTAACCTTGGCGTCGTTAAGTTAATAAACGTCACATTAAGCGAATCTTCTCTTGTAGTAAAAATCGTCCCAGAAATCCCAACGGCTTTTGATGTCCCCATATTTCATAAATGTGTCAACCTAATCCTGGTACTTGTGTGGAAATATATATCATAGCTAACCGTACTTATTGTTACATTTACTTGTACTTTTAAGATTGCAGTCTAATACAACGGTGGCCAAAGCGCAGCTTTCCAGCCGCATGCGGCTCTTTTGTGTTCACATTGCGGCTCGCGTACAATTGATAAAAGATG
The DNA here is from genome assembly GCA_944989445.1 of Ampullaceana balthica. NCBI lineage: Eukaryota > Metazoa > Mollusca > Gastropoda > Lymnaeidae > Ampullaceana > Ampullaceana balthica. The sequence goes on along the minus strand of CALYLW010000066.1, from coordinate 730,588 downwards.
TGCTACAAGGATTACTGGAAGATTTCCAAGCCAGGTTTATGCGACCAACCACCCCTGGTCTAATAACAAATTATCTCCCTTTTGGCGTGAAAGCCAAGTTCGCTTTGCCTTTAGCAGTAGGCAACTATTGTTTGCTTAAATTACAGCTAATAAAAAACATTGTTTGCTTACACCTCAATAAATAATTGTTTGCTTACACCTCAATAAACCATTAGTTGCTTACACCTCAATAAATTATTATTTGCCTAAAGCTCAACAAACAATGGGTATCTTACAGCTCAATATGTTACTGTTCGCTTACACATCACTAAACCAGAGTTTGCTTACGGCTTAAATAATTTAAACACTTGCCTAGGAATTATAAACAAAAAATTATATAAAATATTTTCCTACTTCTTCCAAGTACCAACATACGAAGTGCCCTTAATAATTAAATAACTTATTTAAATATTGATTCGGACTGAAAAACATTCACCGATTTGGAGAACATAGAATTTCGGCTTTGTCGTTATTCAAAGAAGTTTTGGTGAAAAATTAAATCAACTTACAACTTATTTTATTAATCCGGTTTTTATTTCATGATGTTTCAATTAACATAATTAGGAACAATTATTTTAACACACATCCTCCACAAAAATATCACATCTGCACTAGTGAAATAAAACCTATATTTTTCTACATACACTTCTACAGACCTCTCTGTCTGAAACTTGAATATACTTGAAGTCCGTAACAGAACATTGAAAATGTCGCTGCCGCCGTTAAAAAGATTCGCCTTTTACCTAAGTCAACGAGTGCCTTTTGGTCTTGATGAACATATTCATCTCCTAAGTGAAGGATGAATGGGCGTTAGGGGAGGGGAGATATGGAGATTTTAATGGGTGGAGCACGCCGGGGATAAATCAAGACATTCTTCTCCAGTCAAGAGAATTTAATTATGATAATGATATGCACACAACATGACATTGAAGTATACGAAACCTGTAGGATATCTCGCATAGATTTGTATTTTTTAAAATATTTTTTTAAAATAAAACAACAGGATCGAGGATATTAAGATACATTTTAAATTTTTATTTGGAATTAGAGTATAGTGTTAACTACGCCGCGATCTCAGCCACCTACCATCTTCCTCATCTACCATCCTAGCTCCCATCATTAACTACGCCACCATCTCAGCCACCTGCCATCTTCGTCAGCTACCATCCCAGCTCTCATCATTAACTACGCCACCATCGCAGCCACCTGCCATCTTCCTCATCTACCATCCCAGCTCCGATCATTAACTACGCCACCATCTCAGCCACCTACCATCTTCCTCATCTACAATCTCAGCTCCCATCATTAACTACGCCACCATCTCAGCCATCTGCCATCTTCCTCATCTACCATCCCAGCTCCCATCATTAACTACGCCACCATCTCAGCCACCTACCATCTTTCTCATCTACAATCTCAGCTCCCATCATTAACTACGCCACCATCTCAGCCACCTGCCATCTTCCTCATCTACCATCCCAGCTCCCATCATTAACTTGCCGCCATCTCAGCCACCTAAAATCTTCCTTGTCTACCATCCCAACTTCCACCACTCCCCCCCCCCACCAAAATTGTCCTCGCAGACCTAGAGACTCACATGGTCCCCTCGGCCCCTCCCTCATTGTGTTCAGGCGAGACAAAAATCGGCGCCACCTGCTGGTACAAAAATGTCTCTTTGACAGACATAAACTTGCAGACAGTGATGAGAAGATCAAAAGGCAATAGGGTGCACTTGTGTACTCAAACTGATTCTATATATAAATGTGCCAGCAGCTAGAGAAATCTAGATAATATGACATAAGAACAATTAATTTATTGATTTGTACGATACCATGCATACTATTTCTAAAATGAAATGCAATGCTAACTATAGAATACAATCATCTTAAACGGTGAGGCCCTCCGCAAAAATCCGCCACCACAAAGTCGTCCGCGAGCCTAAACAATTTCCCACCCCTGGTTTATAGTTAAGCAAGGGAGTGCAATCACATATTCTAAAAGAAATGTTATGATATTCAAGAGATTGTCTTTCTTGTTTGACGTGGCTTTTAAGAAATTCATCCCTTCTCCACCCCCTCCCCATCCGCAAAATAAAATAGTTTGCTACAATATTCCCAAAGGCTGAATTTCTCTAACACCCGTTTATTTTTATTTTAAAAAAATATATAATTGATACTTAATGTTTCATCATGAGTGTCCGAGATAACATTAACACTCTGCATTTGTGCATGCTCCATTTGATTGCGGCATTTATGATTCTTGGCAATTAACAGCACGTGGAGAAGTCAGTTAGGAAGGGTCATTTTTACCATTTTTTAAGACTTAGGGTTTTTTAGCATTAAGCTAAATTCTCATTAGTAAAATACTGAGGTGGGTGTAATCTGAAATTAAAAATTAATGAATTTTAAGTTTCAGAAATAATTTTAAAATTATTGTGCATCTTCACTGCTCATGACGTATTTTAAAATATGTGTGTGTGTGTACGTGTGTGCGTGAATGTGTTTGTCCTCTGCCATTATGCCCTGCTGGCCTCCTCAATGTTCACAAGGGAGCTCAGCTGTCATCTGCCACTATGCCCTGCTAACCTCCTCCATGTTTACAAGGGAAATCAGCAGTCATCTGCCATTATGCCTTGCTAGCCTCCTCCATGTTCCTCTAGCAGACGTCGCCATACATCGCAGCCATGGCCGCCTGAGTCCCGCCCCTCCACCTATTATACTACTTAAACCAGAAGAATCCAGACATACGGTAGTCCTCCACTCCTCAAATGACGTCACAATGAATCAATTATCGGTGCAGGTCAAAATGTAAAGTAACAAGTGTACGATATGTCATATGACAGAATATTTTGTTCCTTGTTACTGTCACTGAGTGATTAAATAAAAATAATTATTTAATTAGAAAGTAATTTAAACAAATACTTTTTAAGGGTAGTAAGACTTGCTATTTCTTAACTTAACAGAAAGTTTTTTTGTTTTGTTTTTTAAAATCTTTTTTTTAATGTTTTGAAATCTGTACATCCAATAAAATGTTATTGTTGCTCTTCATTTTTCGTTCAGAAAGGTAAGACGTCTGGCATGCACTAAATGATAAATGTAATAAAACTCTAATTTTAATTATTCAAATCTTTGTCCATTCTCGCCCCGCCCACAAATCAGAGACACAGAACAAGCACCATTGGAATATTCACTCTATGTTTCATAAATATATTTTATATTTTATAAAATCATGTTTGAAATAGACTTGTAGTATACATAAAAGATCATCTTAATCAGTGTAATTAGATGTATAGTCTTAATATGAGTTTCTTGGACTTTGAGTTTCCCCCCAGCACCGACACCAGGTTAAGCTACTGTATGACAGTGTTATGCTACTGATATGTACCTGAAAAACCGTGAAATCTCTTATCTTAAAATGTCCCGTAGCGAGGTGGTCTAACGTAATGCGCCGTCAGGTACCGAACATAAAACGTGTAACAACGGTCGCCCAAAACACCCGTCACGTGTATGGCAGGCGTACACATTACCACTAACAATATTTCAGGCGTCTTAACACAGTCACACAATAGCAGTGGAGACATCGGACGTTGTTAACACAATAAAGGTGGAGATGCCGGACACTGGTCACACCATTTTCGACATGTCTAACTCAGTGGCATATCTAGGATTTGCCACCAGGGGCGGACCAAGATGTTGGATACTCCCCACACAAAATTAAAAGTTGACTGAACATCCCGACCACACAAAATAAAACATCCCGTTATGCCCCACCTTACGACAGTGGACTTAAGCTGTTACGTCATCATTATTGACCTCACAGTGGACGTAAGTTGTTACGTCATCAACATTGACCACACAGTGGACTTAAGCTGTTACATCATCAACATTGACCACACAGTGGACTTAAGCTGTTACATCATCAACATTGACCACAAAGTGGACTTAAGCTGTTACGTCATCAACATTGACCACACAGTGGACTTAAGCTGTTACGTCATCAACATTGACCACACAGTGGACTTAAGCGGTTACGTCATCAACATTAACCACACAGTGGACTTAAGCTGTTACGTCATCAACATTGACCACACAGTGGACTTAAGCTGTTACATCATCAACATTGACCACACAGTGGACTTAAGCTGTTACATCATCAACATTGACCACACATTTGACTTAAGCTATTACATCAACAACATTGACCACACATTGGACTTAAGCTGTTACATCATCAACATTGACCACACATTGGAATTAAGCTATTACATCATCAACATTGACCACACATTGGACTTAAGCTGTTACATCATCAACATTGACCACACATTGGACTTAAGCTGTTACGTCATCAACATTGACCACACTGTGGACTTAAGCAGTTACATCATCAACATTGACCACACATTTGACTTAAGCTGTTACATCATCAACATTGACCACACATTTGACTTAAGCTGTTACATCATCAACATTGACCACACATTTGACTTAAGCTGTTACATCATCAACATTGACCACACATTGGAATTAAGCTGTTACATCATCAACATTGACCACACATTGGACTTAAGCTGTTACATCATCAACATTGACCACACATTGGACTTAAGCTGTTACGTCATCAACATTGACCACACTGTGGACTTAAGCAGTTACATCATCAACATTGACCACACATTTGACTTAAGCTGTTGCATCATCAACATTGACCACACATTTGACTTAAGCTGTTACATCATCAACATTGACCACACATTTGACTTAAGCTGTTACATCATCAACATTGACCACACATTTGACTTAAGCTGTTACATCATCAACATTGACCACACATTTGACTTAAGCTGTTACATCATCAACATTGACCACACTGTGGACTTAATGTTAGAACATTGAACTAGTTTTGTTAACTCTCTTCTTTACCTAATTATATTAATGTGTTTATAAACTTCAAACTACTTTACATAATGACATTATTTTTTCAAATTTAGTCAATTCTTTTTGACTGATTCAAAATTTATTTTAAATAACACCAAGTCTAGCAGTAAAACCTCACTTCTTTTCTTCCCTTGCTTGTTTCATTTTAAAGAGTAATATTTAAATTTGATTTGGCGTTCATTGTTAATTATGTGCACGCTATTTTACGTGATTATAAAAATTCAAATGAACGGCGATCTTCGAGGCGGGATTTACCTATTTGCTAAACAAGCTATGGGGCCGTGCATAAATGACGTCACGCAATTTTAGCCGATTTTTCACTTCCCCTCCCCCCTCGTCACGCGTCGTCACAAAAACGTAATCCCCCTCCAATATGACGTCAAAATGCTTTGACCCCCCCCTCCATAAAAGCTGTATTTTCTATTTGGAAAAAAGCATATTTATAATCCCATTTTTGTCGTTTAAGTATGTATTTAGTGTAAAGTTCCACTATAATATCGTTAACACGCGGGAAGCCCTGTAAAACGTCTTAAAATAATTTGTAAGAAATCAAATACTTAAGTGAAACTTATATTTAAAGTTGCGAGTTTTGATGTGACGTAACATTTCTCAAACAACCCCTTCCCCTCGTCACACACCGTCACAAATGTGTGGACTGTGGACCCCCTCCACCCCCTTAGATGCGAGACGTCATTTATGGACGCCCCCTATAGCTTGGAGGCCCCCCGGATATACATATTAGTGCTTCGGAAATTAACGATTTATTAATCGATTAATCGTTAAAATTTTTAATCGATTAAAATTAATTTGAATAATTAAAATTTGATTAAAATTTAAGAATAGGTTTTTAATTTTTTTTCCCTATTTATTAATAATTTAAATTTTTTGTTACTTACATACTTTTTCTCGTATTATTATTAATTATTTAGACATGCATGCGTAAACATTAAGGTATATCTTCCTTATTTCTTGCATAGCAGAACGAATTTGCTGTGTTACGTCACAAAATTTGGGAGCCATGGAATTACCGTGACGTAACCGATTTCGCGAAATAATTAATCGCAACTTAACTTAATATGCGTTATACAAATATAATTAATCACAATTAATCGATTAAAATTATTCCCGATTATTTGAACACATTTTTTTTAAATCATTACCAGGGGCTGCGAAAATTAACGATTAATTTCTTGATGAACAGTAATGTAGTGTTACCGATTAAATTTTTTTAACGATTAATTGACCCACCACTTTTACATGTACTAAAAGTCAAAAAGTAAAATATTTCGGCCGATATATATAACTAATTTCTGAACGATTACAAGAACATTTTGGTTTTTAAACTATCGTATTGACTGACGAATTTTCAAAATGTAGATAAAGGTTAGGCCTATTGTGGCCATTGAGAGAAATCATTTGCCCACCTTGCAATGTTCCCTATAAGTCTACGCTTCGTTGGTCCGTGTGCAAAGTTTAAAAAAACAACTCGTGTGGGGCCGTCCATAAAGTACGTCACGCTCCAGAGGAGGGGGGGATGTAAGAAAGTGTGACAGTTTGTGACAGGGGGAGGGGGTCCGGCCATGTGTGACGTCATGGTGTTTTATATTAAATTTTAATTATTTTGTTAATAAAAAACACAATATTTGTTCGAAAGTGTGACGTACTTTAGGGGGGGGGGTCCAAGATTTGTGACAGGGGAGGGGGGAGCTAAAAATTGTCAAAAATAGCGTGACATACTTTATGGACGGCCCCTGTGCAAGTTGCACAACGCCCATTTTTTGTGCAATATTTTAAAAACATTGCTGCGCGGTGATTCAAAACTCCTGCGTGGCGCTGCTTAAAGGGAACATTGCTGCCATGGTTCTAACACTTCGCTTTCATATCACCTGCAAACCAAACATCAACTACAGTATCAGAAACTTCAGTTGAGAAAATCTAAAGCTATGTGGACAATTGTTCAGCTCGGCTGGTTATATTGTAAAATCAAATAATGTCAATACACTTGTCTGTTTGCGTTGTTGGTTAAAAAATGTCATATAAAGAAGACATTCCAGTGTTATTTAAATATTCGACATGTATTTTAATAAATGTTACTTATGACACCATAAATGTCAATTTTTGGCTTTAATCGAAATTAACGATTAATTAATCGTTAATTTTTCAAAAGTTACTTATTATATTTAAATTAATCGTTAACAACCCTAATATAAATATATATTTATATAAGGCTGAGGTCGGCTCCCTGCACTTAACTAAGTAGCCTATATAAATTGAACTTTAATGTAGGGACTGGGTGAATTTCCTTCTTAATTTAAACACTTACTCACAGCAAGTCGACATTTGCGGTCAATCGCACTTATGTCGTTTTGTTGTTTGTTTTTCCATACAAAGTTGGGAGGAGCCCGGGGAAGGCGAAGTTATTCTCCTTTCGACCCAAACAATCCTTGTCGCGCCATTAAAAGACGAATAAGGGTTAACGATGGAATGTTTTAAAATCAAATGTTTTCAGAGACAGTAATAGATATAAAACATTTTTAAAAAAAAAGAAAATAATTAAAATGAAAAATTATTAACATTTAAATTAAACTTGTTTTATAACCCGGAAGTGATCTCAACATATGCAAATGAGGGTGTTTCCGCTGCCAAAATGGCGAAGACTTACGATTACTTGTTTAAGTTACTCTTAATAGGGGACTCGGCAGTAGGTAAAACCTGTATTTTGTTTAGGTTTTCGGAAGATGCTTTTAATTCAACATTTATTTCTACTATAGGTAAGTAATATATATAATTTTTCAGTTTCGTCCCCCTGATAACATTTTACGTGATATTGCGACGACATCCTGTCTTATATTTCATAGTTTTCTATGTTCAACAACTGTGTTGTCGCGTATTTTGCCTAGTACTTGACATATGAGGTATGAGTCAGCCATAATTATAATATAGATCATCTATTGCAGGTTATTACCCATTCAATTTAAGATCCTTGTTAACTCTGAATATCATAATTTGGTATATTAGCTAATTTTGAGAAAGTTCGAAAGTAGAAGTTGAAGTAGAAATAATAAATAATTGAAAAGAAATTTAAATATTGATATATTGTATAATTTGAATTTGACTACCGGTGTATATACTCGCATTTAAGTTTAAGCGGAATTTAGAACTATAAAAATACAATACTGAAATCAGGAGGTCAGCAAAATGGACACAAGGACAGACACAAATCATAGGACAAATGCCAATTGACACTTACACTTACAGCCACACATTTTCATCGATATCTCTAAATTAACTAAATATATACTAAACTTTGTTAGTCATCAGTTGTGAACAACTTATGAGCAGAGGTTCAGATAATATTATAGCAAACGATGGGGAAAGAGCAGGACAGGTTTTTGTGTCATTCCAAAAGGTAAACAAACTGGTATGTAACATAAAAGTAAGCGTTTTACATCTTTACACTAACAAATTTCTATGAATATGAACCAAAAATGTGGAGTAAAATTAGACATTTGCATGGTCGGCTTATATGCAGGTTTTTGCAGAAATTTGCCATTTTAAAGCAGTTTTAGGGGATCGGCATATATGTGATGTATGCTTATGTGCAAGTATATATGGTATAGTATGTCTATTAATATAGTCATAGTATTATTATAATAGTATTAATTATAAATAGTATAATAGATCTTAGATTAAGATCTCAGATAATCAGATATGCATGCGGATTACACAATGGCCATAGCCATGCCCATAAAGGAAAGCTAAATAATAAAGATAAATGAAATTCTTGAAATTGACAACTAATTTATAGAAAGTAATTGATATTAAATTAATCATTAGCCTAGTTGTTATTTGATTATAGTGTGACGATACATTGTATTAAACTCAATAATGCATATGGCTCCAGTTGTCCCATAGTAGTCTTTGATGTCACCACTGCTCTCAGCTCAGCTGTCTTAAGTGATGCCTGTCATTTCAGTTTCAGTGAATTTATTTGAGAGAGAAAAATCTGATCCTAATCGTTAAAAAAAGACAAGTAAATCATCCGTTAGCAGTAGACTCAGTAGCATGTATTTTTCCTTAGTTCTTAAAATCCACAAAACAATGTAACAAAATTATCAACACTCTCTCCCCACCCTGCCATTTGGTGACGTCATGTTTACCTCTTTGGCATTATCATTATGTGCCCGTCAACTAGAGCACATTTAAAAAAAATATCTCATAAGCCATACTAAGGAGTAAACAATGATGGCAATTTTTTAAATGCCTTATTATTTTTCGTAGTGTTAACTTGCACTGTATTATACCGTGTAAGTTTGTTTTTTTCTAACTTGCACGGTATCATACCGTGTAAGTTATTTTTTTTCTAACTTGCACGGTATCATACCGTTAAGTTATTTTTTTCCTAAATTACACGGTATTTGCGCATGCGCAGAGACGGTTTTGTAGTCACTTATTTATAACTTTTTAAAATTTACAAAAAGTACCGAACTTTCGTGGTCTCATGATTGAGAGTTGGACTAGAGAACGTAATGTAGAAGAACAGGCATGGGTTCGATTTTCGGTTGAGACTAATATTTTTTCTTTTTTTTACAATTCTTAAATTCTTATAATTACAATTAAATTAGATCTTTTAATTTTAGGGTCAGGGTTAGAGTTGTCTATATTTTACACTAAAATAGAAAAACAAAAATATGGAAATCAATTAAAAATTCTTATTATAATTACTATTAAATTAGATCTTTTAGTTTTAGGGTCAAGGTTAGGGTTAGTTGTCTATTTTTTACATTAAAATAGAAAAACAAATACAGTAATTCAGTAATACAGGGACTAAACCTAATTAAATCAATTTAACATTCTTATAATTACAATTATATTGTAATTATTAGTTTTAGGGTCAGGGTTAGGTTTAGTTGTCTATTTTTTACATTAAAACATTACCGTACCGTGCAAGTTATTTTTTTTAACTAACTTACACGGTATCATACAGTGCAAGTTATTTTTTTACTAACTTACACGGTATCATACCGTGCAAGTTAACGGCACCATTATTTTTCATTGATCAACTTGCCAGAATCATATTTAAATTGAAACTGAAAAAAGAGTCTGAGTTTAATGACATGATATGGGAATTAATTTATTTCAAATTCATACTTTAAAATTCCTCTACTAAAAAAATCCATCATTTTAATATGTTAGCAGCTCATACAGTTAATATTGATGGAAGTCCTCAATTTATTCGATTTTCCACCTTTTCCCTAATCCCACACTTATATTCCACTTCTAGAACATAAGGTTTTATCTCCAATTGTCTCCTGTAAGACAACAACCAATCTCTCTTGGTCATTCAGATTTAGACCCCCATAATCTATGATTTTCAGCCACTAAACTAAACACATATTCTGTAGGCCTGAGACTAATCTCTTAAGGCCTTGGCTAGTACCTGGGCAATCTGCTCCATCTGTTGAGCATTGCCATACAACATTGTCTTTACATGGGACTCTTCCGCCTCTCTCACATCCCCGGCTATATCTAGCGCGGGGCAAGGCGTCACCAGGTGTACAGCCGTCTCAGAGGCTTGGCTGCAATCACGGCAGTTCGAGTCCCTGTTGTGGTCTAGCCTGTGAAAGTACGAGTTGGTTGGGCAGTGTTCTGTTCTCATCTGAGTCACTAAGCTCTGGTGTTTGCGACTCAGGTTCCACCACTGGTCTGAACGGCTTGGCCTGGGCATGTTAGCGACCCCAGGCTGTCGTGTTGTCAGCCCACTCCTGGTACCACTTGTTCCTGAAGTGGTCCTTTAGCCAGGTTTTAGCCCCAAGATAAGTAACTGGGGCCTCTGGTTGGGGCAGGGCCGCTCCTGTTTTGGCCAGGGAGTCTGCCTTTTCATTGCCGTCAACATTCACATGGCTCGGGATCCACTGCACTGTTACCTTGCCACTACCTTGTTACCTTGTTTTCAGCCACTAAATGAGACTATTGTTTGCACTATGAAATATAAATATGTACATTTTAATCAATAAAACTACTCTTGATATAAACTTTTGAGTTCCTTGTGATTTGTTTCTGAAAAGTTAAAATTTTAAACTAATTGAAAATAGTTTATGTAGCCTCAAAATAGGAACCTTAACTAATATTACCGCCAAGGTCAGTTAATTTTTGCTCAAAATTTTATACTAAATTAACACAGAAATTATATTATCCTTTTCAAATTTGCTATGCTGTAATTCTAAATTGCTGCATGGCGGCAGTCAATCATCTGCTCAGCTTAAAGGGAACATTGACATTAACATAAAGACATACCAAGCTCATAAATGGAAACACTGTCACTTCTGATCACCTAGAGCAGTGCTTACGTAATATGCTGATGGCTCCTTATCCAGAGTTTATTTTGGCCTAAAAATTTAAACTATTTTTTTCTCTGCAGGCATAGACTTCAAGATTCGTACCATAGAACTAGATGGCAAGAAGATCAAGTTGCAAATATGGTAAGGAATAAAGAATAGGTTTATTTTTTATGGTAGAAAGATAATAATTTACATTGGATTGAGCTGGAATTTATTTTTTATTTTTGTTATCAAATCATTAGATAGAAATGTTCATTCTGACAGGGATACCATCATTTACATCTAATTGGAACGTTTCTTACTTATATGATCTTGTATTTTGTTAAGTACTTGTGTCCATATTTCGTATGTTCATTTCTTTTTTTATCAAACAATTTGTTTAAGTATCTTGCATTTTATGACTGATACCATTGGGAATTGTAGAACTGAATTTATAGAAGTATGCCTTGTACTTGTATGAGTGTTAAAAATGTGATGAGTGACTTCAATGTCTCTTAAAATTCTTATAAACATGAGAGATGGAAATTATTTGAACCATGTGTATGATCACTGCACCATAAAACCATTTCATTTATCATCTATTTTACATTTGAACTGAGTATACACTCTATCATTAAATTCCCTCTGTTAAATCCAGGGATACAGCTGGTCAAGAAAGGTTCAGGACAATCACAACAGCATATTACAGAGGTGCTATGGTGGGTACCATTTCTTAGGAGATTATCTGTAATCTATTCTTACGCTTAACACAACAATAAATAACATAGTCCTAATGTATTTACTAGGAACAAGTAGATGGAACACAAAATAACACCCAGAAGAAGGAACCTAATACGAGTGTTACTGTCCCATCTATCTAGTTCTAGTAATTTAAGGTTCCGACAACTATTGTGCTAACCAAGTATATGTAACCATGCGTTACATAATATGCATCAGTGAAAGGGCTTCAAGCTCAAATTGACAAATATTTTAAGATATTTAAGTTTAAAAAGTGAGTGCTTAATACTTTTTTTTACAAATTAATTTGGCTCCTACAAATTTTTGGGTCAAGATTAAACCAACTATGAAAAAATAACTGCATAGATTTACTATCATGTGTATCCTTAAATTATTTTTATTTTACATCTGTAAGTTCTCATGGACATGAGATTCTGGGTCAAATTTTAAAGACTGTAGGCAACTAGGATTTTCATTTTTTTAAACACCCAATGTCCAATAACTGATGTGAACCAAAAGTCAATAACATGATGTGAGTTGTGAACCATATGTTCATCTTCTGATGTGAAACAAAAGTCCATAACATGATGTTAGTTGTGAATTTTATGTTCATCTTCTGAAGTGCAGCCCATAACCTGATGTAAACTTAATAACCTACAAATATCAATACTGTGATCAGCACCACATTTCCTTATTGGGATGGGCACCTAATTAAAATTCTGTTTTAAAAGGCATAATCATCTAACCTCTTTTTTTTTAAATACCACTCTTACTCGCAACTAAGGCTGTTAAGACCGCTCGTTTTTGAGGACCGAATAACCGGTTAACCGCCGGTCCCTATTTGCCTTATGTGTTGAGAACCAACGAGAGAATGTTTTTGCCTCGCGTCGTCTGATGGTGGCATCAAAGCCCGTTTCCCCCACTTGCGTTCAGCTCTTTTTCACGATGCCCTCAATTCAGCGGAATTTTAAAAAAAAATATTCCAAAGAATTAAGTAAACGGGGATGGTTTTCCTTAGTTTAAAAAGCCCTCGTCTTGTCTGTTGGGACGTCCTCTCTTTTGTGTGATGCCGGTCAACTCACGAATTAAATAATAATAATAATAAAATTATAAAGCTTACGGAGTAAACAGTCATTATAAAATGGAATTTATATAAATGCCATATTATTTTTCAATTGTCAACTCGCCAGAATTATTGAATTTTGCGGCGCACACCGCGTTCCCCCCATTTTTCCTGTTCCAATACTAAATAGGTTTTGAGCTACACTCGCCGTACTCCCCTTCCAACGCATAACAATTACATTTTTTAAAAGAAAATATCTGTTTAGATATTAATCTGGTAATCTTACGTCAAATGCCTTTGACTTGCAGGCAAGCTCACTAAAAGACCGAACTCGAATTTGAGGACCGATTAATCGCCCGGTATCTTTGCTACGACTCTCGTAATCTCTCGTAATGTAAATAGTAACAGTTGGCAACCTTGACCGTTGACATCAAACGTGCACTGTTTGTTAGCTCTCGTACAGTGCCTCGACAACCAAGCAAATTAAAATTTTAAAAAAATCATTCCTTAGCTGTAGGCGAAGTAAACTAATAGTGATGACCTGTATATTATTTAAATACCGGAATATGGAGGAAGCGATTTGAAGTCACCGTCGCTTGTGTTAGTCTCGTATGCTGCCCTGCATCTTAACAGTAACACAACAAAAATGAACTCCTGGTAATAAGCTAATACGGGCTTATTGAAGTTGCGGTTGACCGGTCCTGATTAAACGGGGCCAGTCCTGATCTGAGGACCGGTTAACCGTTAACAACCTCACTCACAACCTTAGACTTTTAAAGATAATAATTGTTTTTATATCTTTTTGTGTATTAATGTAATAAATCTGTCCAATAGGGCATTATGTTGGTCTATGACATCACCAATGAAAAAAGCTTTGATAACATAAGGACATGGATCCGTAACATTGAAGAGGTGAGTGCTGAGGTTATTAAGACCATTGGTTTTTGAGGACCAGTTAATCATTTACAAAAAAGATTGGTTAACCATTGGTGGTACAAGGTATTTTAAGTTCTTAGAACCCCCAAGTGAATATAACAAATTAAGAAACACCCATCTGCCCCTTCCGCTGGTGACTGCTGCTCATGTTAAGCTCTCCTGCATTTTTTCCATCAACTCTGCTAATTCAGTTTAAAAAAAATTATGAACCAAACTAAGGAGAAAACTTATCATAAGTGAATTTTTATTTTTACATAATTATTTTTCAATGTTCAACTTAGTGAGAACCTTGTTTTATGTATAAAATAGATCTAAAATTGATGCTCTAAATGTCATAAAGTAACTTTCTTCGGTGGTAACCTTGATAAATGTTTAAAAACAATCATGAATGAGCATATATTGTGGACCATAAAGAAATAGATGTCCAAAACTTTTTCAGCATGCGTCCAAAGATGTGGAGAAGATGATGTTGGGCAACAAATGTGATCTACAAGATAGACGGCAGGTCTCCAAGGACAGGGGAGAACAGGTAGCTTAAAGAATATCATTTGTACTTGAAATCTCGTTTATTTGTATATTTATAGTTTATATATGATTTTATTATGTTACAGTCGAAGCCACTTAACTAGAGCTTGCTTAACTCGCCCACCCTATTATGTCGACGTTTTTTATTGGAACCGCCAAATTTTCTCTTTGTCTTAGCATTTTCTCGTCGTTTAATTCAATTTTTTTAAGTCGCCGAAACCTCATAACACGAGCACAAAAAAGGGCCAAATTTGCCACTAAACGTTGGTTATCTCGATCCCCATGACCAATCGCCAGCTTTTGAAAATGTTAGATGTGATTTTTTATAACCAAGTGAAGGCATAAAATTTCTGCCTCGCTGGTGACTTCACAGCCCGCTTGCTCACAGCGCTGTGTTACTAACTTAAATCGCCAGCTTTTGAAAATGTTCTTATCGATAGGGCTTAACCGATCGGTTTGGCTACTCGGCATTAGGCCTGTCAACGGGTACCCGGGACCCGGGTACCCGTTGCCGTGTGATTACCCGGGTAGTAAAATTCCGCCCGGGTACCCGTGAAACTGTGGCTTCTATGTCTATATTAACCGTAGGCCAAACTTCGGCTCCCATGCGGCTTTTTGTGTTTACATTGTGGCTTGCGAAACAATTTATCAAATGAAAATTTTTGTTTCAAATATATGCTGTGAAGTACTTCTAAGGAGAAATATCTGTCAACGGGAAATATCTGTCAACGGGAAATAAAATACGGTCCCAATAAATACAATGTATTTTGATATATATTTTTTTCTCTCAACCTGAAAAAAAAATGATGGACTGCTTAGAGATGAAAGACGCTGTGTTTGTTAATAAAAAAAACACTCTTGCTTTGACTAACTTTGCTTTGAAATACGCCGATTGATACTAGCTAATATTGTTTATTTACCCCCTCTCCTCCCTTCACTCCTATAACCCACACCCCTTACATCCGCCTTACTTCTTGTGTTCATTAACACGTGGTGACATAGAAAAACTGATGCTAATAATTCGTACAAGGTCGTCAGTATTTAAATTTAATAAATTGAATAGTTACTAACAGTTACTAACAGTGTAGGATGGGCAGACGTCGGCTGTGAGGATGGACTGCACAGAGATGAAAGTTGCAGTGTTTGTTTTTTGTTCATTCAAACACCCTTGCTTTGAAACTAACTTTGCTTTGAAATAGCCGACAGTGGGTCACCGATTGATACTATCTATCTAATGGCGTTTTTTCTACTCTCCCCCCCCCCTCTCCTCTCTTCCCTCCTATAACCCAGTGCTTCTCAAAATTTTTGTATTGCGGACCGGCAGGAATGTGTTCCATTGCATCTGGAACCGGTGCACTATTTTCCCTGTACTTACATGGTAGCGAAATGAATTATATTTCCTTTTATTTTATTTCCTTTTATTTCTTTCATTTATTTGCTTATTGTCAAAAATGACAACTTCTATAGGGTTGGTATTATTGATAGCAATTGGAGGATTATAATTATATTTTTCTCTCCTTTCTTGATAACTTCCGCGGACCCCCACTTTGAGAAGCACTGCTATAACCCACACTCCACACCCTTGCATTGGCTTGTTTCTTGTGTTCATTGACACGTGTTTGCCTAGCCCAAAAATTGATATTAATAATACACCCAAAGTTAACAAGATGGGTTAGACGTCGTGTGGAATCAGGCTAATCAAGTTGACAGCGACACGGCAAAATGCAACCATTGTAATTAAATTGTGTCTGTGAAGGGTGGCAACCCAACGCGATAAAACGCCATGTGAACGTTATTCATAAAATTGATATTGATAAACAAACCGCCGATCCACCCAATATCAGAAATATTTTGGTGTCAACAAAAGCAGTACCACTGACCAAAGCACGATCACTTAAGATTTATTGCAGTATAGCATACGTCATCGCCCTTAGCATCGACTACCGACGCCAAGTGGATATTAACATTAAAGGTATGACACTGAATGTTACGTCATTGCCGTAGACATTTTGTTTGGATGTTCAGTTTATTGTCATTTATGAGTATGACGAATGCATTTACAGCAGGAATTGAATAAAAGTTTTTAGTGCATTATAGTTAATTATAGTGCATTAGTAATAGTATGTTACTGTAACTGGAAGCAAGCCGTTGGCTACTACTACTGTGTGAAATGAGGTGCATGGATGGTGGCTAGGTTGCATTGTATTGTATGGCGATCATGACGGGGAAAATTATGCGACGTTTAAGTTTAGAACGGGTAACCCGGGTACCCGTTCGAAATTTTCACGGGTACCCGGGCAGCTTTTTTCAACAAAATTGACAGCCCTACTCGGCATTGGCCGATTTTTGTATACTCTGAGATACTCGGCAATTGGCCGTGTAAGTGATGCCGAGTATTACATAATTGCTCCAATAGCAAAGATGCACGCAGAATCACATGTCTAAAACATTTCGTTGCGTATGGAATAACAAAATGTACCGTGTGCAGACTTGTTGTCATTGGCAACCATTCATCCTTCAACCTCATTTTGACTCTATATTACTATTACTACTGCTTTGTTCTAATTGTTTCATTCATAAGAAGTGGCCGTGTGCAAAAGCCATTTAACTATTGGTTAGAATTAATTAAAATGTATCAAAGTTGAAGGTTCAAAAGTTCAAAAGGAGTTCCTAATTTATTTTTGTAGACTTTTATAGAGAAGAGTTCGTTTTGTTATGAGTCATATAGGTCATGATAAACAAATAACGGCAACGCCTTTGTGTAAAAAAAACCTCCAAAATCATGTGCATGTACATTCTCATTTATTAACGCTAGTGGCTAATGATGGGACGAAAAATCATAGGGTGCTTACTGTAAACAAGGCTCCCCAGATTTTAAAATATATAATATAACAGACTACAGACAGTTTACCCACCCCCACTCTCAATCTCCCACACCATTGTTGTTGGTTAGTCTGATTAGCATCAAGTTACCAAAGGAATTCTAAGTCCATTGTAAGCTGAGGGGACGGACCCAAAGAAGATTATTAGGAAGAGAATGGTTCGGGGACAATGAGGGGATGTGTAGGTTACTTATTTGTGTAGCTTGTAAGTGTAAGGAAAGTCTAAGGCACAGTTTCGCTCAATCTGGAAATCACTGCAAGACGGCGCGCGCGCGCTGCGGCATGGCGGGCAGGAGTATATGACTTCGTTATAGTTATGTACTAGGGGAAAAAAACTACGCTAACACAACAAAGGGTTATATATAAACTTAAACGGTCCTTAAAAACTAACGGTCTTAACAACCTTAGGAAAGAGTGAAGAAATAGGGTCCTGATATTCCGATACGATTCTGATTAATCGTCCCATCACTAATTAACGCACAACACGTACATAAAGAAATTTCAAGCGCATGTATTTTGCCGCCATATTGGTTTTTGTTTTAACTCGATCATCGGTTATCTCGATGCCATTTTTCATACCCCAACGCCGTCGACTTAACCGGTTTCGACTGTATTACAAACTGTCACATTTGTACTTGGGGTTCCTTTTGTATATGTCTATGTCATATCTCTCACTTGTAAATGTCTAACTCATCAGCTTGCTATTGAACATGGCATCAAATTCATGGAGACAAGTGCTAAAGCCAGCATCAATGTGGAGGATGCATTTTTCACACTCGCCAGAGATATCAAATCTAAAATGGACAGAAAAATTGTAAGTTTTTAAGAGCTGCCAGATCCTTTTTAATGTGTTAAGAACGCGATTTAAAATTGAGTGATCTTGTTATTATGTAATGTGAAGTATTTTTGGTCATTATTCCCACCATCATTCAACTGATGTTTAGTAGTTGTCCTAAAAGCTAAATACAAACAACCTTTTTTGTCCTATGCCAGAGCATTTATTTTCAAAATATAACCTTGGTAGGGAGGGGAAGACATGTTTTGGGATTCCTTTAAAGTGGACTTAATGTAGTAACTAATTAATATATAGCTATATAATTATTTTCTCTTGAGTCATCGAAAACAGTGCTTCTCAAAGTGGTGATCCGCGGACCGGTGCCGGTCCGTGGGCCATCCGCTGCCGGTCCACAGAATGAAACAAATAAAATAAAATAATTAATATCTCGCTACCACGTCAGTAGAGTGAACATTCACCGGCCCCTGGTGCAATGGAAAAAATTCCTGCCGGGCCGCCATACTAAAAAGTTTGAGAAGCACTGACCTAAAATATATATCTATATAATTATTTTCTCTTGAGTCATCTAAAATACTGCAGAGTTACCATAGGTGGGTTGTTTGGTTTAGGTGAGCTTTCTAATAGTGTGTCATTGACTAAGTGCAAACTCTAGCAAGTTAGTGATAGCATCATCATATAACATGTTACAATTAGGGATGTGACGAAGTTCGAATCTGACGACATTTGAACTGCGAAGTTTTTTGAGCAAATTCGAATCCGACGGATTTTTAAAAAAAATTCCATTTGAAAGTCGAATTTGAAAAATTACCGTTTTCAGATCAAACACGGCCGTAGAAATCGTAACTAAAATTAAAAAACCTGGAGACTTTCCAAAATCCGAAATAAAGAAAACAGATAAAACTATGCATAAAAGCATCTTGTACTGATGATTCGTTAACAATGTAGCTACCTGTGCTTTGTAATAGTTTATGCTGCTGTTCATGCAAAAAGAAATGCTAAAAATCCTCGTTGTTATGGGGGGCACGGGACTGACACCTTGGTATACCCCCTTTTAGCCAAGTGGTTACCAAATCCGCATCTGCATTCGAATCCCACGGATTTATATTTGCCAAATCCGAATCTGACGCGTGCGGATTTTCATCAGCTCCGTCACATCCCTAGTTACAATGGTATCACAAACATCATTTGTGTCAAACATTTTCGTCAAAATGAATATTGTCTCTAATCTTACAATAGCCCTGTGTGTTGCCTACTCTGATGTTATTGTTATCCACACTGTTAGAGTTCTATTCTCTTCTATTAGGATTCATCTGGCCAATCGAGCAAGCCAGTGAGTTACCAGCTGAGAGATGGAGGAGGTCAGAAGAAATCCTTTTGGAAATCATGTACAGTACTATGAGTGTTTCTGGTTGTCTGTCAGTTTATTTTCTTTATAGGCTTGAAAGACGCAGTGGCTTTGATAGAGAAATTTTCTTGTTCTACTTTCTGTTAGCCGGAAATGTTTCCCTGACAAATCAGGCCTGTTCCTTGTCAATTTTCATGGAAACAGCTGTTTTTGAACATGGACTTGGTTTGGGGGTGAGAGGTAATTGAGCAGCCTGTGGAGGGGGGGATATAAAGTCTGTCACTATAAGAAGTGTTTGTTCAAGCTTGAGTTATGAATTTGTGAAAAGAGTTAAACTTGGCCCAGCTGCCATCTCCATGCTCTTTGAAATGTCTCTGCACAAACTTTGGAGGTCCATCCATATATTACATAAAATTTAACTCACTTTTTGGAGAGAGAAAAAAAAACTTTTTTGTACACCAAACCTTTCCTGTTTAAGTTTAAATAAAAATGCATTTAAATACTACTGGTGCAAATTTTGTATGTATATTTGTAGTCAATGTTTACATAAACTACAAATATGTGTGATGGTTTGCCAATGGTTGCCAAAATATACTTTTCTTAGCCCTGCCCAGAAGCTATGTCCTGACCACAAAGTGTAATATGTTTTAAAATGTAATCACCTTTTTTAATCTAGTACAGTGATGGCGAACCTTTTTGGGGCCGCGTGCCCAAAATTCAATTAAAACCTACTTTTATATAGCAAAGTACCAGCACAGGGGTTTGATCAAGAAGGTAATATTTTAGCTGCGTGCCGTCTGATGAGGCTCTGCGTGCCGTCTGATGAGGCTCTGCGTGCCGTCTGTGGCATGCATGGCATAGGTTCGCCATCACTGATCTAGTAGGACAAGATTCAGATATTTACTGCTTACAAAATTGCTACAATATTGATTTTAGTCGTCTATTCCTAAACAATTCATTTATTTTCACCCAAAGCTGTTTAATTATTTAGAAATGGACATTTTTAAATAATATCAGTCACCTTTGGCCTCAGTTTATAACACATATTTAAGAGCTACAAGCAAGCAGCACGCCAATTACATCACACGCTCTGAAACATTAAAAAGTGACTGCTGGATATAACTGTGACTAAAGTAACATTCCAGAATGTCCTGAAAATCTCCTGAACTTTGAAAGGGATAAAAAATTGAATCCTGGAAATGTATATTAAAAAATTGTCAGTAAAGTTCCTGACATTTGATTTTTCACTGAGGGAAGGTGTTAACAATTAGAAGTCATAGATTATTTTATATTTCCATGTATCTAGATATCAATTTTTGAGCTATTTACTTGTGATATTTGTATTATGACAATTATGTCCTGTAATTTATTTTTAGATTTTATATAGAATCCCAGGAGAAAAAATGTGTATTTTTATTAGTTATTTCTAAATTCCATGGACTATGATTATTTCCAATATTTTGGGGTAGAATTTATATTTTCAACCCCCATATCTATTCACACTTGTATGCAAAATACACACTGTAATATATGGATGGCTTTTAATTAACTCAAAATGTTTCTTCCAATAGTAGGTTCTTAAGAGCAATTGGTTTTACCTGCTTTCAAAAAATTAATTGATCTATCACCAGTTTTTATATAGATGGATGAGTTTCTAGTAGGATAAAACAGGGGCAAGTGGCCCATCACTGCGCTAACCACAAATTATCAGCACAATAAACTGAATGACAATGTTTAAGACCACATGGGGATTACTTGGTCAACTTCTTAGGCAATGATTAAAACGTACTAGACTAATGATTTGGAATCAATGACATTCACTAACACTAATTCACTTATTGACTTTTTTATTCTATGTTGAGGTAACACTTTCATGAACCCTTTCTAACATTTAACATCCATAATATATGTACGAGTCCTAAGATTTTTAAATGCCAGGTTTTTAATGGGCAGCATTGGAAGGGGGGAAAATAATGTCACAGATTTCAAGGCTACTTGTCTAATTTAAGGCCTTTGTTGTTTATATGTTGGTATAGAGTTCAATCCCATCGAGACCAATTGTTTTAGCGGTGACACACTTTATGGGGTACAATGTGCATAGGGTAATGATATCTTGTCTCCTAGGGAAGCTGAACCTGTAATGCTATTTGAATACAGATCCAATAGGGGAGCTCACATTGACTGTTACTGTACATCCTCCAACAGCATTAGGTCATGCATGAAATATCTCATGTTAGGTTATCATTATGTCAATGGTTTCGTTCTAATCTCAAGGCACACAATTTTTATGTGTTCAGCCATTTTGGCATACACAGACATCCATTTCTTACAGAATTTTTGGCAATAAACAAAATTGAACCATAAACAACATGATAACCTGTCAGTTAAGCAATGTTTCTGATGGACACTGTAGATAATTATCACATGTGCTGTTTGATGTCACATGTGGTTTCATGTTAAATGTCAGATACACTATGCTATTTTAAATGCCAATTATCAATTTAGCTGCTACTAAGAAAGCATTGACAATATGTTGTCGTGGTGTAGAGTTGATCTAACACCAAATATTTCACACTTTTATTTGTTCACAATTTATATCTACCTTTATTTCCTGGAGGCTGTTTTATCCCAGGGGGGTTCACCTTATATAATGGGTGCAAACATATTGTTAACTGAGACAACTCGTTTGGTGTTTGCCACCATCTGACTTATGTATACTATATTTCTAGCCTGTCATTAATGCATGTTGCATTTGCTACTTGTGAAAAGTGTGATGAGGATGGACAGGTCGGTCCAACAAATGTACAGTATGCTACTTAACACTCTCCACTTCTTGACATTTCTTGTATGTTCATATCTGTCGTTTCTTCATTTCTTCTCATAATATCTTAGCCTCTCATTTAGTTTTTATTACAGTCTACTAAAAAAAAACTGATGTGTATCCAGCCAGATTTTTTTGTATGCTAAAGTTTTAATGTATTCTTGCTTCATGTAAACAGTTTATTTGTATTCCTCTTTTATGTTATACAGAACTGCTATGAGAAATGCTAAGAGAATAAACTGTGTATAAGATGATATAAATATTTCTGACAGGAGTGGGCAACTCCTCACTTAAACAATTGAATAAAATAAGATATCTCTAAGTTCTTCATGAGTTTTAAATCTTGGCTTGTGATTTACTCCAACCCAAATATCAATTTTGTTGAAACAGTTAGATCCAGTTGGTCAAGTAATCAACTCAATGCTATTTCATTTAACAGATATTTTTAATTGGCAAGGACACAGTTGTGTTCCCACAAATTATTTGACACTAGGAAGATGGGTTGCCCACCCAGGTCTTTAATTTGTGTTTCATTCTACCATAACACTGTGTAAACTACTGTGTCAGTGCTGATAACAAGATACTTGCTATACTCTGCTTTGGAAACTCTGTACACTTCTACTAACTACAATTAAAACTACAGTTCACAGACTCACACAGTAATATACACATTTTTTGCACATGTGATATTTATGTATCAGACTGGAAGAACTGTTGCCTGTACATGGACATTATTGTTTGTACATATTTTCTTATAAAGATCTTAAATTGAACTATTAAAGTCATTTGCTGGTGATTCTTCTTAAGGGTAGTCTCTATGTTTTTGTAGCACTGTAACCTTCACCCTTTGACCTCCACCCACTGAAATTTGAAGGATCACTTATGCCCCATTTCAACACTATGTTTATGAACACTCATAATATTATTTCTGTATTTAACAACAAACCAGGATTTTTAGCTGGCAATTTATTTATGGGGTGATGTAAGAATGTACATGAATGTTTTCAGAGTGGTTTCTGGAAATCGAATAAAACTACAAAGCCTGTATATAGGACAAGTGTGTTTTAGTTAAGTGTCCTTGTAAGTTTTGCTACTTTTTATGTCTCTACATACATGACCTACATTTGTTATTTGGCTCCAGTGCATTCCAATTATTATTAGAGTTCTGAAAGAAGAGCAATGAAAATAACTAGTTAAACAAGAGTAGCTAGTTGTATCAACAAATTTTAACTTAAAGCCTTATATAATAATACTTAACTTTTATATATTTCACCTTTCAAAGTGGGTCAGCAACTTTGCCTTGGTTTCAATCAGTGTGGGAGAAAATAATTTCTTTTCGTCTTTTATACTTACATGCACATTATTATTTTAACGATTTGAATACGGTAATTATTTTTAGAAACAAAATCAATTATTATATGTTTTTAAAGTTAGGTTTCTTTTAAAAATAATTTTCATGGACACACACAAAAAGAAATGCAACATTCTGCGGTACCACAATGTGGACTTAAATGAAATCCATTAACATTGGTTATAACTAGGATTGAAAACTACTATTTCTGGACAGACCTATTTAATAATGACTTGTGAAGAAAGTTAATAATACACGCGAGCATAACTATTAAATTATAATTTGTGCTTAAAAATTATTTGAAGTTTAAGGAAAAATCTTGCTCTTACTCTTAGTGGTGGTTTGAAAACATTACTTTAGCTGACGATTGACAAGTCATCCTACTGGCATATTATCAAAGACCACAACAAAATAAAAAGGTCAGATATTAAAACTAGAATAATGTGAAAGTAGTTAATAGTATGATGCTATAACTTTAACCTTCTATCTAGAAGGAGTGTTTGTATGAGATAACAGCATTGTTGGAATTTACTTGGGAACAATATATATAATTCTAAAGATTTGCCTTTTAAATGCGCCTCTTTTCCGAGCTAGATGCCCTTCTCATGATTCACAAGCTCGTGTTGTAGTTTGACCTTGCGTAACACAGTAACATCCACCACAAACACAGGCAACCTACTTTAGCTTTGAACACAATTACTTTCTAATTGTCAGGCCATAGGTCATGAGCATTACACTTACACCCTCGGTTACACTCATTAAAGGACTTGAACTATTTATTGCATTTGAAGTGACGTAACGATTCAAAACCAGCCATGTGACAGACCGTGAGAGAGGAAGATTGAAGGTTTATACTCTCTGAACTCATTAACTGGTGTGCACATTCAAATGATGACAAACCAGCATATTCGAAGCTGAATAACTAAGTCCTGATTCAAAATTTCACCCTCTCGCTCTTACTCTTAAGTCGTAGGTAAGAGTGAGGTATGTGCTCCTTATTTATACTTACAAAGGGATAAATTAATTAATTCTGTTAAGTACTCATACATCTATGACATCTTCAATTCACTGTTCATTATCAAACGGTGTTATGTGATAGAGAGGTTTATTTTTATGTCCGCATATGGGGAGGTTCCCAAAGCATCCCCGGGTTGCAACTGAGACTTGGGAGTAAGAATACAAAGGTGGGCGGGGCCCTTGACACACGTAGGTCTTGTGGGGGGGGGCATGGGAGAGTTGAAGGGAGCTAAGTATAATTGATATTCTTTTGTCGACAATTAATATGGCTACATAAACCAAATAAGATGGAATGAGGCAAGACGAATGGGGGTGTCATTATATTTTATAAGAAATATTTTAACATTCATTTCTTAATGTCCGAAAAACGTTCTCATTGAATTACATTACAGAATTATGAAAATTTAATTTTACCAAAAACGCCGTCTTCATGAATGCATATCGGTATGCAGGGTTGTCAATTGTTCATATCTCCTCCAGTCACCAGATGTTACAGGCGTCTTATTAAAGACAAGTTGAACACTATTTTTACACATGTGTAAGTTGAGAATTAAGTGATTAAAATAAGAAGTAGAAGAAGAATAAAATTATCTAGATAGATTCAATGAGATGACGCCAACTAACATCTATCTGCTTGAAGTTTTCGGGAAACTGGATCTGTACTCTTCGAGACTTGAAGACAATTGACAATTGCTCTGTTTGAAATTCATGTTCTCGACTGGATTCTTGAAACAAACTCGTCCAACAGATGTATAGTAAACTGTACGTAAAAGAATTTTTGTACCAAATGATTTACATTTTTTAATGAATATGCCCTCCTGGAAAGAGAGAAAAAAAAGTCCAATTTACTATTAAGTCAATTAAGTGACTATTGTGGCGTTCGTTACATTTTTCTATCGTTAGTGAACCGTGAAATTTCGTAACAGTTAACCATTACTAGACTCCCTTTAGCTATAAAACTAAAACAATAATTTAAGTTAACGGGTAACTGTTTAGTATTCGTATGTGATATATATTATAACGCTCATTTTTCACTGCAGCCTAACGCTGAGGGACATCACTCTGCCTTTTTTTTTAATTTTGCGTTGTAAGCAGTGCTGATTGACGCAAATAGTTATTTTTTGGTGCAGTAATTTGGTGCGCTGCTTTCGAAAATTAGTTTAAAAATTGTGTGGTGATTAGCACTGTAAAAATTATTATATAAATGCTTTGTTTAATTTTCAGGAATATTTCGTGTTTATCATACAAGGATAAGTTACTTGGGCTTTTGACATAAAAAATAAAATTTAAAAAAAAACTATTATAAAATACTTTATGTAAATTTAAGAAATTTTAATATTACGTATTTATCATACAAGGACAAGTTAGTTGGGCTTTTGAAAAAGGTGGGCGCCGTTGGCGCCCTTAAAAATAAGGGGGCGCCTCAGCACAAACTAGTATATATATAGCAAAATAACGAAAATTAAAAGCTGGAATAATAAAATGCCAACTAATATAAGTATAATAAACACAATATCTAAAAATGATGCTGAGACATTTAGCCCTTCATTTAGGTCATATTAAATGATTTCGTGTGATCTTTGCTTCAAGTAGTGACAAAGCACACACATTGGCAAATATTTATGTTACTTAAGTTGATTTTTTTTATTCGGAATTAAATGATTTTTTTATTGTGGATATAAAGGATTTAAAAATATTCACTTATACTTTAGAAGCACCTAAGCTGCATAACACTGTTTCAAAACGTTTTACACAGTAGTTTTAAAAAAAAGATTTCAGTAACGAAAAGGTTTGAAAGATAATTGATCTGTCTTTCAATGAACGCGTAAAGTTTCTGCAAATTTTTAAATACATCTACAAAATGGCCATTTTTTCCCTAATATACTTCAGGTTAAAAACAAAATACTGCGCCCTGCGTGTCTGTAAATAAAACGATTTCAAACCTAGCAAATATTTGCCATTTTTGAACATTAAAAAATCACAGATTCATGTGCATTTTAAAATCCTATATATTAACTTGTAGCGTCTGCTTGATGCCTTGATTTTTTGCCGAAAAAACTTTGGATCGATTTTTAACCCTTTTCTCCGTATGCTAGCGAGCTGAAATTTTGCAGTTAGGCTCGTGCCAACGATAAAAATGATCTATTAAAATTTAGATCGATCGACTTTACTGTAATTAAAATTAATGAATTTCTAGATTATCTCTATTTAGCATGTTATTTTTTGTGCTTGAGTGTCGCGGTGCGTATTATATTGAACAACCTTTTAAATACTTTCCTTTCCTATCGCGTGTTGCGGTGAGTATTATAAATATACTAGACGCCCCGCGGCGTAGCATACGCCGCAGACTTGCCCATGGAGAGTGCAAAGAAAGTGGAGTAATAACGGACACAAACTACAGCACGAAGAAATCAAAACAACGCGTGTGAAGGTTGGCTGAACTGCCAACTCATTGTTGGTTTCGAGACGTTTGCAGGCGAAATTCGGTACACCCCTAACTTCTATGAAGTCAGCTATAAAACGATAATCGGTTTAAAATCAGAGTTACATAATCGATAATCGGTTAAAAAAACAAAAAACAACAACACGCAATTAACAACCCTAAACATGACTAACCCTCGCTAGTGTCGGCCAATCACAGTTTATGTTTAAGGGATGGTGTATTAATTGGGAGGCGGGTAACAACAATCTCAGTGTGCTTGTCTCCATGTTTACTCGCTATTCTTTCCTTACTTGGTGCTGCTGTTTGTGTCTGTACTCTCACCCCCCCCCCATCCATTTTTTGCACTGTCTATTATGAGCAAGTCTGCGGCGTATGCTACGCCGCGGGTCTCTCCAGAGTTATTTCTTTTCATTCGCTCACAGTCGTTTGCCCAAACACATCCCATTGTGACAACTGTGTCTTTCAGGAAGTCTTCACCCGTAACTAAATCAGCTAGTGTTGGCAATAAAGGGGTAAAAGAACGGGCAAAAACAGACATTTTTAAAAATTAAAAAAAACAATGTTTTCGCTGGGGCTTGAACCCAGGACCATCGACGTATGAGGCGGACATGCTAACCAGTACACTACGAATTTCACATTTACTGTGTAAGACAATGCAAGTAAACGCAAGTGCATTGTTGCTAGCCACTCCCACACCCCCCTTTTTTCCATTTCATCCCACCACCACGCGTGCCAACAGTGGTTAGTTGACCCGAGCGACGGTCATTCGTCACGCTCTGTTGCACATGCAGCTTCTTGTTGCCTCGCAGGGTCCGACCACGAAGAGAATTGTGTTTAGTTGACCCGAGAGAGGGTCATTCGTCATGCTCGGTTGCACATATTTTTGCTGCTTACTTGCCTGGCATGGTCCCATGAAGAGAATTATATATATAGATAGATTGACGATACCTTTTTAAAATATATTCCCGATCTGTAAATGTAAATGCTAGTAAATGCTAATCTGTCGCACTGTGCGCATTATATTAAACATGTTAATATAACTCTTTTCCCGTGATCAAATCTAGCTGAAATTTAGCAAGCAGACAGCAGTACTATTTTTACTATAATTCCCTTAATTATATATGAGACATAATTAAAATTTTGGATTTTTTTTTATTGTCGTGCGATGCGTTTTATAATGAACATACTTTTAGTTATGTCTTGTAAATAAAGGATTTATAGTTTAAAAAAAACGCGTTACTTTTTTTTAAAATGTAAGTGTTTTTTTTAATAATTTTTACATTTTCTCATAGGGGAACAAATTGTTTTCTCTATTTGAAATACTTTTTATACCATTCATTAACTGTTTTTATATTTCGCGCGCACGGCGGAAAGAATACGCTGTGTTGTAGTTGTAGGGCGAGGAAGACGCTCAGTTTCAGCACATGCGCCACTTTGGTTGTTTACACCGTCTCTTTCTCTCTACCCGTCTCTACTGTTTCATCTTTTTTTTAAACCTTTTTTTTTCATGTGTTAAAGAATTATTTTCTTTCAAAAAATTTTTTTATGTCATTAACTGTTACATTTTGTTATATCATTGTGCGAACAGTACTTTACAGTATATTTATATATATACTACGACTTACACTGAAATTCGAGTTACGACGTTTCTTAAGAACGGATCAACGTCGTGTCGAGGACCCCCTGTTATGTACTCTAAGAAACTTAATTTATCAGAACTGCACCTGCGCAACTGCAGCGACGAATTAGTTGACGTTGAAAAACGTCTTGTCTGACCATTATCTATATACATAATTCCCGTTGTCTGTATGTATGGATGTAATTATATTTCTGTTAGGTGGCGCTGCGAAATTTCTAATGCTGTTAGGTGGCGCTGCGATCGATTTTGTTTTATAGTGCTGCACCAAAAATAACACTTTTCGAACGTTCCGCATAAAATTGTTCAATATGAAATAACTAGAGTAATCCTCATCGAATCGACGGGCGAACGAAAGAAACACTTTGCTCCAGTCACGTGTTTAAGTTGAAAAGTAATTTAATTCTTGAACTTGGAAATACAAATGTAACACACAGGCATGTTTACAATTAATAAACACTATACACGATACAGAAAACATGTCAGTATAATCATATCTATTCACAAGAAGACTGTCATATAACACTGGTGCCTCTACATATCTAAATACGTATAGCACAACAGAAAAAGATTCACCTTGAACCACACAGAATAGGAAGGAAAAGTTGTGAATCCGTGAAGCTTTATTTACAAAAGTAAACACATAATATCTAAACAAAATAGGATAGAAAGAAAACTAACTTGGCTTACCTATCAGGGGCAATAAAACATCACAGGAATTTCACTAACATTGAGCATTGTCATTACCTGGGTACACACGTTACCTGGGTACACACGTTACCTAGGTATACACATTACCTGGGTACACACGTTACCTGGGTACACACATTACCTGGGTACACACATTACCTGGGTACACACATTACCTGGGTACACACATTACCTGGGTACACACATTACCTGGATACACACATTACCTGGGTACACACATTACCTGGGTACACACATTACCTGGGTAAACACATTACCTGGGTACACACAATACCTGGGTTCACACAATACCTGGGTTCACACGTTACCTGGGTACACGCATTACCTATGTACACGCATTACCTATGTACACAAATTACCTATGTACACACATTACCTGGATATAAAGCTCGACTGATCATTCCTGGAAAGACCATGAAGAACAAGGGAGTTAACTTGAGATAGCCTACCAGGATGGAGCCAGCTTTGGCGTGACTGAGATTCTTTGCTGCCAGCGACCTCTGGACAATGACCTTGAGAGTAACAATTAACTTTTCGGATTAATTTGATTAACTTTATAAACTATATAAAATATATAAACTATGATAATCATATCTTTTATTAGCATACCACTTTTACATCACAGATTTATGACTGCATTATTTTAAATACCAAGAAAATGAAATATAACACTAGTGTAAGAATTGTTCTGCAAATGCTTATCACTTTGTTCTTTTTTGTTATTCAATTACTAGGGGATTTAGGGCGCCTAAGGCGCCCTCTTGAACTGTAGGGCGCCTAAGGCGCCCACTTTTTTTTGGGTAAAAAGCCCAAGTAACTTATCCTTGTTTGATAAATACGAAATATTAAACTTCCTGAAATATACACCATGTATTTTATAATTATAAATCCTCAAATCTTATTTTTCCATCGCTCTCTTTTCCAAAATTAAAACATAAGCTAAAACTATGACGTCATATAATATTTTTTTAATTGAATTTTTAGAATTTTGCACACCTCCTGATGCGCGCCTTGTACTTGTATATATATTTAAATATAAGCTTAAAAAAAAAGACGTCATAGCCTTACGGATCCTTCCTTCCTTCCTTCCAGTGACTTGGGCTATTATATTATTTATATGATAATAAATGAATCAAATAAAATAAATGAACGTTCTTTATTACGTTTTTTTAAAAAATCTGATGTGTATTCATTTTGAAAACCTCTGTCATTTTTGACGTGTGATACACTAGTAATGCATAATATTGAAGATATAATCTGTTATATTCAAGTATTTTGTCTACTATTCATAATTCCACATTCTTGCAGCAATAAAGGTAGGCAAGTGAATCCTTTATTTAATTTTATGAAAAGAGGGAAAGATAGTGAGAATTTACTTTAATTATTTTCGAGTCAAAATGCCACGTCATACCTTTTGAAGCTTAAATAATTTTTTTAATAATGATTGACTTTAATTTTGAAAGTTACAAAAGTAAGCCAAATTACACTTAAATTTTGGACAAGTTTAAAAGTTAGACGAAACTTTTTTTAAAAAAAATACATGTTCTTAAGTATGACAGACAAGACTTAAACGTACACTTTAAAAAATAGCATTCAATTAATTAATAATTTTTTTTTAGTTGAAGGCAAGTCTGAAACATGCTGGGAACATTTTCCTTCTTTTGTCAAATGTCATTAAAGAGCGCACGAGGAAAGAGCGACGACAAATGGGCGCAAACATAAGAGCGCTATACAGAGGCGCCACTAGGGTTGGTGTCACCCGGGTCGGGAGCTCATGGTGTCCCCCCCCCTCACGACTTGAGGGGCCGCCCATAAATGACGTCACGCGATGATGGCCAATTTTTAACCCCTTCGCCCCTCGTTATTCTTCGTCACAAAAACGTCGACCCCCCTCCAATATGACATCACATAGCTTCGACCTGGAGTCAAACAGTGATGTTTCCTTTCAGTACTTTCACCACTTCTGTTCCTTCTTGTGTTAGACTGGGTCACAAAAGAAGCTTATGCAAGCTCAGGAAAAGGAATCCGGTGGAACCTAATGCAAAAACTAGAAGATTTGGAGTTTGCGGATGACTTGGCCATTCCGTCACACAGACTTCAAGACATGCTAGACAAAATCACAGCCTTGAGCGAGACTGGGAAAAGAGTAGGACTCAATAAAACATTCCAAAAACAAAATTTTTGAAAATAAACTTCCTACAAGATGGAGCCATCCAAGTAGAAAACCGTAACCTGGAGCAAGTAAACAACTTTGTATACCTTGGGAGTGTGGTCAGTGTATCAGGGGGAACAGATGAGGACATCGAACGAAGAATAAATTTGGCGCGACAGGCTTTTGCCAATCTGAAACAGGTCTGGAGATCTACACACATCTCTGTCAAAACAAAACAATGTTAAAACGGTCCTACTTTATGGATCCGAAACATGGCGGACGACAGAGACAACAAAAAATAGACTCCAGACCTTTGTTAACAGATGCCTCAGAAATATTCTGAAAATAAAATTGTTCGATAAGGTCGAAAACTCCAAGCTGTGGGAGAGGTGTGGACAAAGAACAGTAGAACAACAAATCGTGGAAAGAAAGTGGAGATGGATTGGACACACCCTCAGGAAAGATAACAGCAGGGCTAGGCAGGCCTTAGATTGGAACCCCCAGGGCAAACGACAACGAGGAAGACCTAAGCCTACATGGAGACGGAGCATGTTGGACGAGGCTGGAAGGACTGGGAAGAGCTGGGAAGAATTGAAGCGACTGGTAAGGGACCATGTAGAGTGGCGAGCTTTGACAGAGGCCCTATGTTCCACAAGGAATTCAAAGGACAAACGATGATGATGTTTGTTTGATGTGATGTCACATTTTAAACATTCCCGTCCCCCTCGTCACACATCGTAACAAATATTCGACCCCTTCCCCCCTAGGCATGTGACATAATTTATGGACGGCCCCTAATCCATAGAACTCCTCTGAGTCTTCCATTGCCAAGTAAAGGGAACTTACAGAATTTAACATTTTTGTGTCACCCCTTGTGATGGTGTCAACCGGTGCGGTCAGCACCCCTCGCACCCCTCAAGTGATGCCACTGCTTAGTGTAACTTACTAATTAACTTCGTAACGGTGACCCTTAAAATAGCGCACAACAAAAGAGCGCAGATCAAGATTGGAGGCGATTGTTCTAATAGATGCTAATGTTTCAAGATGGACTAACAACGAGGTATAGCGCCAGTGGCGTCACTAGGGGGGGGCGGGGGGGGGGCGGGCCGCCCCGGGTGACACCCATCAGGGGGTGACACCCGAGCCTAAAATTTTACTGTGTACCATTTTATGTCAGAAAACAAAAGATGACACATTTTTTAATCTAGAAATAAATTAAGAAATACAATGAAATACGTGAAACGTGAAAATTCTTATTAAAAAATATCAGTTAACTTGCAATAATAAAACAGTCCCAACACACGAACAACATTAAAACAAATTAGGAAAAAAACAAACCCGTAAAAACAAAGTTTTTGACTATAAATCCCTTATATATGAGACATAACTAACAGTATTGATTATTTTCAAACATTTACAGACTGACACCGAGTGATGTCCCTTGTCTTTAATAAATGGGGGTGGGATGTGAGGGGGTGTCGGCACGACGGTCGGCGTCAACACGACGGTCGGCGTCAACTCAAACTCACGTGAAACTGGCAGAAAAAAAACAATAACAAACAGTGAATTTTGAATTACATACCTCATATAAGGATAAACTAAAAATGCATTAATTTAATTACGGTACGTTCGATCGATCTGAAATTTTGATACGATGCATTGTTAGGTCAGACGGGTCCGTGTGCCAAATTTCTGTTCGATCGGATCATGGGAAGTGGGTCATTTTTGACTTCTGTTTTTCCGCCCGCCCGCCGAGCCCAAGACAGAGACGGCCGCGAAGTTAATATAAGGGATTTAAAAAACAAACCCGTAAAAACAAAGTTTTTGACTATAAATCCCTTATATATGAGACATAACTAACAGTAGTGATTATTTTCAAACATTTACAGACTGAATCTGTCTTAACTCAACTTTGCATCATAACCCTAGTGGGGGGGAGGGGTGGGTGGGGGGGGGAGAGGGGAAAAGTCTGGTCACCGATTCGCTTGACCGAGCTCAGAGTGACACGCAAAATGTAAACAAAAGCGCCCGTCGCTTCGTTGGGTCGCCTCAATGCGTCAGCTCAAAATTTCACGTGGCAAAAAAACAATAACAAACCGTGAAATATAATTACATACCTCATATAAGGATAAACTAAAAATGCATTAATTTAATTACGGTACGTTCGATCAATCTGAAATTTTGATACGATGCATTGTTAGGTCAGACGGGTCCGTGTGCCAAATTTCAGTTCGATCGGATCATGGGAAGTGGGTCATTTTTGACTTCTGTTTTTCCGCCCGCCGAGCCCAAGACAGACAGACAGAGAGAGAGAGAGAGAGAGACGCCGGTGAAGTTAATATAAGGGATTTAATAAAACAAACCCGTAAAAACAAAGTTTTTGACTATAAATCCCTTATATATGAGACATAACTAACAGTATTGATTATTTTCAAACATTTACAGACTGACACCGAGTGATGTCCCTTGTCTTTAATAAAAGGGGGGTGGGATGTGAGGGGGTGTCGGCACGACGGTCGGCGTCAACACGACGGTCGGCGTCAACCCAAACTCACGTGAAACTGGCAGAAAAAAACAATAACAAACAGTGAATTTTGAATTACATACCTCATATAAGGATAAACTAAAAATGCATTAATTTAATTACGGTACGTTCGATCGATCTGAAATTTTGATACGATGCATTGTTAGGTCAGACGGGTCCGTGTGCCAAATTTCAGTTCGATCGGATCATGGGAAGTGGGTCATTTTTGACTTCTGTTTTTCCGCCCGCCCGCCCGCCGAGCCCAAGACAGAGAGACGGCCGCGAAGTTAATATAAGGGATTTAAAAAACAAACCCGTAAAAACAAAGTTTTTGACTATAAATCCCTTATATATGAGACATAACTAACAGTATTGATTATTTTCAAACATTTACAGACTGAATCTGTCTTAACTCAACTTTGCATCCTAACCCTAGTGGGGGGGGAGGGGTGGGGAGGGTAGGGTGGGGGGGGGGAAAGGGGAAAAGTCTGGTCACCGATTCGCTTGACCGAGCTCAGAGTGACACGTAAAATGTAAACAAAAGCGCCCGTCGCTTCGTTGGGTCGCCTCAATGCGTCAGCTCAAAATTTCACGTGGCAAAAAAACAATAAACAAACCGTGAATTTAAATTACATACCTCATATAAGGATAAACTAAAAATGCATTAATTTAATTACGGTACGTTCGATCGATCTGAAATTTTGATTCGATGCATTGTTAGGTCAGACGGGTCCGTGTGCCAAATTTCAGTTCGATCGGATCATGGGAAGTGGGTCATTTTTGACTTCTGTTTTTCCGCCCGCCCGCCCGCCGAGCCCAAGACAGAGACGGCCGCGAAGTTAATATAAGGGATTTAAAAAACAAACCCGTAAAAACAAAGTTTTTGACTATAAATCCCTTATATATGAGACATAACTAACAGTATTGATTATTTTCAAACATTTACAGACTGAATCTGTCTTAACTCAACTTTGCATCCCTAACCCTAGTGGGGGGGAGGGGTGGGGAGGGTAGGGTGGGGGGGGGAAAGGGGAAAAGTCTGGTCACCGATTCGCTTGACCGAGCTCAGAGTGACACGTAAAATGTAAACAAAAGCGCCCGTCGCTTCGTTGGGTCGCCTCAATGCGTCAGCT
Organism: Ampullaceana balthica; assembly: GCA_944989445.1. NCBI lineage: Eukaryota > Metazoa > Mollusca > Gastropoda > Lymnaeidae > Ampullaceana > Ampullaceana balthica. The sequence goes on along the minus strand of CALYLW010000066.1, from coordinate 695,219 downwards.
CAAAATTTCACGTGGCAAAAAAACAATAAACAAACGTGAATTTAAATTACATACCTCATATAAGGATAAACTAAAAATGCATTAATTTAATTACTGTACGTTCGATCGATCTGAAATTTTGATACGATGCATTGTTAGGTCCGACGGGACCGTGCGCCAAATTTCAGTTCGATCGGATCATGGGAAGTGGGTCATTTTTGACTTCTGTTTTTCCGCCCGCCCGCCGAGCCCAAGACAGAGAGAGACGGCCGCGAAGTTAATATAAGGGATTTAATAAAACAAACCCGTAAAAACAAAGTTTTTGACTATAAATCCCTTATATATGAGACATAACTAACAGTATTGATTATTTTCAAACATTTACAGACTGAATCTGTCTTAACTCAACTTTGCATCATAACCCTAGTGGGGGGGAGGGGTGGGGGGGAGGGGGGAGGGGTGGGGGAGGTGTGGGGGGGAGAGGGGAAAAGTCTGGTCACCGATTCGCTTGACCGAGCTCAGAGTGACACGTAAAATGTAAACAAAAGCGCCCGTCGCTTCGTTGGGTCGCCTCAATGCGTCTGCTCAAAATTTCACGTGGCAAAAAAACAATAATAAACCGTGAATTGAAATTACATACCTCATATAAGGATAAACTAAAAATGCATTAATTTAATTACGGTACGTTCGATCGATCTGAAATTTTGATACGATGCATTGTTAGGTCAGACGGGTCCGTGTGCCAAATTTCAGTTTGATCGGATCATGGGAAGTGGTTCATTTTTGACTTCTGGTTTTCCGCCCGCCCGCCGAGCCCAAGACAGAGAGAGAGAGAGAGACGGCCGCGAAGTTAATATAAGGGATTTAATTAAACAACCCCGTAAAAACAAAGTTTTTGACTATAAATCCCTTATAGATGAGACATAACTAAAAGTATTGATTATATTCAAACATTTACAGACTGAATCTGTCTTAACTCAACTTTGCATCATAACCCTAGTGGGGGGGGGAGGGGTGGGTGGGGGGAGAGGGGAAAAGTCTGGTCACCGATTCGCTTGACCGAGCTCAGAGTGACACGTAAAATGTAAACAAAAGCGCACCGTCGTTTCGTTGGGTCGCCTCAATGCTCAAACTTTCACGTGGCAAAAAAACAATAACAAATCGTGAATTAAAATTACATACCTCATATAAGGATAAACTAAAAATGCATTAATTTAATTACGGTACGTTCGATCGATCTGAAATTTTGATACGATGCATTGTTAGGTAAGACGGGTCCGTGTGCCAAATTTCAGTTCGATCGGATCATTGGAAGTGGGTCATTTTCGACTTTTGTTTTTCCGCCCGCCGAGCCCATGAGATGATGAGAGAGAGACAGAGAGAGAGACAGACAGAGAGAGAGAGACGGCGGTGAAGTTAATATAAGGGATTTAAAAAAAGAAATAGTCGCAGCAGAGAGATCTTTAAAACACGGCTGGAATGAAAGAGGCAGTGTCTTCTGTTTTAAAAGATATAAAGGCATGAACGATTCCCACCTCACGAATCCCTCCACCACAGTGGGGTGGGGGGAATACGATTTTTATCACAAAGAAAAAAATCAAATGATGGGTTTTCTTTGTTGATGTTTTTCTTGAGGAAAATTATGATTTCAATGTCTTTGAGTTAATATTTTATATATATATTTATTTATTAAAGGCGTGAAAGCATAGATATGCATGTTTATATACAGGTAGTCCTCCGGTTACGACGGTCCCATCCCGACTTACGCTGTTTAGTGCTTACGATCGCGCCCCCTTAAAGAATAGTATTACGCGTTATTCCATATTTTTAAAAAAAAATCCATGAGGTAACGAATTCTTTTCTCTATTTGAAATAAAAAAAATTATTGAAAAATATGTATGATTATTATTTCAACCAACAACTTTCGTTTGCGAATTTTTCAAATGGCGAAGTTTTCAATCAAGTCAATAAAGCTGAGTAAGCTTATAAGTTCCTTTTCAATGCTCATTAGAGAGAGCATCTTAAGCCTTTTTCGTCCCATGCAAATTCTCATTATATATTCTTTTCAACTTTGAAAAGGATCGCTCTCAGCTGCAGTTTGATGTCATCATTGAAAGATAGATGCGAAGTGCGATGTGTACATTTGTAAATGACTGTGTGAAATATAGCTCATTCAAAAGCAGCAAAATTTTTAGCTCTGTGCAAGTTTTTTGAGTTTCACTTTGTGCTAATTCCTTTTCTTAACCCTGAGCCTGGGGCTGGAAAATAACTTTTTTAAGAGTTGTGAAAATTGGACTAATTCTGAAGGTAAGCAGTCTTCGAAATCACGCATGAACCTACACGTGGAAGAAAATTAGAAGCCCCGAGCCTAGTGCTCTTTATGGGTCTTCCCGGAAGACCCCCTTAGCAATCTGGCCACCAAAGGGACGTAACAGCTGAGGAACCCCCCCAAAAGCGGCCGCTTCTGAAGCGGCCACCTGGGCATCCAGGACATACAGTCGAAGATGCCTCCCACTAAGTTGCCCTCACAAGGAGGTGGTGTCTTTTTTCCTACTACGACCCGCTACCACTTTGGCGCCATCCCAGCAAAGCACACGGGTCTCCAAGGTTAGGACCGCCGCAGACCGGGTGATAATCAAAGACCTACCTAGGGTGCAACCCCCACTGGAAGGTTTCCTCAGAGCTGGCGTCCAATGCGTTCTTCGCGGCACTTTTTGCTAATCCGTACAAGCGCTCCTGG